>MU105957.1:60715-192311 GCA_012274485.2 Sinapis alba | reverse complement strand
GACGTAGGATGATGGTCAAAGAGGTTTGGATCCTTTGTTGTCTCTGTTTCTCGAGATAATTGAAATTTCTTTGTGGTTATTCCACTAATTTAGGCACTCTATAATGTTTTATTAAATTAATTGTGTAAAAATTTAAAACAATTCCAATTTACCCTAAAAAGAGTTAAACATATATTAATACATATAAAGAATGTAGTTAAAAAGTTTATAAAACACGAAAGACTATAACCTTTGGTAAATACAAAATTTACCGAAAAACTCAATATTTTTGAAGGGGTTAACCCACATATTTGAGGAAAAAAATCAAAAATTATGACAATCTTGTTTTAATGCATAGATGCATCCTTCACTGACGTAGGATGATGGTCAATGAGGTTTGGATCCTTTGTTGTCTCCGTTTCTCGAGATAATTCAAATTTCTTTGTGGTTATTTCACTAATTTAGGCACTTTATAATGTTTTATTAAATTAATTGTGTAAATTTTTTGAAACTATTCCGATTTACCCTAAAAAAGTTAAACATATATTAATACATATAAAGAATGTGGTTAGAAAGTTTATAAAACATGAAAGATTATAACCTTTGGTAAATACAAAATTTATCGAAAAACTCAATATTTTTGTTGGGGTTTAATCCACATATTTGAGGAAAAAATGAAAAATTATGACAATTTTGTTTTAATGCATAGTTGCATCGTTCACTGACGTAGGATGATGGTCAAAGAAGTTTGGATCCTTTGTTGACTCCGTTTCTCGAGATAATTGAAATTTCTTTGTGGTTATTCCACTAATTTAGGCACTCTATAATATTTTATTAAATTAATTGTGTAAAAATTTAAAACCATTCCAATTTATCCTAAAAAGAGTTAAACATATATTAATACATAAAGAATGTAGTTAGAAAGTTTATAAAACATGAAAGACTATAACCTTTGGTAAATACAAAATTTACCGAAAAACTCAATATTTTCGTAGGGGTTAACCCACATATTTTAGGAAAAAATCAAAAAATATGACAATCTTGTTTTACTGCATATTTGCATCGTTCACTAACGTAGGATGATGGTCAAAGAGGTTTGGATCCTTTGTTGTCTCCGTTTCTCGAGATAATTCAAATTTCTTTCTGGTTATTTCACTAATTTAGGCACTTTATAATGTTTTATTAAATTAATTGTATAAAATTTTTGAAACCATTCCTATTTACCCTAAAGAGAGTTAAATATATATTAATACATATAAAAAATGTGGTTAGAAAGTTTATAAAATGATTATAACCTTTGGTAAATACAAAATTTATCGAAAAACTCAATATTTTTGTAAGAGTTTAATCCACATATTTGAGGAAAAAATTAAAAATTATGACAATTTTGTTTTAATGCGTAGTTGCATCGTTCACTGACTTAGGATGATGGTCAAAGAGGTTTGGATCCTTTGTTGTCTCCGTTTCTCGAGATAATTGAAATTTCTTTGTGGTTATTCCACTAATTTAGGCACTCTATAATGTTTTATTAAATTAATTGTGTAAAAATTTAAAAACCATTCCCATTTACCCTAAAAAGAGTTAAACATATATTAATACATATAAAGAATGTATTTAGAAAGTTTATAAAACATGAAAGACTATAACTTTTGGTAAATACAAAATTTACTGAAAAACTCAATATTTGAGAAATAATTCAAAAATTATGACAATCTATTTTTAATGCATAGTTGCATCGTTCACTGACGTAGGATGATGGTCAAACAGGTTTGGATCCCTTCTTGTCTCCGTTTCTCGAGATAATTCAATTTCTTTGTGGTTATTCCACTAATTTAGGCACTCTATAATGTTTTATCAAATTAATTATGTAAAAATATAAAACGAATCCAATTCACCCTAAAAAGAGTTAAAAATATAAAGAATGTGGTTAGAAATTTTATAAAACATGAAAAACTATAACTTTGGTAAATACAGAATTTACCAAAAAACTCAATATTTTCGTAGGGGTTAACCCACACATTTGATAAAAAAATTAAAAAATTATGACAATTTTGTTTTAATGCATAGTTGCATCGTTCACTGACGTAGGATGATGATCAAAGAGGTTTGGATCCTTTGTTGTCTCCGTTTCTCGAGATAATTGAAATTTCTTTGTGGTTATTCCACTAATTTAGGTACTTTATAATGTTTTATTAAATTAATTGTGTAAAAAATTTAAAACCATTCCAATTAACCCTAAAAAAGTTAAACATATATTAATACATAAAAATAATGTGGTTAAAAAGTTTATAAAACATGAAAGACTATAACCTTTGGTAAATACAAAATTTACTGAAAAACTCAATATTTTTGTAGGGGTTAACCAACATATTTGAGGAAAAAATTCAAAATCTATGACAACTTAGTTTTAATGCATAGTTGCATCATTCAATGATGTAGGATGATGGTCAAAGAAGTTTGGATCCTTTGTTGTCTCCGTTTCTCGAGATAATTCAAATTTCTTTCTAGTTATTTCACTAATTTAGGCACTTCATAATGTTTTATTAAATTAATTGTGTAAAAATTTTGAAACCATTCCTATTTACCCTAAAGAGAGTTAAATATATATTAATACATATAAAGAATGTGGTTAGAAAGTTTATAAAATATGAAAGATTATAACCTTTGGTAAATACAAAATTTATCGAAAAACTCAATATTTTTGTAAGGGTTTAATCCACATATTTGAGGAAAAAATTAAAAATTATGACAATTTTATTTTAATGCATAGTTGCATCGTTCACTGACGTAGGATGATGGTCAAAGAGGTTTGGATCCTTTGTTGTCTCCGTTTCTCGAGATAATTGAAATTTCTTTGTGGTTATTCCACTAATTTAGGCACTCTATAAAATTAAATTAATTGTGTAAAAATTTAAAACCATTCCAATTTACCCTAAAAAGAGTTAAACATATATTAATACATATAAAGAATGTAGTTAGAAAGTTTATAAAACATGAAAGACTATAACCTTTGGTAAATACAAAATTTACCGAAAAAAACTCAATATTTTCGTAGGGGTTAATCCACATATTTGAGGAAAAAATCAAAAATTATGAAAATCTTGTTTAATGCATAATTGCATCGTTCACTGGCGTAGGATGATGGTCAAAGAGGTTTGGATCCTTTGTTGTCTCCGTTTCTCGAGATAATTGAATATTTTTTGTGGTTATTCCACTAATTTAGGCACTCTATAATGTTTTATTAAATTAATTGTGTAAAAATTTAAAACCATTCCAATTTACGCTAAAAGAGTTAAACATATATTAATACATATAAAGAATGTAGTTAGAAAGTTTATAAAACATGAAAGACTATAACCTTTGGTAAATACAAAATTTACCGAAAAACTCAATATTTTCGTAGGGGTTAATCCACATATTTGAGGAAAAATTCAAAAATTATGAAAATCTTGTTTAATGCATAATTGCATCGTTCACTGGCGTAGGATGATGGTCAAAGAGGTTTGGATCCTTTGTTGTCTCCGTTTCTCGAGATAATTGAATATTTTTTGTGGTTATTCCACTAATTTAGGCACTCTATAATGTTTTATTAAATTAATTGTGTAAAAATTTAAAACCATTCCAATTTACGCTAAAAGAGTTAAACATATATTAATACATATAAAGAATGTAGTTAGAAAGTTTATAAAACATGAAAGACTATAACCTTTGGTAAATACAAAATTTACCGAAAAACTCAATATTTTCGTAGGGGTTAATCCACATATTTGAGGAAAAATTCAAAAATTATGAAAATCTTGTTTAATGCATAATTGCATCGTTCACTGGCGTAGGATGATGGTCAAAGAGGTTTGGATCCTTTGTTGTCTCCGTTTCTCGAGATAATTGAATATTTTTTGTGGTTATTCCACTATATTAGGCACTCTATAATGTTTTATTAAATTAATTGTGTAAAAATTTAAAACCATTCCAATTTACGCTAAAAGAGTTAAACATATATTAATACATATAAAGAATGTAGTTAGAAAGTTTATAAAACATGAAAGACTATAACCTTTGGTAAATACAAAATTTACCAAAAAACTCAATATTTTCGTAGGGTTTAATCCACATATTTGAGGAAAAATTCAAAAATTATGGCAATCTTGTTTAATGCATAGTTGCATTGTTCACTGACGTAGGATGATGGTCAAAGAGGTTTGGATCCTTTGTTGTCTCCGTTTCTCGAGATAATTGAAATTTCTTTGTGGTTATTCCACTAATTTAGGCACTCTATAATGTTTTATCAAATTAATTATGTAAAAATATAAAACAAATCCAATTTACCCTAAAAAGAGTTAAACATATAAAGAATGTAGTTAAAAATTTTATAAAACATGAAAGACTATAACTTTGGTAAATACATAATTTACCAAAAAACTCAATATTTTCGTAGGGGTTAATCCACATATTTGAGGAAAAATTCAAAAATTATGAAAATCTTGTTTAATGCATAATTGCATCGTTCACTGGCGTAGGATGATGGTCAAAGAGGTTTGGATCCTTTGTTGTCTCCGTTTCTCGAGATAATTGAATATTTTTTGTGGTTATTCCACTAATTTAGGCACTCTATAATGTTTTATTAAATTAATTGTGTAAAAATTTAAAACCATTCCAATTTACGCTAAAAGAGTTAAACATATATTAATACATATAAAGAATGTAGTTAGAAAGTTTATAAAACATGAAAGACTATAACCTTTGGTAAATACAAAATTTACGGAAAAACTCAATATTTTCGTAGGGTTTAATCCACATATTTGAGGAAAAATTCAAAAATTATGGCAATCTTGTTTAATGCATAGTTGCATCGTTCACTGACGTAGGATGATGGTCAAAGAGGTTTGGATCCTTTGTTGTCTCCGTTTCTCGAGATAATTGAAATTTCTTTGTGGTTATTCCACTAATTTAGGCACTCTATAATGTTTTATCAAATTAATTATGTAAAAATATAAAACAAATCCAATTTACCCTAAAAAGAGTTAAACATATAAAGAATGTAGTTAGAAATTTTATAAAACATGAAAGACTATAACTTTGGTAAATACATAATTTACCAAAAAACTCAATATTT
Organism: Sinapis alba; assembly: GCA_012274485.2. NCBI lineage: Eukaryota > Viridiplantae > Streptophyta > Magnoliopsida > Brassicales > Brassicaceae > Sinapis > Sinapis alba. The sequence continues at coordinate 187,219 of MU105957.1, read as the reverse complement.
TCGTAGGGGTTAACCCACACATTTGACGAAAAAATTAAAAAATTATGACAATCTTGTTTTAATGCATAGATGCATCGTTCACTGACGTAGGATGGTGATCAAAGAGGTTTGGATCCTTTGTTGTCTCCGTTTCTCGAGATAATTGAAATTTCTTTGTGGTTACTCCACTAATTTAGGCACTCTATAATGTTTTATTAAATTAATTGTGTAAAAATTTAAAACCATTCCAATTTACGCTAAAAGAGTTAAAAATATATTAATACATATAAAGAATGTAGTTAGAAAGTTTATAAAACATGAAAGACTATAACCTTTGGTAAATACAAAATTTACCGAAAAACTCAATATTTTCGTAGGGTTTAATCCACATATTTGAGGAAAAATTCAAAAATTATGACAATCTTGTTTAATGCATAGTTGCATCGTTCACTGACGTAGGATGATGGTCAAAGAGGTTTGGATCCTTTGTTGTCTCCGTTTCTCGAGATAATTGAAATTTCTTTGTGGTTATTCCACTAATTTAGGCACTCTATAATGTTTTTTTAAATTAATTGTGTAAAAATTTAAAACCATTCCAATTTACGCTAAAAGAGTTAAACATATATTAATACATATAAAGAATGTAGTTAGAAAGTTTATAAAACATGAAAGACTATAACCTTTGGTAAATACAAAATTTACCGAAAAACTCAATATTTTCGTAGGGTTAATCCACATATTTGAGAAAAAAAAAAAATTATGACAATCTTGTTCTAATGCATAGTTGCATCGTTCACTGACGTAGGATGATGGTCGAAGAGGTTTGGATCCTTTGTTGTCTCTGTTTCTCGAGATAATTGAAATTTCTTTGTGGTTATTCCACTAATTTAGGCACTCTATAATGTTTTATTAAATTAATTGTGTAAAAATTTAAAACCATTCCAATTTACCCTAAAAAGAGTTAAACATATATTAATACATATAAAGAATGTAGTTAGAAAGTTTATAAAACATGAAAGACTATAACCTTTGGTAAATACAAAATTTACCGAAAAACTCAATATTTTCGTAGGGTTAATCCACATATTTGAGGAAAAATTCAAAAATTATGACAATCTTGTTTAATGCATAGTTGCATCGTTCACTGACGTAGGATGATGGTCAAAGAGGTTTCGATCCTTTGTTGTCTCCATTTCTCGAGATAATTGAAATTTCTTTGTGGTTATTTCACTAATTTAGACACTCTATAATGTTTTATTAAATTAATTGTGTAAAAATTTAAAACCATTACAATTTACCTTAAAAAGAGTTAAACATATATTAATACATATATAGAATGTAATTAGAAAGTTTATAAAATATGAAAGACTATAACCTTTGGTAAATACAAAATTTATCGAAAAACTTAATATTTTCGTAGGGGTTAACCCACATATTTGAAGAAAAAATCAAAAATTATGACAATCTTGTTTTAATGCATAGTTGCATCGTTTACTGACGTATCATGATGGTCAAAGAGATTTGGATCCTTTGTTGTCTCCGTTTCTCGAGATAATTGATTAGTGCATGGTGGTTGGTTAAACTGCGATCATATTCTTAATAAGTTTTATTACCTTAACTACTTTTGTTTCCCAAATTACTTGGTGTAAATGTATAACATAGTAGTAATATCCGCTAAAAAATATGTTTAAATTATGAAAAATGCAGTGGAAAGAAAGTATAAATACCAATTGTGGTTATAAGTTGAAAATGTTGACAGAAAAAAAAAGTAAGTTGAGATAATATTCAGAAAACATGTTCACTATTTAAAATATAATTATTGAAAGCAACACGTCAGTAAATCAGAGAAAAGTGGTTTGGGGAGAGGGTTAAGCTTCGAGACCTTCCTTTTCTTCAAATCAGAGAATTATAAAGTCTCGATCTTTTGGTTGGATACGATTGATCCATCCACCTCGAAGCCACCGTGACTCTGTTTCTTATAACGTAATTGATCCGCTGCGCCTGCTTTAGAACTCGTGTGAGTGCAATTTAGGTCGGTGATTTGGTTTTTTTTTTTTTTTTTTTGCGTTTTCTTGTAATTCGTCTGGGCTGTTGATTGTTCTGCGTTCCCAAAGTTTCGATTTTGATCGTAGCCCAATTCAATTCAATTCTAAAGATTTGATTTTGAATGTAACCCAAATCTTATTCTTGTCTTGTTTACTCGTAAAGCTCAGGTCTTGTTGTCTTGCTTTGAGTGTTGTTTCTATAAATGGAGTGGAGGGGAATCCTCTGCTCTGTCTTCTTTATTATCTCAATGGGAGAGTCTTCAAGTAGATTCCGGTTAATGTGGCTTCCTAAACTCGTTGTTGAGGATGCTGGAAACACCTTCACTTGGCCAATCTTGAGTGCCAGTGTTTTCGTTCTTGTTGCCATCCTCCTCCCTATGTATCTCATCTTCGAACACTTAGCTTCTTATAATCAGCCTGAGGTTTGTTATTACTCCGATCTGCTCTTACTTATCTGTTTAAATTTAAAAGACTTATAAAAGTTGCATAACTTTTTTTTTTTTTTACAGGAACAGAAATTTCTTATTGGACTTATTCTCATGGTCCCTGTTTATGCCCTGGAATCGGTATATATATGTTATATAATTTCTTATTTTGGTAGTGCATATATTTTTTCTTATGATTTTCTTGTGTGTCAGTTTTTGTCTTTGTTGAATTCAGAAGCAGCTTTCAACTGCGAGGTGATTCGTGATTGTTATGAAGCTTTTGCTCTCTACTGCTTTGAGAGATATTTGATTGCTTGCCTAGGTAATGTAATGCTTCTTCACTTAACCATCATAATCTGTATATGAATATCATTTGTTTGGCCTTCAAGTGATTGATGGATAATTCACAGAAAGAGATTAGTTTTATATTAAGAGTCATGGACAGGCATCTTGTCATGTTATATGGTGTGGCTAGATTGAGATTTAAAGTCATTATGAACGTTATGTAGTAGGTGATTGAGCTAAATAACTTGGGATGCTATGGGTAATTCTACATGTTGAAGGCTAATGGCTCAGATTCTTGGTTTACTTGAGATATCTCTGGAATCTGCTGACTTGTGAGTATTCTCAGTTATAGTGTAAGAGTCATTCGTTTGTATCTGCAGATGGAGAAGAACGTACAATTGAATTCATGGAACAGCAAACAGTTATCACCCAGAGCACTCCTCTTCTCGAAGGCACATGTACTTATGGAGTTGTGGAGCATCCTTTTCCAATGAACTTCTTCCTAAAAGATTGGAATCTTGGTCCTCAGTTTTATCACTCTGTGAAAATTGGCATCGTTCAATATGTATGTAGATTTTTTTTGTGAACAATGATGCTCTATGATCTATTACTATGCTTTCAACTGACTCTATATTTCTACTTCAGATGATACTGAAAATGATCTGTGCTCTATTAGCAATGATCCTTGAAGCCTTTGGAGTTTATGGAGAAGGAAAGTTCCAATGGAACTATGGGTAATCCTCTTTCTTTTACCTTCCCTTCTTGTCTTGATCCTAATGTGGTATGATTATTGTATTTTGTCTCATTGCAGATATCCATATCTGGCTGTAGTTCTGAATTTCAGTCAGACATGGGCATTGTATTGCCTTGTACAGTTCTACGGTGTCATCAAAGATAAGCTAGCACCCATCAAACCACTGGCCAAGTTTTTAACGTTCAAGTCTATTGTGTTCCTCACCTGGTGGCAAGGTATCATTCTTGCATTCCTCTTCTCTATGGGACTGTTCAAAGGGTCCTTGGCTAAGGAACTAAAAACGAGAATACAGGATTACATCATCTGCATTGAGGTATAAGTTTTTCACAAAACCAAAGTAAACATTTTGAGACTGAGTTTGTCATCAACTTGAGAATGTTAACCACCGTTTTACAGATGGGTGTTGCTGCTGTGGTTCATCTCTATGTCTTTCCAGCAGCTCCTTACAAGCGTGGGGAAAGATGTGTCCGGAACGTAGCAGTGATGTCAGATTATGCCTCTATAGATACACCTCCTGACCCAGAAGAGGTTAAAGACAGCGAAAGAACAACTAGAATGCGGTATGGTAGACATGATGAGACAGAGAAACGCTTGAGTTTCCCACAGAGTGTGCGTGATGTGGTGATGGGGAGTAGTGAAATCGTAAGCCGGTTTCTTCTTTTGGCTCATCTAAATTGTTTTGCTCATACGACCAAATGTTTTTCATCTTTACCTTTGGCTATAGATTGCGGATGACATGAGGTTCACAGTTTCCCACGTGGTGGAACCTGTTGAAAGGGGAATAGCTAAAGTGAACAGAACATTCCATCAGATATCTGAAAACGTGAAAAGATTTGAGCAGAAGAAGAAAAAGACAAAGGATGATTCATATGTGATTCCAATGAGTACATGGACGAAAGAGTTCTCAGAGGTTCATGAAAACCTTTATGAAGGTGGGAGTGTGAGTGACAGCGGTTTAGGAAGCAGAAAGAGACCTCACCAGTCTAGAGTCTCTGGATTGTGGAGTAGAATGCGAAGGTAACACCTAACACAGAGAGAGAAGTTGTACATTTTTATGAGATGATTCTGGTTCACACACAGGTAACAACAGCTTTGCTACTAACTAGTTTTCTCCACTCTTTATACAACTTTATCAAAGAAGTTAAGATCTGTATTTCATAATGACAATCCTTACACAAGAATAATGAAAAAGTGTCATATGATTAAATTCGTGTACAATCATGTTATGTTTGTGACAAGATCCAACCATATTTTTTTTTCTTATTAATAAACAGTATAGCTGAAACTGAATTGAAATCAACCTGAATTACAAATACTCCATTTGTAAAGATCCATTAGCAAGTGTGTTGTTTTGGAATATTTTATTCGGATTTAAAAATTTGTAAAATGTACTAGTATATCTTTATTCAGTGTATATTACTTAAATAAAAATGATTTATATAAAAAATTATTGGTTATCCTGCAGACAAATAAGAGATCTTTTTTTTTTTTTTTTTTTGGAACACAGACAAATAAGAGATTAGTATGTAAAATTATAATGGAAATGAAGAATTGCATTTTTGGTTTTAAAATGATATTTGTTTGTGTAAAATAGAGAGACTAGGTACTTGAACAAACTAATAGTGGCTCCATCGACAAGCTTTACAGGGAGTTCACACCATTTAGAAAAAAAAAGAAAAAATAATTAAAGTTGCAAAAAAATAATGAAAAATTCTAAACAAAGAGTATTTAAAAACTGGTTTTCAACTCGAAAGGACAGATGTCACTTAATTAAGATTTCAATTGGTTTTACATAATTGATACATAATTAAATCATTATAATAGTATTATTTTATTATTTTAAAAAACTTTTTAGAGGTTGTAACCGACAATGTCGCTCTAGGAACCAGAGACTTGTACATTAGGTAGTTGTTACATGTAATAGGATTGTGTTTTCTCAAGGCAAAGACTTAGCCATTTGCCTGAGAAGAAACTTTTGAATCTTTCCAGTAGAAGTCTTTGGAAGCTCCTCCATGAAAACAACGTTCCTCGGAACCATATACTTCGGTAGCTTCTTCTTACAAAACTCTCTTATATCTCTCTCAGTAACTGACCCACCATCACTACACTTCAAGCTCACAAACGCACAAGGAGTCTCTCCCCACATCTTGTCTGGTTTAGCCACCACAGCTGCTTCCTTAACCACCGGGTTCGTGTACAAAACCGTCTCAACTTCCGTGCTGCTTATGTTCTCTCCTCCACATATGATCACATCCTTTGATCTATCCTTGACTTCCAAGTAACCATCCGGGTGCATCACACCTATGTCTCCAGTGTAGAACCATCCATCTTCTCTCATACTCGCCGCGGTCCCTTCCAAGTCTTTGTAGTATCCCAACATGACACAACCGCCTCTGAAAACAATCTCTCCCACCGTTACTCCATCGTGCTTCACGCTCTTTCCCGTTAGCGTGTCTAACACGTCAGCTTCCGCGAATACCGCGGTTCTGATTCCTTGCCTTGACTTAAGTCTTGCTCTCTCCTCTTGTCCTAGACCGTCCCACTCAGACTTCCACGCACATGTGACAACTAAACCACCAGTTTCTGTCAGCCCGTAACCGTGAGCCACCTCAAAACCTAGACTCTCGGCGCTGGAAATGACCGTGGCTGGAGGAGGAGCTCCAGCTGTCATAACCTGGACAGGCCGTTTAAGCTGTTTCCGAGCTGGAGAGTTAGTCAACATGTTGAGAACCATCGGCGCGGCGCACATGTGAGTCACTTGATGTTTTTCTAACAACTCGAAAATGGTCGGAGCGTCAACTCTTCGGACACAGATGTTTGTGGCCCCCACAGCAGCTGTGGCCCATGTGTAGCCCCAACCGTTGGCGTGGAACATCGGTAAGGTCCATAGGTAGACTGGTCGGTTAGGGATAGACCAGTAGAGTAAAGAGTTAACCGCGCTCATGAAAACTGCTCTGTGGCTAAGTACCACACCCTTGGGAGACGACGTCGTTCCGGAAGTGTAGTTAAGTACCATTGGGTTCCACTCGTTGTTAGGACGGACCCACTTGAACTTGGGGTCTCCTCTCTCCATAATACCTTCGTACGTGTCGAGAAAATCCACGTCAGCGGATGAAGAGGTTGACATGTTGGCAATGCCAGAACTGAAATTCAAGAGGTTATAAACATTTTTAGATTAATTTTAAGATGTTTCAAAAATTAATGTCAAGAAAATTTTTGGACAATTCTCTCAAATAGTTTTTAAGTTTTTATCACAAAATAGTTCTAAAAATAACCAAAATATCTCTTTTTATTTTAAAAAATTTAATATATATATATATATATATTTTAATATTTGAAACTTCGTTCCCAAAACCCTACCCGTTAACTCTAAACTTTAAATTTAAATTAATTAATCCTAGAATTATAAATGTATATTTATCTTTTCAATAAATATTTTGACCATTTTCCTCTCTAAATGCTATTTTTGCAAAAATAAACTAAAAATTACTATTTTAAGAAATTTCTAAAAAAATTTAAACGTTTAAGAAATCAATAAGTATTTATTAGACGTTTGAAAGGAATTGATTAAGCGGGCGTATAAACTGAATTTTTAAATGTCTATACTGATTTTTAAAAAATCATTCTATAAAAATGTTTGATTTATACCCAATTTGCTGACTTTCTGATTTTTAGAACACTGAAAATTAGTATCCTTTATTAGGGACCATATGTGGTCTATATATGTATGTTCAGGTTGTACTCAGAACCGGCCTTACATGTTGCTGTCATCTTGGAGGAGGACAAGACGAGGTTTCCCATTCTTGGGCAAGAACGAGACAGCTTCAAGGACTAATGAACTCGAGTGATGGTCGACGAAAACGAGCTTGGACTCACTGTGACGTAGAACAACAGAGAGTGCATGAGCGTCTAAACGAGGGTTGATGTTGTTGAGGACTGCTCCAGACATTGGAACCGCGAACTGAAGCTCGTAGACTGAAGGGACGTTGGGACCAATAACGGAGACAACTTGGCCACGGTTGATTCCGAGGGAGGAGGAAGAGAGAGTGGAAGCGACTCGGAGACATCGAGAGTGGGTTTCAGACCAAGTATGGGAGGTGGTGTCGTGGAGGAGAGAAGGAGAGTCGCCGTAAACGGAGGCGGCTCGGTCTAAGAAACCGAGAACAGTTAGAGGAGAGGAGTTTGAAGGATGTGGGAGTAAAAGTTCCATTGTTAAATATTTAACTTTATGACTAAGTGTGTCTGTATATGTAGTAAAGTTAGACATTGGTGAAATATTTATATTCTTAGGGGGTATAATTAGGTGTAACATATATCATTATTATGCAATATTATAATTTCGGGGTTAGCTAATACTATTACTAAAAGATTACAAGTAATAGGCGGGACAGGCTGTTTAATTATCACTTTGTCGGTTGAGAACTCGTATTGACTTGTTGCATGCATCGCTAGCATGATTATGGTCAAGTCATATTTAGAAATCTAGAAATGTGCTAAAATATTCTTTATGATACAAATCTGAAAAATATTAAATTTGTGGAAAATTTTAACTTGCGCTTCGGTCTAAACAAGTTATTTTTTAAAAAAATAATCTATCGTAAGCCGCCACGTATTAGTGGGGCCCGCGAACAGTACAAGAGTTAGGTTCTTACAGAAGAGTTGTAAGAGCATCTTTATCCCAAAACCCCTTTGGAGTTTTTTTTTTTTTTTTGCTTTTTCTGATTTAAAAAAAAAAAAATTTAAACCAATCGCGAACCGATACGTGTCAGTGGGATCCCGCGAATAGTGCAAGAGACGGTTCTTATTTAAGAGTTTTTGAAATTGTCTCTTGCACTATTTACGGATCCCACATATCAGTGGAGCCCACAAACAGTACAAGAGATCCCCTTAAAAAGAACGGATAAAAATACTTTAAGAGGTGGTTTAAAAAAAAAATGAACTCCACCACTTAAAACTCACTTAAGAACTCCTGTTAATCTTGTTCTTACTAATCCGATAATACACGATCTAACTATTAATATAAGGTGGAAAACATTTCAAATTCGGATGAAACTGTAGGGTGATCATTCCAAGAAAAATTAGACCAAAACACTAAATTCATTTTTAAGGGTTGATTAAATCAACCAATATAATATATAGATATATATAAACCTGCGTATATCGGAGCCTCGTTTATCTTTCTTCATCTACGTAGCTTGATGATGGAGCCTCGTTTCTCCTCTTCCAAAGCTCATGAGCCAATCAAATAAAAGTCAGAGGAAATCACGTGTTCTTCGCTTAGATATCACGTAGCAATTACTACAACTAGGGTGAGGCAAACATTTGCCCAAATTTAAGAAAAAGGAAAGAAAAAACATTTGTCAAAAAAACTTATAATAAAAATATATTTTTATAGAATACTACAATTTTTTCATTTTATTTAAAATAATAATATAAGTTATATCTTCTCATTTTCTCATATGTATTTTGTTGGGATGACATGTAATTGTCGATTTTAATATTTTTAGTGTTGTATGTAACATGATAGTTGTTTGACACGTATACCGCATAAAGATGTTTTGATTTGTTGTCAACACTAATCACTCCTAGTTTCGCAATCTCGTCTTTCTATTTTATCTAAGTATCTTTTCAATATCTATTTCTTCTCTACATAATATTAGTATATCATATAGGTACAAACCATTTATATACGAATCTTTAGTATCCAAGTGAAGAAGGTGAAGCCATACATCATTGTTGTTTTGATGAAAATATTCGTCTATGCTTTTGGCATAGTGAACTTGTGGTTATCGGCGTTAAGACATTTACTCATTAGATCCTCGTATATGGTACGTGAGGTGAGATGTTAATCAGTCAAGGTTGAAAGATCTATTTATTGGTACACCTTATTCTCTTTAGCGGCGTGAGCTAACATTGTAGATGATTGCATGATATCACAGACTTTACCACCAAGTGAGATTTTTCAGTTTGAATATCTTATGGAAACTTTTCTATTTTTGAAAGAGGATGATTTCGCTTAATATTTTTGTAACTTTTTCAAGTTATGTGATAGTTTTTTTGGATGAATGGGTTTATGTTAATTGCAGTGTTTCAGTCGGTCAGACCGGTTGGACGGTGACTCGTTCTTATAGCCGGTTTTATATTGTGTTAAAAATAAGATCTGAATTAAATTGGCAAATTCGGTTAAAAACCGGTCAAACTCGCTAAAATCGGTGACCCGATTCAATATTAAAACTCAGTTTTCTCGAAATCAAATAATTTTTTTATAAATTTTAAAATATTTCACAAAAATCATATTATTTTTATATCTATCTAAATATATTAGTTTTCATTATAGTTTAATATTATTTTGGAAGTTATCATTTTCTTTTCATATCGTTAAATTTCTTTTATTATTGTAAAGTATTGATAGTTTTTTAGTTGTGATAAAACAACGTAAAGATAAGCAAAATATATATTGTATAGTTATGAGTTTAAAACAAAAACTAAAACATCAATAAAAAAATTAAAATGTATTTTATATAGTTTTAAATTTTTGATAAGTGAATTTTTTATAAGGGATACGAAACAGTAAACTCTCTACCACTTGTAAAAAAAAAAGGAAAATATTAATTTTATATATAAATAGATATATGTGGGATTAGAAGTAAAAGAGCAGATGGATATGCATCTATACCAGTCATGCATAGTCCCTGCAAGCCCGCGCTCATAGATAGGCTAGATGTTGAATCCATGATGTTGAATTCACTTATGAGAACAACATTCATAACCCAACAAGGGGGTCTAATAGCATATGCAATTAGGATGGTCAAACATGATCTAAGTGTAAAAATAAAAGAATCAAAATACTATTATACTCTTACTTTATATATATATATATATAAATAATTATTTAAAAAGATATTTTAATATTTTTTGAATTATACAATTTTTTAAAAAATCAAAAATTTATTTTGAAATTAGAAAAATTGTTTTGAAACTATTTCTAGAACTCTAAAAAATATTAATGTATTTATTTATTTATTTTTAAATCTAAAATCCACCCCTCCCAAACCTCACTCTTAAATGTAATATAAATTGTAAGTCTATATTAGTTAATCTTATGATTATAAATATATATTAATCATTTAATGAAATATTTTTTAATTATTTTGATTTTAAAAATTATATTTGTGATAAAAAAAATTAGTGCTATTTTACAGAATTTATGTTAGATATACTGTTAATATTTTTTTGACAATAACTAGAGACGGCACTGTAACCCAACCCAACATTCATGCTCTAGAAGATCAAAGAAGCTTTTGATGCGAGGGAAACATAAAAGGTGTGACTGATCCCTCCAAAACCAGCTTTCATGACAAGCACATTTATCTTTTGAAGTAATGGTTGATGATCTAAGTGTACAACTCTCAGTTATGTATTCTTTTGACTTGCTGACTTTAGAGATATCGTACATAACCACATGCTTTCAATGGTGAACTCGTGCCCACAAAATATGTACGTGTATACAAATAAAATCAAGTAAAAACTAGCAATTTACATTTATATAGTATCAGATAAAAAAATATATTTACTAATAGAATAATTATTATATGTTTTCATGTGTTTGATGCATATTTTATCAGTTGGAAATTTATATAAATAATTAAATAGTACAAAACCATTAATATTATAGTATATTAGGAGTGAGACGAATCGGATCCGAATATCTAAAAAAATTTAACTATCCGGATTCGGATCCGGATCCGTGATTTCAGTATCCGAATCCGGATTCGTGCTTTCCGGATATCCAGGTTTCAAATATCCGTCTAAGTATTGTATAATCCGGATCCTGATTCGGATCCGTAATTTTTTAAAAAAATAATAATAAAAAAATAAAAATAGTTTTTAAAATACTAAAATTCTAAAAATAATATATAAATTAAATATTTATACAAAATTTATAAATATATGTATATAAGATTATAAAAATAAAATAAAATATTATAAAATTAACTTTATGTATAATTATTAATATATTAACTATAATTATTAATAAAATTTTAAACAAATATATTTTTAAAATTTAGATCCGAGTCCAGATATCCAAATTTAAAAGTTAAGATATCAGAATTTAGAGCTGAATTTGACAGATCTGATATTTTATTATCTAGATCTGGATCGAACCACCCTTAATACTCTATTTTTTGAGTGAATTCAGATTTCAGATAATAAGTCAGATCAGATAAGAAACTTATGTTGATAGACTGTTATCTAAAACCATTATTAGGCCTTAATTTTAACATAAAAGCCACTATTTCGGCCCATCTAGAGTAAACACACAAAAAATAGCGCGTAAGTAGTTTAGAGGCGACGGAACGGAACGGCTCTGAGTTTTCGAATCATGCATTTACAGTGAGTGACGACGAATCCAACGAAGAGACTATACAGTGATTCTTGAGTAAAGTAAGCTACTTTTAGTTTGCTTAGATCTCATACAAGAACGGGTCTTTGTTTGTTTTAACAGATCATCACGAATTCTCTTATGAGAAATTTTTTTTTTACTTCTAGCCTTCTAGCGTTTTGTGAGCTTCACTTCTCTTTCAATTTTAAGCATTACCCATCTTTGAATCGGTCTTTAATCACCCGAAAGTGTCTTGATTTTGCTCTGAAGAGCTCACAAATTGTTTTCATAAAGAAAGTTTCCACCTTTAGTGAGTAATTTCTCTTGGGGGCTGTGTTTGTTTCAGCTGCTTAAGGTGGAATATTGACAACTATTGCGAAGGGCGAGACTCGAAGTGAGGTTTGTGTTATAGCTTGCTAAAAAAAGGTTAAAACTTTTCATTCTCTTTACACCTTCTGCTGTGGTGAAGCATTAGTTATGTTCTGTTCTTGAGTTTTTGGGGGTCAATGTTGTACCATTAGGTCAAGTAATTGAGCTTTGTGATTAGTGTTATAGCTTGCTTTCATCAACTAGAATTGCAAAAAAAAAAAAATAGAACTTTTTCATTTTCTTTCCACATTCTGGTGTGGTGAAACACTTGTTGTATGCTGTTTCTTGATTTTGGGGGTCAATGCAGTATTAGGTTAAGTACTTAGGCATTGAATATCAAAGAACTCACTTTAGATTAGTTATGTTATGTTGATGTGTTGAATCTGATCATTTTCATGTTTTTTCTTATGTTGTTGTTGTTGTTGTCATTTGTCAATGCTTGTTTTCAGGATGAGGAAACCGAATAGCTCTAAGGTTGGTAGGACAGTTGTGAAGAAAAAATTAATAGGTCTTGGTAGGATGCTGGCTCGTCGTGGCGGTGAAGTGGATTCATCACGCAAGCCACTCAACGCTTTAGCTGCAGTTGGTGGAAGTAATATGCAGATTGTTTGTGCTGATGATTGCACTTCCGGTTTGGAGTATGATCTAGACTATATGAAGTATTTGACGATCTTTAAGGAAAGCTATCACCATCCTTATTTGCTTGAGAGGGAGGCTTCTCCAATGCGGATTATGTACACTATTGACAAGGAAGCAACTGGTAGGAGTAAAGGCAGGGAAGTAAGTAGAGGAAGGAGAAGGTCAGAGCCTACTCTTTTGATTTCAGGTGGTTCAAAGAAGTTGAAGATTGGGACTCGTAAAGAAGATCATAAGTCAACTGTTTTCAGGAAAGAAGTTGTTTTAAGGGGAAGGAAGATTGCTATGACGAAGAACATTATCAAAGTAGAGACGAGGAGTAGTGTTGGCAAAGACACTCAACAAAAGAAAGAAGCTTCTCTACGGAGAAAGAAGACTGATATGTCCAAGAACACTATTAAGTTAGAGCCTAGAAGTTATGGTGGCAAAGACACCAAGAAAGAGAAAGAAGTCTCTCTGTCCAAGAACACTATCAAGGTAGAGCGTATAAGTGATGTCAAAGCCACACATCAAGAGAAAGAAGTTACTAGACGAGGAAGGAAGCCAAAGATACCCAACGAAAGAAATGCAAATCCTCAAGCAATTTTCAGAGATTCAAAGAGACTGAAGGCTGAGAAGATTATCCCAGTGGTTAACACCAAAGATGCTCCACAAGAAAAGAAGAGTTGTGTGACCAAGAGCGATTTCAAAGCCTGCAAGAAGGAGAATGATAAGAGCAGTGAAAGGAGAAAGGAAAAGCCTCAGGAGATTTTCAGAGCTTCAAAGAGACTTAAGACTGAAAAAGGAAGAGCAGATCAGAACTGGGTTAACAACAAAGACACCAAACAAAAGAAAGAAGAAGCTGTGAACAAGGACAAGGCTAAAGCAAAGTCTACAAGTCATGTGAAAGACAACTTACTTCACAGCTTCAAAGCTCACAAGAATGAGAACGAAGAGAGCCGATCCTTAATGGATAAAAGCTATGACTATTTCCTAGCGTATCTGAGAAACTCTGTTACTGTTCTTGAAGAGGATCAAGATGTGAAGCCTGAGAAAGCCTTAGTGCCTTTATCAGATCCTGATATTATTGCAGTCAGTAACTGCCCATTTTCTGATGGAGGCCCTTCCCCATTTGAGGCAAACAAAGACGGCAAAGTGATAGTATGTGAAAGCTCTCTTACTTCTATGTCATTTCTCATTCTTGATTTATTGACAACTTTTTTTTCCTTTTTTGTTGCAATGTTTTCCAAGGATCTTGAAGACCGTATTGAACCTGAAGATATTTTCAACTCTACCTTTAGCAAGAAGCTATTGGAAATTCTCAGACAGCCCTATGATAAAAATGAGTTCAAGCAACGCTTTCTTGAGGCATCACACAAGAAACAACTGACTCGGTCTAGGCAACTACGAGATGGAAGGGAGATCGAATATAATGTTGATCACCAGCTGGGACCTTCGTATCTTGACCGGTATCCAGGTAATCTGATTGATTACTACTACTAGGAATGATGTAACTCGTGATACTTTCTTGTGTTATGATCTTTGTCATCTCTTTCAGTTTTGCCTTAGTGTTTGCCATTTGGTTTGATTCTGCAGATTTCAAGCGTGTGTTTCGTCGTTCTCGTTATGCAAAGGATGATTCTAGAGCTTTGAACCTATTGCGCGGGTTTTTCTTTTATTTCGAGGTACAGTTTTCTGTTTCATAGACTAATTTTTTTGGCTACAACATTTGCAAGTTTGTGTGTGTGTGCGCATTAGTTTCTTGTGAGGTTAGTTTGCAGTATGAATTAATGTTCTTGTATGATATTGCTTCTTTTGTAGAACATAGTTGTTGAAGGTGCATTCAAACCATGGTTGCATGAAGCACGTGTGATGAGAGAATGCAAAGATATTGTGTGCATCAAGTAAGGCTACACCATAGTGGTTTAAGACTCTTGGACTTATCTATTTATCTTTTAGGTAGTAGTTTAAGACTCCAAGCAATTTATACCACTCTAATTATCATTTTAAAAAACTCTTTAATTGCAGTGTAGTCTAAAGAAAAAAGATATGTAATGCTTGTTGTTATACTATTTCTCTTTCATTTTATTACTAAAAGTTTACCCCCAAAAAGACTTCAAAAGAAAGATGAAAATTGTGAAACACGCCCTCAAACAATTGAAAACTACAATTACAACTCTTAACCGGGGAGGTATGAGGGCTAAAAAGAACCCCACAAATCCACCACCCGTCCACATATATACACACAATAGGTTCAGTAAAACTTGGGGGGGTTTAGTCGAAGCTTGAAGAACGGCTTGTCCTGCCTTTAAGATAATCCTCAACAGAGACTCCTTGCTCAAAGCTTCCCATGGAGATAGAGTCATCTTCAACATCAAGAAGCGCAAGGTTGAGGTGTGATTGCAAGTCAGATCTTTGGCTTTGCTCCTCCTCAAGCATCTCTGATTCATTTGAGGAGCTACTCACTTGTTGCATTGCCCACTTGAGCGTGTCTTCATCGCCTTTCAGCAGCTTTAAGACCTGCATCATTCCACATTTGTTACAACAACTGCGTATAAGTAATATGATTAGATAAAAAGAACATGACTTACACTGCTCATTTTTGGTCTAGCTTGAGGGCTACGTCGAATACAAAGAGTAGCAGCTAACACCATCCTCTGCATTTGGTCACCATTGTTATCCCGCAAACTCGGGTCTAATAACTGAGAATACTTTCCATCTTCTAGAATTGGTTTGGCCTGTAACATGAAAATTACACACATACTTGTTTCAACAAGAGCAGCAGAGAACAATACTATTATGCAGTAAATGCAAACACATACCCACATGACAAGACTCTCTTGTCCCTTTGGACAACCGCTGCTAATAGGTTTTCTTCCAGAAAGTAACTCGAGTAGAACAACACCGAATGCATACACATCTATCTTATCATTCACCTTACCATACATGAAGTACTCTGGAGCCAAGTAGCTGCAACAAGAAAAGAAGTTAAGCCAAGAACATTTTCAAGAACTTTCACCAGCCAATAAGAAAACAGGATTCTTCCATACCCAAAGGTTCCTGCAACGTCTGAGCAGACTATGTGAGTTGTAGATATAGACGCCCACCTCGCAAGCCCAAAATCAGAAAGCTGAGCCTCAAAATCATCAGATAATAGTATGTTTGATGACTTAACATCTCTATGAATGACAGGCTGAGAAGCACTGTTATGCAGATAGTCTAATGCCTCAGCCACCCCCACAGCCACTTTGTACCTCTCTCTCCATTGGAATTTAAGCAGATCTTTCTTGTTTCCTGAATTTGAAACCAACCATTTTTTGTTTAGAACCATGATCATAATAGAATCTCAGAGTTGCTTAAAAAGGACAAAGGGCTTGTGGTCTACCGTGAAGGTTCTCTTCTAAGCTTCCTCTTGAGAGATAATTGTATACAAGTAATAGGTTCTTGTCTTCAAAGCAAAAGCCTAATAGGGAGATAATGTTCTTATGACATAACGTTGTGATAATCTCGATCTCCGCCACGAAATCGTTCAATACATCTTCTGTTTGATTGAGAATCTTCACAGCAACCTCTCTTCCATTGGATAAACAACCTCTATAAACCCTGCTGCTACCTCCTATCCCTATGAAATTATCTGAAACCACAATGTTCTTTCTTAGTTACATAACGAGAGGCTTCAAGAACTGTAAACATGTCATCCATAAAAGAGAGAAGAACACACCAGGGGAGAAGTCTGATGTCACTGAAACAAGTTCTTTGTATTTGAAAAACTGGCAAGTTGCAGAGAATCTCTTGTAAAGTCTCTCTAGCTCCTCAGGGAGCTTTCTTGGACTATTGTCAGGAGAAGAGTAACCAATTTGCTTACAGTTCCTTGGAGGAAGCTTCAAAGCCCATTGAGCTACTGGTATCTGTTTATGAGTAGTAATGGGTTGTCCTGAGGAAGAAAAAGCACGGTGAAGCAAAGGCCAACCTGGTATAGGTTCAGCCTGTTTCCTAACCAATTCCTCTCGACCTTTAACAAGCACAATCTCCTTAGCTTTGTGGCACTCATCATCATCACTCCTATTGATATCTGAAGCTCCACCGGAAGTTCGTGTACCATTTGGAGACAAAGAATCAGAACCACAAACTGAGCAACTCTCCAAACGAGCAGCTTCCAAGGCCTGCTGCAAACTCTGGCCACAAGATTGATCTTCCTTTGAAACCTCCTCACAGTGGCTAACAACTCTGGTAGGTGTACTCAATGTAACAGATCTCTGAAGCACATTCAACAAAGTGTTCCTCCTAACATCTTCCTTCCCTAGGACAAACAACCAAAACACAATTTAAAATACCAAAAAATGGTGAAAACTTTATCAAGAAAAAAGTTCAAACCTTGAGAATGATTAATGTCCAATGATGGAGGAGACCCTTCTCTTTGAAACACAACTTTACCATTGTTGACAGCATGAACCCAACACTCCTTTGGTAGCTTCTTAGACAAGTACTTAGCCACAGAAGCTGAAGAACGAATCGTGTGGTGAGTTTTCGAAACCCCAACTATAACTTTCCACGCACAAAACGATCTCGCTTCTCTAGCTATGATCTTTCGAGCAGAGTCACCACGACACAGCTTCAGCTTCAGATCCACCTACAAAAGGACAAAACTTTCAACATCTCAGAGAATCAAAAGGATTGAAAAGTTTTAGACTTTAACCTGTTTTAAGTTGCAGAAGCCTTCGTAAACGTCGAGAACAGAGTCGAATGTTTTCACCAAAGAGAGAAGAGAAGAGTTCTTAACAATCTCTACACACACAAAAAAAAAAAAAATAGAAACTTTTCTTTTTATTACAGAACATATAAAAGATCAAAGCTTTATTTTATGTAAGAGAAGAAAAACGTTTTTTCACTTCACCGTTGGTAAGAATATGAAGAGCGATCACAGTATCACCAGGCTCAGCTACTTTAACCAAAGCCCATGTGAGTAACTCTCTGCTCGGCGCGTCTAGCTTCACACCGACAAGAATCGTACGGCCAGCCTCGAGGGAGCTCTGTTCTATCATCGTTCAACAGAGATTTGTCTGAGCGTGTGCTTAGCAAAGACAAAAGAACATATCGTTGGAGAGGATTATATAGGAACAAGATCCTCTGTTTTCTCTCTGTTTAGTTGCAGAGGAAGTATAAGTTTTAACCGCAGGTTAGGTTTTGGTTTTGATGCTTGTCAGAAAGGAAGAGAAGAGAAGCTATCTTATTATTAGAAATGATTTTCTAACCCTACTACTACTACTTTACTGTATTTTTTTATAAAAAATAATAATTGTATCATTGTTTTTTTTTATCTATGTCGTTTTCCAGTTTTTGACATAGTCTCACTGTGCATTCAATCACAATGACGTAGTTTTTTTTTTGTTAATATAATCACATATACTGACTCTATTTTCATCCCAAAAGCCGAACATTATGTATAAATCAGTTCAAATATTTTTGTATGGTATATATATTAAAAAATCATGCAAGTAATCTAAAGAATAATAACGGCAAAATAAAAACAAATCGAAGATAAAAATGGCGAAAAATAAAAGAGTTTTAGTGTTGAGAAAAAGAAAATATATGAACGAAAATTTGTTTCAAGCTATTTTCTAGATTGCTGTTGAAGTTTTGACTTGTTTACTTATCTTTTATCAGTCAAATTATGGATAATATTATTTTCATCTACTACCAACCATTTTTTCATTACCACCATACTATATATACCCTTTTAACAGTTATATATAACATTTTGTGGCATCATTAACTTAAAATATGTTTACATACTAAAAACACATCAAAATATACTCTTTTATTTTTTAATATTTGATATTTTATAATTGACATTTTCAATTTTTAATGTAAAATTTATTAACAATTTATATTATATAACCATACTGCTTATTTTTTTATTATTTATTGAAATATAGTTATATGGATAATATTATTTTTATCAAAATTATGTATAATATTATTTTCATCTACTACCAACCATTTTTTCATTACCACCATACTATATATACTCTATCGTTGTATATATAACATTTTGTTGCATCACTTAAAATATGTTAAAATACCAAAAACACATTAAAAACCTTTTTTATTTTTTAATATTTGATGTTTTATAACTGATATTTTAAAATTTTAATGTAAAATTTATTAACAATTTATATTATATAACCATCGATATTATATCGTTTATTTTATTATTATTTATCAAAATATAGTTATATGAATAATTAATGATATCTTTTTTCAAAAAATAATCCGTGTGTTAAATTTAAAATTTTATCTATTAAAAATGGAGAGAGTATAACTAATAAACCATTATTAGTTCATGGACTATGGTTATAAGCTGTTACAATAAATGCACTATGTTTCTTACAGAATAGGTCGGTGGAAATAAGACCGTTTTGTGGCTCTAATAACATGTCCGGTCCGGTCCGAAGAACAAAACATACCAATGTCATGTCATGTGATCTCTCCAACAACCCATTAAACCTGTCATTCTCATCAATACCCGCGTCATCATTAACGGAAGACGTTACCTTCCCGGTTGCCTCAGGTAACGTACACAACATTAATGACGTAATTAGATAAAACGGCGTTAAAAGTTTTTGTTACGTGTGTCATCATTGCCGAAGAAGAAGGTTAGTTAGTTAGTTAATTATGATGGTGGAGAAAAGATGGAGGGAAGAAGTAGTAACAGAATACCTGCCGTTTTTAGATGCGAGGAACGACACGCCAACTAAATCTGAAAGCCATGCATCATCGTCTACTTTCATCATGAGTCGTGGACCCTCCTTACCTTCTCTTTATTATTTTCTTATATTACCATCTCCCTTGGGTTTGGGCATTTCGGATATCGGTTCGGTTTGGTTCGGGTATCTCAAATTTTGGGTAGTTTGGATAAAGGGTTAGAGGACCCATTTACTACTTAACTATTTTCGGTTTTGTTTCGATTCGGATAGTTTCAGGTTCAGTTCGGTTCGGATAATAAAGTTAGAAACCGGAAAGTACCCCAAAAAAAATAAATTTTCATTTAGTTCTGGTTCTGGTTCGGTTATTTCGGATAGTTCGGGTAATTCATGTTAAATGTCAATTTTTGGATAAAATATGAAATAGTTAAAATAATTTAGATAAAATTTGGGTATTTTTGGTTACTTTAGAAAATTTTAGATAAAAATATCCGAATACTTTCATAGTTAGGATACTTTACAATAATTTAATATTTTAAATTATTTTAGATAATTTTAATAGATTTTTAAATTATGAATATATACATATATATATATTTAGTTATATTATATATATATATATAATTAATATTTTTATATGTTCGGGTACCCGTTTGGTTTTCGGTTCGGTTCCGGTTCGGTTTAGTTATTTCGGTTATAAAATTTAGGAACAATTCGGATATTTAAGAGTTTTGATCCGATTCCGATTTCAGGTATTTCGGTTTGATTCCGGTTCAGTTCTTCATAACCGTTTTTTTTTTGCCCAGACCTAATCTCACTCATTACCTCTCTTGCATTTTTAAACAAACTATGATTAGACATAAAAGATCATTGATCGCCCACAAAGAAAAAAGTTAGGAGTATCTTTCAATTTTTTTGTGATTCGACTTAGGAAATTTATTATTCATTTTGTATTTGATTTCTATCAAGATATCTTACTAATTAAACGAAGGTATTGTACTGTTGTTTGTTATAAAAATACGTTCTAAACTGTATTTATAGTGTTCCAAAAAAAAAAAAAACTGTATTTATAGTCCCGTATAATTTGTCTAGTTGTTAAACTTATACAAAATGTCTAGATACCGATTAAAGATTTCTTGAACATTGGGCATAACTAATGAGAAATGAAAGTGGCAACAAACTGAGAGGGGTCAACACACATCAACCGGAAGATAAGGAAACGTAGACTACTCAGTTGGTGGCTTTTGTTTCCTCCACGACAACGCCACTCGATCTTACATATCTCATTTCTTTAATTTTAATTAATTTAGTTGTAAACCTAATCATTCTCTTCCATTTTTTTTGCACTAACTCATGAAGCGTGAATCATGACCATATATTATACAAAATATCAAGAACCATAAAAAATAGCATGTCATTTAAAACGATTGAGAGTTACATGTATACATCAGAGTTATGCCAATTTAATATAGAATTAAATGTGAGCAAAATAATGAAAATTTATTATTTCCTTTGATCAAATACCTTTCAGTATAAAACACGTGTATTATTAATGGATCACTAATTAAAAATTAAGACGCCATGACAATGATTTGTCTGTAATATCTTTATTCATTGTGATACTACTTGACACAAACAATAAATCACAAACTCGATTTGGTTGTTGCGCTAGTAATGAGGAAAAAAAAAAGACAGATAGATCACTGGATTTTTGATATAACATTATAACCTTATATTCTTAAGAGTAGAAATTAGGGCTGGAAGTCGAACTTTAAAGCAATTGTATTAAAAAAATACATTAGATATAATTATCAAAGCATTGCAGAAGTAATACAACTGCAGAGCTGCACGCAGTGTCTACCTAACATGTGAATAGTGATCTTGTTTTGAACATCTACACGAGTACATTTATATATACATTAATTTTCTACGTTCGTCCATGCGTTGTGGATCAATTCAACTATGTCTCTGAGCAAAGCAATTAGTATCACAAATGACTGCGACTTAATTATGAACAAATCTGCAACATGCGTGATCTTTGAAAAATTAGTTCATTAATTTTAATATCTTGACATTTGATTATATTCGGTCCTACTATATATGAACTACTATATACTCTTTCCGTTTCATATTATTTGTTATTGTATGAAAAAAAGTTCGTTTCAAAATAAATGTCGTTTTTGAGTTTCAATGCAAAATTCATTAATAAGATTTTTTATATTATTTTTCTATTGGTTGAAATATGGTTAGATATATAAGTAATTGTGTTTTTATTTTGGAAATATATAAAATTATATGTTTTTTTAATATGTATGCATAAACTTAGAACGATAAGTAATATGAAATAAAAGAAGTATAAACTAAGAGCTTCTGCCTACATTACATTAAAGCCTATTTAATGAACAAAAATTGAGAAGAGAAGACAAAGTCGTGGTTATAACATAAAAGTTCTTAAATTCAATAGATCGTGATGAATGTGGACGTTTGTAATATTTTTGGCTAGTTACGTGTCATCATTCTGGTGCTTATATTTGTTGTCCCTTCTATTTTAGAGGTTGGTAGTTTTCTTGGCCTATGCACGTGAATTATACATGATTCATGAATCATTATTGTACTATATTATATAATATACTCACATCTTAAAACGTCTACAGTATTTACATTTATATCTCACAAATATCAAATTATTTTCTTAAGTGGATAGTTTAAATTGTTAACAAACATATTTATAACTATTTTCATAAACAATGATTTTGAATATAATTAAAAAATTGGATGTCAATGTCATAAATTTTCTTAGATTTATAAAATGCTCAAACAGAAATTTACAGTAAGAATTCTCTTATATTTTATATAATAATCATTTGATTGATTTTTAGTTTTTATACTAATAAATTTTAAAAACCAAAACAAACAAGATTATTGTGGTTAACAGAGTTCTACACACAAACAACTTTATAATGAACAATTATTTTTGATTCACATTTGATGTTTTATTTGGAACATGTTCATAATATACATAATCTAACTCCTAATATACATTAACTATTACGGATAGCTACACTTATAATACAATGAAATCTCCAATAACTTCTTCACCTATAATTTGTAATATGTACTTTTGTAAAAGTAGTACTACTAGATAAGGAAGTTTTTTCAATACGAAAACTTTTTGAACTTTCTTTTCATATCTCTTAAGAAATGATAATCTGGATGCAATAATATTAATTTAGGTGCGTCATCTAAAGAAAAAGCTTTAAAAGTTGAAGAAGTTGGCAGAAAATAAGCAAAAAGGACAGAGGGTTGCATAAGTCAAAACCTTCTTCATTGTTTTGTGGAATTTTCTAGGTACTTAGAGAGAATAGCTGAGGTATAGAAGATGCTACATTTGGTAGCCAAGTTCTTAAATGGATGCGGAAGATTAGGGAATGGGACTCCAAGCTTTTCACCCTAGCTCACATACCTGATAAACGCCGCCTCTACGTTTCCAAGTTCTTGAGTAAGGTTGTGATTGCACGAATGGCTGAGTCTCCTGACTTGGTTAGTGCTTACCATAGGAAGCTAAGGGAAGCTTACGATACAGACGACAAACTAAAAGGCTCAGAAGCCTTAAGGAGAAGCAAAAACCATTTGCTTAGACTTCTACATGAGGTTGAAAAGAAGCTAGAGGGGACAACATATGGCTGATGTGGTAAGGAGATTATCCAGAGTATTGGCTTCCTTGTGAGAAGGAGACCAAGCTATAAGAAGGTACTTTAATGGCTGGAGAAAATATGCAACACTTGTAAAAACTTGGATGCTTGTTAGATTCAGAAGTTTGCTCATAAAATATTGATATTGGCAAAAGATTTAGTACTTAAAAACTTCTCTGCAAAAGAGAATAAAGAATGTGATTGCTCTTTCATGTGACTTTTAATATTAAAGTCATAAACAAAAGAATTTAAAATATACTAAAAAGGAAAGAAACGCACATGATTCCCTTAGAGGGGACTTTAACTATGAGCCAAACTAACCAATCAATCACTGTAATACTCCTCAAGAGCTGCATTGTCTCTCCATTTCAACTCTCGTTGACTGTGTACAAAAGCTAAGAGTTTCTTACTTGTTGATCTTCTTCTCTAAAGTTAGGTTTCCAGGGCTGTTTGCTGTTCCGAATCCATGGAGGAATGTTCTGTTTCTGTTGGCGAAAGTAACTTGTTCCTATATCAGATGAAAACTCTCTCTTCCTGTTTGGAGCGGTTGAGACAGTCCCGATAACAGCTGAGATGGTTGTAGCCGGTAAGATCTCATTGGCGCAACAGACTGTTCCATTTCTCTTAGCGAAAAACTCACTATGAGAAACCGGCGGCAGAGGTGGGAATGGAAAGAACGGTATCCCAGGAGCAACGGACCAGTTAGTGGGGTCATCTTTGCTGGGTGAACCAAGTTGATGAAAGATGCTAAGAGGGATCCCATAGGAGACTGTTAACCGAGAAAGAAACTTCTCTTGCGGCTGTGCGGTGACTGTATCAGGCGCATCCGTGCAAGGTGATGAAAACCCTGGTGGAAGGTCGTCTAGGGTTACATCTTTTTGTTGAGACGGCTGGTCCCATCTGCTTTTACGCTTGCGTCCATTTGTCTTGGGAAGACTTGGAATAGGTTCTGAACATCCGTTAGATACAGAAGCTGTTTCAGGTGTTGCAGCCCTTGATGATGTCACAGATGCAAATGGTTCTGCAGGTCTTGGAGAATGATGGTCATATCTAGATTCTTGTGACGTTCTGAATCTGCTGTTTATAGGTGGTGATCTTCTAGTCTCCGATCTCTCCTCCCTGTCGATGACGCGCCAAGGTTTTCTATAAGACTTAGGGATCCATCTGTCTCGGAAGTTCCGTGCAATTTGATGAACCTGCAGCCATACACATGCAACCAATTGGTCCAAAAATGCTGGTTACTAAAACAAATACATAACATTAAATGTCATATAAGGTACCTGTTTGTCATCGTGCTCGGTGAGTGTTAGAATAGAGTCCTTAAAGCTGCACATAGATAAACTTGAAAATGTCATATGGTCTCACAAGAAGTGTAAAAAGCAAGGGTCGTTATGGTGATAGTTCAACTCAAATAAGTTACACAGTGATAGAACCGTCTAAACTTATAAATGTGACACACATAATGTACTCAATGGCTTGATTTTACTCTTGACACTATAACTTTTATTAAATGGTTCACTCAATCCAGGATAAGAACCAATCGAGGAAAAATTACGAACCTTTCCATCCCTACATAAGGAGGTGGTCTGACTATATGCTCCAGTCCAAGAATATCCCTTGTAGCAAGATACTCTAATACCTGAGGCAAAACCAGTGATATTGACAGAGCGCATTATCAAGAAAGTCGCAAAACTCATTGGTAATCACTTTGTCCTGAGGTTTCACACCATATTTAGCAAATATTTCACATTTCCTAAGATTAACCAAGAACTGCCTTTGGGTTGGAATTATCATTAACTAAACAATGGCAAGTGTGTTCTGACCTATATACAAAATAGAAGCACAAGGTGACAAGAAATGTACAGAAGCAGAGCAGGTTAAAAGGAATGTACCTTCAAAAGTTTTCGAAGTATTGGGGTCTTCTTAAAATCCCTCCGGTATTGTTTCATGATATTATGCAACATTTGCAGACCTACATGTGTTTGGAGGTTAATTCATCTTTACACGGTAAGAAAAGGGCGTAGTCACGTAGGTACCAAACAAAAAGAAGATAGACATACCATTCTTGTTGATTACGTCCACTAAAACAGTTCGTGACTTTGTCTTCAAAAGCGCATCAAGAATCATCGAAAGATCTCGATTGCTGCATTAGGTTCACAGAAAACAACAGGAGTTTAGGCAACCGATGCTATAATAAAATCTACAAGGGGAAGCAACATACGTAGGTAAAATTCTTGAATACCTTTGAATTCCTTCATTATTGGCATTGCCTCGGGAAGCAGCAGTGAGAAGCAAAAGTTTCAAGTAGCCTTTTGCTGAATCCTGTTCGTTCAAGAAAAGGAAAAGCAAATTATGCCAAGGATGTAGATATAAGTGGAAAAGAATGAACTAAAAAAAGTGCATCATCCCACAAACCAAAAAAACGATTAGGAAGGAACAAAAGATGATGTTATAACCTTATAGCATAACTAATTATAGTGGGAAAGTCCATAGACTTGAGGAATAATGTTATGCAACTTACCCTCCGCTTGCTTATCCCTCCCACAGCATCTAGTAACTCGTTCAGTTTTCCTTCAACTGCAAATTTAGTGGTGTTATTAGCAAGTATGACTGAACGATTATAGTATACTAACAATTCACTTCTACTACTAGCACCATACATGTTTCGATACGCCCACTGGGAGAAACTTCCTCTGATCCTTTAGATTTGATGGGCTGCTGTTGCAACTTTTTGACTGGTATAATCTGTGCTTTGTTGACACCAGGAAGAACACCTCCTTTGACTCGCTTACTAGACCCAGATGAACGAGAAGTTTTCATACGAGGACGGGGTCGGGAAAGTATCTTCTTATCTTCACCCAATCCATGCTTTACTCTCTTATCAGTATTTGCAACATCAGAGGACAGTCTGCTGAGAGAACTGGATGTGGGAGATGTGCTTTTATTCTTCCTTTCAACAAGAACCTCCTGCTGAACAGCAATGACAGGCATGTCGGTCGAAAGTTCCTTGGAAACTTCGGTTGGTTGAAGAGATGGAAGAATGTCTCTCTCTGGATGTTTCACAGATAATAAGCTCGGTGATTGGTAGTGATCAGAAGCAAGGTCCTTCGAATCATTAACTTTTGTACAGTTCTGTGGCATTTGCATGTCAGCACCATCAATGAAGATCCTAGACGTTGCATCCAAGATTCCTTCCCCAATTTCATCATCATCAAGGATCACCAGTTCAGGACACTCTTCATCTGAGTCACTTTGAACAATTACGTCACCGTTCAGAGGATCTCCCCCAATATAACCTCGGCAATGTGATGACCCACAATAACACTTCTTGGCAGCAGCACCAAAAATCCTCACATAGTTGTAGTCAAACGTCAACTCCTGACCCTGACAATGCAACAGAGATTAAAAAAATGTCAGACCTTCATTGTATTTGGCGTTGGCGTTTACTTAACATGTTAATTACTGCGTCATCTTTAAAAAAAGAACACAAAACCTTGCGTTTAATTTTAGTTTCCAAAGAATGTTCTCTAAGAAAGTTATTATACGGTGTTTTCAAACGTGCATATCATTTTAGCTACTAAGCATATTGAAAAAGTTGGGCCTATCGTCAGATACATTCTCAAACATCTAATTGACAGAACAAGATATTTTTGGTTATATATGGATGGTGGATTGCAGGAACTATCAGCTAATTTTGGCGTTCACGGCTGGCAGAGCCAAAAAGAGAAGACATCTCGACTGAAATTCGATATCATAGAACAGCCACTTTCACAGCCGTAAGTGTAAGAGAGCCTACCTTCTTAAGGCCTTGCTTGGAGAATATTCCGACGCAAATTTCACCATTCACCATCCACTGCAACAACATTCAAGACATAACAAATGAAAAACATAGACATAAGAAAGCAGAAGTGGAATACCTTTAACGAAAAACAAAGACGCAGACAAGCTCAAGAAGAAAGTTCCCAATTCAGATTTATATCCTCAAAGTAAACTTAACAGTCACCTTTTCAGTTTGGCAGTTTGGTTCACAACTATGGTTGATGAAACGCCCTAAATTTCCCTTTGAACCAGCATCTATTACCTGCATTAACAAAAAACTTAAAAATTTATTGCATGATGCAATATACAGGTATAGCTTCCAAAAGGAAAACATAAAAAGCGGAATAGCAGATAGGACTTTCAAGCCAGTGCAGATGAAATGTTAAGGAATGCAACTATTACAAGCACAACCAACAGAAGTGTAACCTCTCTGTGCACAAGTGTATCAAATAAGAGACACAACGTGACTAACCACAGCTGCAAGCAAAATGTTTAACCAGTAAAGGTTTACAAAGATGGTCTTCACTTTTCTAAATATGCTTTTAGAATCAGAACGAGACACATTATCGAGGAAGTCGGAACAATATGCCGTGTACTCATATTTACTATTAATCGCACATTTTTTATTCAACAACTCTGCAAGCTTTAAACAGCAAAATCACAAACCATTTCAATCAAACATGATGTTTACCTCATTCCCATTCAGTGTCATGAAATAGAAATGCTTCTGACCCATGGACGCATAATCCTTCTGACGAGCCTCATAGGACTGCATATCAAGCACCTGTTACAAAAGAAGATGATTCATAAAATAGTATTTTTCTTCTAGTGGCTAAGCCAACGGTATACACATGTAAAGAATAAAAAACACAGATCCGGAGAAAACTAGAGGCTGACAAAAGCTCATCTACAACTGATAACGTCCTCCCAAAGTAGAACGATCATCAAAAGCATACCTCGCCAACGTATTCAATAAGGAATTGCCCCTCGCGTACATCCTCGAGCAATCTTAGGCCATAACCCTTCTTACCAGATTGGAATCTCTCAAACTTAACGTACTTCCGTTTTTGAAACTGCAGAAATATGAGCCAACATATTAAGAAAGATATAACTTGGCTGTGAATGTAACGCTTTTGTTTGCAAACAAGACATCACACCTGCTGATTAGAGCATAAATCGCCAGCAGGACAGGTACCATGAAGACATTCAATGTTAAGCATTCTATTGAGACATTCTTCTCCACAACCCAGTCTACCATCAGGTGGTGGTTTGCAGTGACAAACCATTATCTGTCCAAACAGAAGGAAGCATGGTAACTACGTAGTAACTCTAGAAAAGAAATATAGACAGCACAAGCACATTTTCTACTAGATCATTACTAAAATAACAAACAACAGACAAAATGCAAGAAAATTAACCTCGTCAATTGTTTGGTTTTTACGGTTACGATGAAGAAACTGGTTTGTTTTTATAGCCCTGAAGCACGCCTTTTTGTTACCTGCAATAGCGGGTAAGATCAAGAATTAAACACATGTAAAATAATATGATAGTTTTCTACTGTTCACTAATATTAAATTCTAAGCACCTGGCAAAGGTTTGCTCTTCTGTTCCTTGTATTTCCCCCTTTTAGCCGCCTCATAGTCATATGCATCTGCTTCATCCTGTCCTATGCCCAACTCTTCATTAATATCTTCATTTGACATCTCTTGAGATATTGAGCAATGAGCAAATTCTTTATCTGAGTTGTTCGTACAGATCCTTTAAACAACATAAAATACATATTAGATGTAGAGAAAGAGTCATAGATTACAATAGATGACTGAATTAAAAAGTGCGGAAAGCAAAATAAGCTATGGACAGGAAGTCCAGATGTGATGTACATAAAAAGCGGAAAAAGCATTTGACATTCTGATTATAATTACTTGACACTCAATCTCAAGTTTGCAAAAGTATAAAGCAGATTATATAAGAAACCTATTATGCACAGCATAAAAATTGGAAATTTTGATGAAATAGGTTTAAGTTGATAGACAAAGTTTACACAAATTTGTAAACTGCAACATGATTAACCTTCATATGCAACATACTTAAAATCTGAAAATTTCATGGAAACAAGTTCATATAGAATAGTACATACCATCTTGAGCTCTCGTCAATTGACTCGACAACAGAAGCAGGTATTCGTCGCCATTTGAAGCAGTCATCACATCGAACCCATGCACTCTCAGTGGAAGGGCTATCCTCGATAGTAACGTCCATGACCAATTCCCCATGGATCCCATCTGATGATATGGCGCCATTAATGGCACTTGTTTTTCCAATATCAGCGTCTAGAAGAGCACCTATTACATGAATTCACATAATATGCAGCTTAATAATTTGCGTAGCCAAAAGAGTGGAAGCTTCATAAAAAAGGAAAACATTGGGACGCTCATCAAGTAAACAGAATATAGTGTTCCCATACCTGTTGTTTCATGAGACTCTATTCTCCCTACTTCATGATAATCACTATCATCCCTTCCAACACTATTGTTTAAGGATTTGAATTGCTCTAACCCCTCACGAGATTCAATTTTTCTCCTGTCTTTGGCAGATTCGGATTTGGATTTCCCATTTTTTGTTCCATTACCTTTTGACTTAGGTCGTTTACCTTTTTTGGCGATGGGAATTAGATGTGAACCATTTTCCGCAGGAGATTTTGAAGCAAGCAATTCATCATCTTTTTCTAATTGTATTTTCCTGTTGACCACATCTTCTGGAGTGCTGAAAAAGCCGGGAGGCAAATCCCCTTTGAGTCCAAGACTGACTATGGAATCAGGCACAGAGTTGATAACTTCTGAATCTGGTGAAGTTTCAGCGTCCAGGGATCGGGTTCCAGTGGTCCTCTCGCACTCTTCAACCATTATACTAGAGGAAAGGTGTGGGCCCTGATCTAAAACATCACCACCTAGCTTCCTAAATAACCTCCCAGCGTCTTGGTTGTTTTTCTCATCCATACTTGAATCAGATGACAGCCGATATGAAAGGTTATCCACAGGATTGCTCTTCTCTTCGAAGTGCTCTCTAGTTTCCACAGTTCGGAGTTTATCCTCGACAACATTTGCTGGCCTTGGAAACTCTAAATCTGTTCCCGTCTTAACTATATCACTAGCAGCCAAAGAGTTACCACTGACCTTGGAGACTGTTTGGCCACCTGACTTACCAAATTTAACTTTCAAACGAAGGCCAGAGCCACTTGATGCTTGGATGTTTCTGTTAGATCCTTCTACAAGTCCGTTATGAAAACTATTAAGCTCTCCATTTCTAGGATTGCTCTGATGTTGGTGTGGTTCGTGATGTGAAGGTCCATCATGAGGAAAACCATTGCTCTGTAAGAAGATTTCAGCGGTCCTACTTGGTAATCCCCACTGAGATGAACGGCACGGTTTTGAAACCGTGCTCCTCTTCTGCTTTGAGCACTTGAACATTGATTCTAATTTTCTTTCTGATTGTTTCTTCCTAGATGATTTTCTCGGCTGAGGATCACTCATGTTGATCTGCGCCAAATTACCCTGTTTACTATCTCGAGATCTCCTTCGCCGTGAAGACTCGGTAGTCCCGGACCCAGAAGCAACTTCACCGGCTATTCTGCCATTGCCATCTACAATTCTGAGCGGCTCAACTACATTGTCAGGATTACGAGCTTCGATGCCTCTATTACCAAATGGCAATGGAAAACCCCATATCAAAGAAGAGTCAGTAATAGGGGAGTTGGTTTCCACACCAAAGGTATTTCCATTATTCATACTCAGAGCGGCCACAGCACGTTCACTTGATGAATCCCGGCCATGGTTCTTTAGCAGTTTTTCATTCTTCTCAGAAAGATCAGTATGAAGCTCATCCTCATGTACCAACTTCAAAACTGGACTGATCGTCTCTGAGTCTACATTGTCGTCAAGATCATAAGAACATAGGCCACGACCCTCATTACTTGAAATTTTTGTGATAGCTAATGAAGGGGATACCACGAGAGGCATATTGCCTTCAGTTTCACCTGAAGACTTCATATGATTCTCGGGGTCGGTGCAGCTCAAAACTGCAGAATCCAATACTGAATCTGGAAACGGAGAACTTCTAAGGAAAGATATCTCATCAGATAAACCAGCATCTTGATCACTCGATAGTTCATTTCTTCCTTCCTTACCTCCACCATCAAAGCTGCAACTAAAACCATCACTTCCAGCTTCATCAATATTTACGTCCTTTGCGGTTTCCAGAGCCTCAAACTGTCCATGTGCATCATTTACAAAAGTCGTTTTAGTATCTATTTCACTGACCCCTACAGGCAATACTCCGCCACCAGACACAACGGGTACGCTGGAAAAGTCGGTGTCCTGAATCTCCTCTCCATCACCCTGCTTGTTGCAATCTACCAGTAAAACATCATCAGAAACCGATCCTTGAGTTTTCTCAACTTCATCTAAAACCACTCCCTGCTCCTGACTCTCGTTAGCAACGCAACAAACAGCTAAACCAGCACCAGAGTTCTCATCACGTTCATTACTAATACTGTTTCCATCTCCCATCTGCTCAACCTCTATAAAACACTCCCTCTGAGCCTCCGTAGTGTTCAAAACTGATGTAACCTGAGGAGTCGCCAAACTACAGACTAAATCTATATCCTGGCCAGCCTTCTCAGAGAAGTTTTCACTGATATCCATCGTAAGACTCGATCCCGGAGCGTGAGCACTCTCATCACAGTTTCCATTGCAATCCATTGTAATGCCACCTGTTTCAGAGCCTGCAAACAAACAAACAAACAAACAAAGCATCATCAGAATATGAGAAAATCCATCGAAGAACCCTATCCTATGCAGATTCTCTAAATAGAACACATCTCCGTGAACCAGAGAACGATTAGGTCAACCAAAAGCTTATCAATCATCAACATTGATGATGACAACAACAACGACAACAACGAAACTCTCTGATTCTTACTCTTAATCGAACAACAAAAACGAAAACGAAACCCTAACCTCGTGAATAAGAAGCCGGAGAAACGAGAAAGCCCTAAAAGAGATAGTGGCGGAGACGACGATTGCGATGGCACTCTGGTTTCTTTTTTTTTTTTTTGTTAATTTGGTTTTTGGACTGTCGGGTCTTTTCGTTCAATCTGAGGACTCTTGACTTTTTAATCTCGTTCAGTGATTTGGATGAAACTAATGATCAGAAGAAAAAAAATGTTTAATCTTATTATATTTTGGGGGTAGTCCTAGGCTTTTTAATCTTTTACACAAACATCATGAAAGAAAAAAAGAAGGTTAAAATAACTTTCGATTGAGAAATTTCTCACCAGCTTTTTATTTTTCTTTCCAAAAGGCTTGGCAAGTTATATTTTAGATTTATTCAGATATATGGGCCTGTCCGTCTTCAAAATGGTGGTCCATAAAACTATTAAAATATTTTTATTTGTTCTTTCAATTAGCTGCGTTTAGTCTAATCTAATACGGAGTATTCTAATTTTTTTTATACCACAGTCATGTTTTTTCTTTCCTTTTACTAGTCTTTTCTATAATGTTTTAACATTGGGATAACAAAAATATATAATAATATTGTATTTCTTTCAGAGTTGGATACATAGTGGATCATTGTTACGTAGAGTCCCAAACAAATTGAAGTCTACCAAACCAACTTCATTATTAGAGTATATATTATATACAATCCCACCGATTACAATCATAACTTGGAATCTTTATATACAAGTTTTTCTTGCTTTTAAAATTATAGTAAATGGAGATGAGTAGATATTTTTCCTCCACCATGAAAGAATGAAGAAGAAGATGATTAGAAGCAGCTTTCGCCCAAATTCGCGTATAAGTTGGGTGTTCGCATTGTTGTATACTCGTTTATGTTCACGCCTCAGTACAATCACAATATTGAGGGTCATTTCATCTTGACTCTTACCAGTTAGTTACTATATAGTGATTAGGGATGTCAATTGAATTGTTTATATTCAAATGTGTCTGTTTAAATGAACAATTATTTTTAGACATTATTGGTTAAAACTTATAAAACCCAAATTGAACAATTGTTTTTAGACATTATTGGTTAAAGCTTATAAAACCCAAATTGTACCAAAACTAAATTAGATCATTGCCATTGAATTCTTCGCAAGGTCCAAATAAAATTAATATATACTTTAACATACTAAAATCCATAAATAACATAACCCCATATGTTTTACATATCTAAAAGCTTAAACTTCATACATTACACAATCCAAAACACATTTAATTTTATATAGTAGGTTTATACATTAATTTTATAGAACCATATTGTTAAAATGGGTTTATACATTTAATTTCATACAATAGGTTTATACTTTAAAAACACAATTGTTATTGGAATGCAAAAGACATCACATTCCATTCGAAACAGCTCTTTAAAACGGGTTTAATTGTCTTTCCGGTGCTTGATGACATCTAGACTTTAAAATGCAACCATATCCACCACCGGTTCACTCAAATACACATCTAAGACAGATTTTTCTGTTCATGCTATTGAGAAAAATGCATAAAGGCTTTGCATTATAAACATAAAACATATTAGTAATTGGTTGATTAAGAAGAAACACTTTATAAACAAAGAAACCCAAAATATCTTACACTATATTCAGCCGGTAGATTATCTAAAATGAATTATTGAGAACTATTTGCTTCTTATAGACTACATAGAGCTTCTTCATCTTTTTATGTATGTTATCCAATTTATATTTGTTAATTTATGAATCCAAACTGTTAAAGCAATACTCTAAAAAAGCAATAATCTAAAAAGCAAATTCCAACCTAAGATCTAAAACTATAGTAATGGCAAGTATCTCGATGTAATCTTCCCAATACTTGTTAAACTTAAGTTTCATTGGTTGCCACCTTTTCACATATAACACTTAAGAAACATTAAGTCCTTTAACATCAAAGAGAAACTAAAATCATCAACATAATCGCAAATCCTTAACACTGAAAGTAACATAAACTCTTAACACAAACCTTTACCATTAACTCTTAACACAAACCATCAACAAAATCGCAAATCATAGAAACTCATCAACAACTTAAGTCCTTAACATAATCAATAGACCCATAGAACCTTAACATAAATAGAATCACAATAGACATACAAATACATCAATAAACCCATTAAAATCAAACAAAAATAAACATGTAAACCCATTAAAAATAAACAGAAATAGCACGCAAACCATATAAACTCGCAAACAGAGTGAGAATCAAAGAACCTTATCTCACAAACAAGCAAATATTTATGAAGAAGAAGAGTATTTCAGTCGAAGATCCAAGATGAGAAAGTGAGAGAGTCGAGAGCTACAACTTTGACAGAGAAGATCCAAGGGAATCAAATTTTTAGAGAGATTTTTTCCCAAATTTAAAAACATTTTTAATGGTTATTGGACCGGCCAGTCCAAATGTGTTCTTTCCATTTATATTTTTGGATTAATATGATTTTTGAACCATTTATACTACTTAAACTTTAGGTATAATATGGTCAAATCATTTTAAATTTGGATTGGGATAATCTATGGTCATTAGACCGTTGATATCCCCAATAGTAATTAACTTTGACTTAGATTTAAATAACATATATCTTCCATTTTCAACGTGTCTAGCATACATAACCGGTCTTAGGGTGTATAAGGTTAGAAGCAAAATAAAAAATTAACCATTTTTCGAGGAGTAAAGAAAAGAGAATATGACATAGGGCAATCTTAAACCATTAGACTAAAAGAATACTTGATAAAACAACGGAAAATTTTTCTTAACTAATAAGTCGGCCAAAGCCATGCTTCATTGGTTTGGCGCAAGGACCGGCTCTGCTAGCACATACCCTCTAATCAACTAACCTCTTTTGTCGATGCTCCTTGGTTTTGTATAAATACCACCATGTGATAAATAATATATTTTGAAATGAATGGTTTTTAAAAAATATACTCTCTGAATAATTTCTCCCAATTTAAAAGTTTTTTCTTTCAAGAAAAAAACTAATTTCTTAGAATTTTCAGACATTTAAAGAAAATATTAGTAATTGACTCCATGCTTAGTTATTTGTTTTAGTACTATTCTTTTTGTTTGAACTAAATTTACTTTATTTCAATCGTATAACTTAATGAAAACAACTTTTATTTGATTTACTCCTCTTACTTAATATAATTTACACATAAATAAAAAAGTCTATTTAACAAAACAATATCCTGAAATCTCCTTTATTATTATTTTATTTTTTATGTGAAGGCCACACTTCTCATCCCATTTGGACGAAGAAAGGCTTAAGCGGCCCATCATCGAGACTCACAAGCCCCTTAACCACAATGTCCACCCCAACAATTGTATTTTCCTTCTAAAAGAAAATAAAAATTATAGAAAATAATAAAAAAGAGGAAGAAAAAAAAGAGGAAGCGAGTCCCGCGCAACGTTCTAACAAAATTCCTCCTCTCAGTTCCAATCTCTCTCTCTCTCTCACGAGTCTCTCCACAATCTTCGATTCTTCTCCCAAAACTCGCCTCTGACTCCGATCCGGTTTCCCTACTCCACCCAACTCCGACCCGACCCGGACCCAAAATCACCAAATGGATGAACCAAAGGTTACAACAACAACAACAACCGACGACGGTTCAACTCCCGTGGAATCGTCGTCGAAGATATTAACCGCCGGCGATCGGAAACTACTGAAGGTGAAGCTAAGAGAAGGGGAGACGACGTACGTTTCTTGGAAGAAGCTTATGAAGGAAGCTAGCAAAGGCGATGGTTCCTCTGATTCGGCGCCTCCTAATGCTAACCCTAATCTCCAGTCTCGCCTTGCACCGGTGAAGTTTTTTTCTTTTTCTTTCAGCTGTTTACATTCGTATAATAATAATAATAATAATCAGATTATTTGGAACGTATGCATCTGTCTGAGATTTTTAATTTCGTTGTCTCTGTTCGATCATAGCTGAATTGGGACTTTTTTGGTTTTATCTAGACAGAACCGCACTGTGTTCTTAAATAATTGTCGGAATAATCTTTAAAAAAAAAAAAAAAATTGGTTTGGGAAGATTTTTGTAAGTGTTGTTGGAGTTGATATGATGTTGCTCCTTGGGATTGAGTTTGCTTCTAGGGTTTTCAATAAGCAAGCTCTTGAAACTAAGAAATAACTACAAAACTTTGTCTTGTCTCCTCATGGTAGCTGAATTGAGATATTCTGGTTTATCCAGACAGAACCGCACTGTGTTTTAACTGATTGTCGGAAAAACTCTTTTTAAAAAAAAAATTGGTTTTGGAAGATTTTTGTAAGTGTTGTTGGAGTTGATACGATGTTGCTCCTTGGCATTGAGTTTGCTTCTATGGTTTTAATAAGGAAGATCTTGAAACTAAGAAAAAGCTACACTTTATAGTGAATTTTCTGTCTTGTCTCAGTCAGTAATTTGAATTTGCGGGTTTGTTATGTGGTTTGGTTGCATTGCTGATTAAATGGTATGATCATGAGTGTTGAAGTGGATATGATGTTGCTCCTTGGCATTCAGTTTGCTTCTAGGGTTTCAGTAAGCAAGCTCTTGAAACTAAGAGAAAGCTAAAACTTTATAGTGAATTTGCTGTATAGTCTCAGTAAATAATTTGAATTGCGGACGATATGTGATTTGGTTTCATTTCGCAACCTCGTTTTTTATTAGAGTGAATGTTACATCAGTTGTGT
This sequence comes from Sinapis alba, assembly GCA_012274485.2. Taxonomy (NCBI): domain Eukaryota; kingdom Viridiplantae; phylum Streptophyta; class Magnoliopsida; order Brassicales; family Brassicaceae; genus Sinapis; species Sinapis alba. Next base: position 150,429 of record MU105957.1, on the reverse strand, counting down.
TTGATCTACAAAGGAATTTGGTTCAGACAGTAGCAAAATACAATGGTGGTGGTTCTTTATCTGAAGAAAGTAGGAGATGTTTGTGGCTTTCTTTCAAGTTATTTTTTTTCATATGCATACGATTAGGATCAGATTAGTTTCTAATGCTTTACTGATATATGTAATGCAGGGGCCACCTGCAGAAGGTGAAATAGCCGACCAACCTCATTCTAATCGTTTCAACGCTGTTATAGAGAAGATAGAGAGGCTCTACATGGTATATGATCCCCTAATTTTTATTACCATTTCCTATACTGTTTAGCCGTACGAGTTACATGAATGTTTCATTGCTTTCGCACAACAATTTTCAGACCTTACATACTTAAAGTCAATTAATAAAATTGCAGGGGAGAGATAGTAGTGATGGGGAAGAGTTAGATGGTGCTCCTGACGATGACGAGTATGACACTGAAGATTCATTCATTGATGACGTTGAATTGGTTAGTATAAGTTTCTCTGATGTGATCCAAAGTGTATCTTGATAGCTGAGACATTTTTTTTTTTTTGCATTGTAGGATGAGTATTTTGAAGTTGATGATACGGAAATTAAACATGATGGATTTTTTATCAACAAAGGAAAGTTAGAACAGATGTAAGTTTTCTTGTCATCTTATTGTTGTATGTTGTCTGGTGATATGTTGTGGAGCATAAACATGCTATCTTTTTATCTAAATTGTGATTCTTTTCTACAACAGTGAACCATCAACAACAACTACAACATCAAACCAGAAACCAAAGAAAAGGCAAAGGAAAGAGTCAGCAAAACCTTGCGGCGATGTTGTTGATGCATCCAGAAAACAAGCCAAGATTGCTAAGACGGCTAGGGGAAAGGTAGTACCATTGCTTGCAAATATTATTCTTTAGAGATCAAGTCCAGAAGATTGATTATATGAATGTGAAAGTCCAGGATCAGTCAGCTACCTCTGTGCCCTCTACGAAGAAAAAGTCTAATGATTCAAAGACAGTGCAAAGTGGCAATGACTCCTTAGTTTTGGAAAATGTGAAGCGTAGTGATAAAGTGAATCATCAGCCAAGGAACTCCACAAGTCCCAAGTCAAAGGCAGTTGAATCTTCTGGCGCTCCTCTTCTGAAGTGCAGCAACAAAGGTGCTCACCAGCAATCTAATTCCCAGCCAGGAAAATCTCGGCCAAATGGTTTGGCTAAATCAACAGTAGTCCGTCAGAATGAAAACAATGGCACGCATTACCTGGACAATGCAACGGTAAGCAAACAATCTATTCAAATAACAGTAAGTACTTTTTCCATCTATCTTACGTATAAACGAGTCTTTAGTTTTTCTCGATGTTCAAAAAATCTCTAGATCTTTTATATAGGAGGACTAGCGATTAGGCTGATTATTCGAGATCTAGGAGGGGTTAAGTGTTAACGAGTTATCGAGTTATTGATTTATTTTATAGATATATTACATTTATAGAAGCTATTTTAGTTTTTGAATTTACTTATAAAATTATTTCGATGAATTATAAAAAATAGATATACAAAACAAAAAAAGTTAGACAAATTTGTGGATTTGTACTAAATTTTTGCCTGATTTAACAGATTTCAGCTAATTTATATTGGTTTAAACCATTCTAAATTGGTTTTTGAGTCAAATAAATCGGGTTTTAAGAAAATCTTTTCGGTTACAATCGATTTGCCACCAGGCTTCTAGACACAGCTAGACTGATTTTTAGAACACTGGTTTTCTTGCATATTTGACAACTATTATTTTTTATAAATCCTTCAATAACCAACCTTTTCTCTATTCAGAAAAGAGGAGGTTCTAATGTCAGGCCTAAGACCTCCTCGGCACTTGAGAAAGCCTTAAAAGAATTGGAGAAGGTGGTCGCTGAATGTGAGTTTCCAACTGTTCGAGCACTACTTGTGCTCTTCATGCATGTCAATTTGCTAAATTATAATGTCCAATTTATTGCAGCAAGGCCTCCTGCTTCCACTGAGAATCAAGATGCTGATACCTCATCCCAAGCAGTGAAGAGGAGATTGCCAAGGGACGTAAAACTGAAGCTTGCTAAAGTTGCTAGGCTTGGGGTAATCAAACTCTTTTGTTTGTTCTTTTTTTTCTAATAATCTTCCAGATGTAATAAAAGATTGGAAAGTATATACTACTGAAGCAGGCGAGCCAAGGGAGTGTACCAGTAGAGTTAACCAATCGTCTCATGAGAATTGTTGGGCATCTAATACAAGTTAGATCGTTGAAGGTAATCCATCACCTCTACCACATGTATAAGAGTAGTTATAAGTTTTAAGTTCCAAGCCAAAGCACTTCAATTCAAGAAAGAGTTAGGAAGATATGCTTTTGTAGAGAAGGAGCCAAATCTCTGATGGTTTAGTAATGCTTGTTGTTACAGAGGAACTTGAAAATCATGATGGATTCCGAAGACTCTGCAAATCGAGAAAAAGATATTAGATTTCAACGTATCAAGAATGAAGTTATTGAGATGTTGAAAACACAAGTTCCACTGATGGAATCCCAGGTTCTCTCTCTGTCTCTCTCTCTTCTACTCTTACTAGTTTCACTATTCTTATTTTCAAGTGGGTTTCTTATACAATGTTTTACTACTCCAAAAAATGAATGCATACTACTCAAAGTTCTCTCTGAGAATGGTTTAAGCTCTTGTATTCTGTTATAAGGGTCTATCTGTTCTTTGTGACGTTTGTCCTTTTATGAAATGGTTTCACAGGCAACCAACCAAGAAGCTGGAACATCAGAAGATTTTCAGGATGTTGAAAAGACACCTACGAAGAAGAAGTTTGTCATGGATACGGTGCTGGAGGATAAACTGTGCGACCTATATGACATCTTCGTTGATGTAATTCCATTTTTGGCAACTTTACTGAACAATGTTGTTCAACTTATTAGATCCAACATTGAAGTTTGTGCTCTGTCTTTGGTAATAACTAGGGATTGGATGAAGATGCAGGTCCACAGATCAGAAAGCTTTATGCAAATGTAAGCTCCTTATCTTTTTTGCTTTCCAAGTTCATTCAAAACCACTATAGACTAGATTAGTTTTAAATGAATTTCTTTTGTATTTATTTATGCTGTCCAGTTAGCTGACCTCTGGCCAAAGAAGTTAATGGACAATCATGGGATCAAGCGTGCTATTTGCCGAGCAAAGGAAAGGCGGAGAGCACTTGGGAAGAAGATGGTATCCTAAGAAACTTCTCAACTTTTTTTCGCCATAGCATTTTTATTAGTTTCTAATGTGATCACTCATCAGCTCTTTTCTAATTTGAAGGATCAAGGGAAGATGACGAAGAGGAAACAGACACAAGTGGTACTAAAACCAGAGGGTACTGTTGCTTATCCTGATAAGGCTTCAAGTAGTGGAGACAAAACAACAGGTGTTGTCCCAAGCGCAACAACGACGTCCTTAGTCCAACTTACAGTGGACTTGTCGTGTGACAAGTCAAAGCAGCAACATGATAAACGAAAGGGAGCCTCAAGCTCAACAGAAGCAAAGGCAAGCAGAAGAAAGATAGAGAAGAATGTAGAAGAATCTCATCTACCTACAGAGAAACATCTTGTTCTGCCACTGAAGCAGCACGCACAGACACAGGCTCCACCGGACCTGAACCTGCCAAGTTAAGTACTCAGGCTTAAAGTTTTTTTTTCTTTTTGTAGTCAAAGCTTGGCTCTAGCCTTTGCGTATGTAGCCTTGTAATTTTACTTCTTTTCTAATTTTACATCTAGTTATAAAATATTTAATGCCATTTTCATTGATATCATAACAGATTTCAAAGTGGTTATATATTATTTTTTCAAACCCAAATTGTTACTCTGTAAAGGTATTCTATGTGTGGTGGGGGAACTTGTTGCATCTTATATTTGCATTTACAGCTTAAAACGTGTGATTCTACCACTTGACAAAAAAAAAATTGCAGGTTGTTGGTTACGAGGAAGATCGTTCATGAAGGCAGATACTAAGAACACAAGTGACAACAAAGATTCATACATCACATGAAAAAAATACAAAGCCAGAAGAACAGAGGATGCCAAATTTATCAAATTATTAAATTTGGCACTTAATAACTTAAAAAGATAATAATACATCATGACTTTGAATAAAGCAGAGTGATAATAACATTTATAGAGTCTTTACAGCAAGAAAACGAGGCTCCTTAGGCATGAACTTTTGGTTTGCATAGACATCCATGTAATCTCCAAACACAAACTTTGGATACTTCTTCTCACTTCCTTCCTCTGTCCCTGCCACCGCCGCCACCGTCGCTGGCCCAATGGCCGCCTTGTACGACGGATTGTAGAAGGAAGCTATGGATCTTCTGTTTCCTTCCTCCCTGGCCAACACCCTGTGCCATGCACTCTTGTACCTGCCAGAGCCAAACCCCATTTTGGTTGAAAATCCTAAACCCAAAATCTCTAAATCAACGGTTTAGTTTCAAATAAACCAAACCGGTTTAAATCCCGAAAAATACCCGAACCAAAACCGAACAAAAAAACTTGGACTCAAGCCTTAAGATGTTACCTTCCATTGCTAAGAACTTCAATCTGATCACCAGTGTTGATAACAATAGCATTAGGCATAGGCTGAACATCGATCCAATCTCCATCTTTCAACACTTGAAGACCATCGTACTCATCGTCTTGGAACAACAAAACCACACCTCCTGCATCAGTATGAGCCCTAAGACCATTGACAAGCTCTGGATGAGGACAAGGTGGGTAATGGCTAACTTTGGTTCCAAAGAAAGCCGTCTCTTCTCCATCTTCCATCCCTTCGTTAAAAGCTTTCTTTATGTAACCTTTAGGCAAACCCAAGTTCTCATCCATCACTTCCATCATCTTGCTCGCTAGCTTCCTCACTTCTCCTCTGTATTCTAACATCGTCTCTCTGTTTTTTTGAGAAAACAGAGCACATAAAGTTACAACCTTTGAATCGAAATTTGAACACATGAGAGAGAGAGAAGTTGTTTTGTTTACTTGAGACCAGAAGTGTTTGATGGCCATTCGTTTTGGTTATGGTCTAAGAGAGTGAAAACATCTTCCCAGTCAACGTTTTCGAGTTTCTCTCCAGAGTTTTTCTCAAGCAGTTCGTTGAGTAACTTCACAGGAGTTGAAGTCTTGAACGCTTCTTCTCTCTCTGTTTTGTAGCAATCTGAGCTTATCTTCTTCACCTTATTCAAAAGCTCCAGTGGTATCCCATGGTTCACCAGCTACACAGAAAAAAGGAGACATAACATAAGCTCATAAGAACAGAGAGACAAAGCTCTCTTTTTTTTTTTTTGGTTAAAGATCCAAACCTGAAAGAAACCCCATTCTTCGCAAGCTTTAGCGATTTCAGAGAGTGTATTCTCCCTTTCTTCACCATTGATCTTGGAGAAATCAATCACAGGAATCGCCATTGATGTGTGTTAAGAGGCAAAAAAGCTCTGTTTTTTTTTGGAAAGTCAAAGACGGACTCTGTTTTTTGCTAATTAGATTTAGTTGTGAATATTATGGAAAGCTTAGACATCTATTTATACTACTCCCAGATTTTTTTTCCCTAAGGAAACTAGATTAAAATGTCAATTGTTCATTTTTATGTTATGTTTGTATTATTTGCTTATTTAATTATTGATATGCTATTTATACCAGGGCAATCTCTCTAAGTTTTTGTTATAGAAATAGCTGTAAAAAAAAAAAAAATCTTTTTTTTGTTTTAAAAATTTTAATATTTTATCTTAAAAAAATTAAAATTTTATTTCCCAAATTTCATTCTTTTAACTCTAAACCTTAAGTCTAAATTAGTTAACCATAAGAGTAAAAATGTTTATTTACCTCTTTAATGAAATATTTTGGTCATTTTATTATTTGGATGCTATTTTGTGAAAATAAACTAAAAAACATTATCTCACAGAATTTATTTTCTTTATACTGTTCCCATCTTTTTTTTCATGTTTTTTTCTCTAAAGAAATTAGATTAAAATGTCAATTGTTCATTTTTACGTCATGTTTGTATTATTTGCTTATTTAATTATTCATATGCTAAGGAAGCATAACTATACCGTTGAATATTATAACATTCATGTTTAGAAAGGTTAAAATAAATTATATGCACTGAAATCGATGTGTTTAGGAGATTTGATTGTCATGTACTGTCAATTTCGGTTTAGTCCACCTAATCTACTTGACTTTTACTAATTTTATGCATTAAAAATGGTAAAAAGACTTACATTTGCGTAGTCTTGAGACATTAACGATCTCGCTAGGCTTTGACCGATACGTTTATTGTTTATTCATACGTACCTACTTATAAAGATTATTTAGTATTAGCATGGCAATGTCATAAATTCATTATACTCCCTCCGTTTTGATTTAATTGTCGTTGTAGAAAAAAAAAATTATTTCTAAATAAGTGTTATTTCATAGTTTCTATGTAAAATATATTAATAAGATTATTCATTTTATTTTCTATTGGTTGAAATATGATTAATTGTATAGGTAATTGTGTTTTTGTTTTGGATTTATATAACCAACTTGATCCAAGTGATCGAAAAAGATGATAAACAATATTCCAAAATGACCATGAACAGTAACAAACAAAAGTGATGATGAACAGTACTACGCATATAATATTATTTGGAGATTGTTTATGCTTATGAATGAGCAATCTATATCTATGTGGTTCTGTTTCAGAACAATCGACATGTAATTTTAGATCTTTTGGCAAGGTTGGTGAAAATAGGTGCTCTGACTTGACAAAAAAAAAGGGGTGCTCTGTTTCTGAAGAAAGTTTCAAACTTGATTGGCTATAGACTGTTCATACACAATGACAAATAAAATGTGAAATGACAATTGATAATTGGTTGCTTTCTAAACGAAAGGGATGATGAACCACTAGTAGGAAGCAATGATGAGCAAGAGTATAAAACCATTATTATTGCGAAATTTTTAGGATGAGATTCTTATTTAAGAACCACTGTTTCTTAATTTTTTTTTAATTAAAATTAAGAAAACAGTTTTTATATTACACTAAGAATCCCATCCTAATAACTTCACAATAATTAATCATGGTCTGGAGTGATGATGAACACTAATTTGAGTTTACAGGTTCTTTAACCAAATAATATTTTATTGTTCAAGCTCACATGCGAGAGGAAGAAGAAACAACATCGTTTAATTGATTTGTTTCATTAAAACACAGATTTGGTAATATTAATGATTTTGTTTGTTATAGAACAATTAAATTTCTTGGTCGAAATGGTTTAATGATTTACTCGGATCTGGTTCTAAATTTGCTAGTTTTTTTTTTGTTTTTTTAACATTTTAGTCTCAATCAGGTTTTAATTTGGTTAATTATCGGTTTAAAATAATTTATGGCTTGCTTTAAAACAGTAAATCAATTTAAACCATCCTCAATGAGTTTTTATTTATTTTGAATTATATATACATGGAAATATAAATGTGAAACTTCAATATTATAGAGAAAGACTAAAATCGAAGATAAATAAAATGAAGTTATAGTTTAAGACATATATGATACTATACAATAGTTTTTGTAAGGAGATAGCTTGTCATCGACCTTTATAAAAAGGAATTCTCCATAGTGATCAGGAGTTTAGGACCACACATTAACATATTTTTCAGAATGTTAGATAAAAAAAAACTAAGCCAAAGTTCAACATCATGAAGTATGCACTTAACAAAACAATTCTTTCAATGAATTAAAAACTGTAGAGGTTATTATAATAAGGTTAGTCCTCCTTTTGGTAAAGTTTATCCTTTATTCATAATCATACGTCTTCACTATAAGATTACGATATCATCATACATACTTTTTTTTGTAACTGATATCATCATTCATACTTGATTAGTTAACATAATAAGAAAGAGACATAGATCTGCGTTTTATATAATTGAAGCATCTTCATAACTTAGTTATGAACGTGGAAAGTAATAATAGGTTTCCGAATTATCTCCAAAAATAATTAAATAGACTTTTGTTTTCATGATATACGTGGACAAATTAGGAACATGAAAGATCCCATTTATTCCCATACTGATATCAATGTAAAAAATAAAGCATACACATTTTTTTTGTAAAGCTACCAAATATAATAGTAGAAGATAATTTTTTTTTCTTTTTGTCGTCATAGTAGAAGATAACTAACAAAAAATTATAGAGGAAAGTTATTAGTTGAAATAATCGTCTTTACAGCACAGCCATCTCTGCTGTGCACATGAGCAGGTGATGCCTCGTTTTGTCTTTAACCCAAATATCAATGCCTTTTGTCTGACTGAATACAAACACAGTGAAAAATTCTTAGATATATACATAATATTCAATTTTGAATAATCTTTTAGTATTATCAAAATAGATCTTGAGATAAATATTACAAACCAATGATGATCAAATAATTCTAATTTTGTTGCAAATTTACGTTTAGGTAAAGTCGCTAAAAAATTGGTAATGTCAGAAAAGTTGAAGTGGTTGACTGTTAAACAGATTATAATTTATCTTTATGTTTGTTTGTCAATGTACTGACGTACTTCAGGAGTTGTACTTATATCGGTGCATGTGTATATAATGTTTAATTTTCTTCTGTACGTATGCATGGTAAATCGTAAACTATCCTATTTTTAATATGTTACGTTGAATAATCCGGTCATTTTTGATAGAAACGTATTTAGTATTACAAAGGTTGACAAAAAAAGTATAACAAAGTAAATTTTTCCCTAAAAAATTATCATATTGCCTTGTCCAAGTTTAGAATGATTTTCGATTAATACCAAAGGATAACCAGATGACTTATAATCGGACTATCAAATTAACTGATTAAATCAAAATCTAAAACTAAATTTCTCATATAAGAGTATGTTTACCGCCCGATCCTTAAGGGATTTTTAAGAAAAAAACAGTGAGTATGCCTCAGAGAAAAGACAAAACCGATTGCCAATGATGCGAGATAAGAATCGATTATAGAAGGGTTTTTGCACTGTTTACGGGTCTCACTAACACGTGGCGACCTGTAATTAATTCAGTTTTAATTTTTTCGGACAAACAAAAACTTTTAAACTAATTACACCGATAATCCGATAATCATGCTCTATAATTTTGTTTGAAAAAAAGTTCTAGCCCAGAAAAAAAGTATAGCATACTATTAGGTTTTGATTACCACTTGATAGCTTGTGATATAGAGTTAGAATTAGGTCTTAATTATTTGATTTGCTAGCAGTTATGATAGTGAGTTGCTATATGGATCTATCTGTTATATGTTTGCTAGTATATTATTGACATTATTAATGCATTTCCATCTCATAATTATTTGATTTTGTTAATTAGTAGTCATGATAGTGTTTTGTTATATGGATCGCTGTTATATCTTTGCTAGTATCGTTGACATTATTAATACATTTCCATCTCATAATTATTTGATTTTGCTAGTAGTTATGATAGCGATTTGATAGATGGATCACTGTGTATGTGTTTGCTAGTAATATTGACATTATTTATGCATCATTTCATGGTTATAGATTAGTTGATATATATATGCTTCCACTATTTCACATGCATACAGTCATTGCGCCACTATAAACCCTAATTAATATATATATATATATACCAAACAATAAACTAAATCCCAATAAAAAGCACCTTTCTTTCCAAATTGATAAAAGCAAGCCGTCCATGATCACATGGGACTACACTTAGAAGTGGTGTTTATATTATTAAAATGTTAGTTTTTTTGTAACATTATTAAAATGTTAATTAATAATCGTTCATTTGTTTTTTTAATAAAATAAAATTGGAGATACTTTATCATCCAAATGCATTCCCCCGTGCCACTGTTTTAGTAAGATCAACGAGTAATATAATACTGACAACTAAAATAGAAATAGAAATAATACTAAAAACTATATAAGTATCAATTTGTGTTTAAAGAAATTGATATACTCCTCTCGTTTTAGAATGTAAGTTATTTTTACTTTTGTAAAAATATGTAAGAAATTTTTATATATCTATGTTAACTTTGACTTTACAGAAAATGGTGTGATAAAATGTATTTTTAACTTTATTTATATTTGGTTAAAATGTTTTACTTTGTATTTTAACAATACTTTTTAATTCTTGTGTTTTAGATAATTTGAGTATGTAATAAAAATATTGGGTTAATTAGTCTTGAAGGAGAATTGAGTGAGTCACATGGTGCTTAGTGATCTATGTCTCTTTTATGTTGCAGCAATCGAATCTATGGACTAAAACCTAGTGGGCGTACTACTTGTATAAACTAATATAAAGTTAACAAAAGAAAAACATTATCTTCTTGGTTTGCTTCTTGACTCTATGGTATTAATAATATAAACTTCTACTATTATGTATTCACTACCGGAGAAAATGAAGACACATTTAATAACTAAATGTAATTACTCCGCAAAGTAAACAGTGAGACGTGGTCGGTTTGCTTCCATGTATTTTGGAGTAACTAATTGACCATATTAACTTATTATTAGGTCTTTAATCTTTCACTTCTCTTAACCGTTACCGACATTGCATGCAAATCAAATTGCATGGGCACAGAATCAAGGTACATAGAAAAATATTACACGTCATGGTCTACGATTCTTGGCTTTCCATCGACGCAGAGGAGCCAACTTCAAGTGCAATTTATTGTAAACTAATTAATTGTATTATCAAAAGTCAAAACTCTCTTTTAAATATTTTCTTTCACCCACTGTTACGTTTTAACAACTTTGGGTTGATTATATTCTATAGTTTTAATCTTTTTTTTTACGACGAACTGCAAGTTGAATACTTACTATTTTACATATATTTGATATTTGGCTTGTTTTATATGAATATTAGAAAATTAGATATGTACTTTGTTAAACGATTATTTGCCCAAAAATATATTATTTGCAAGTTATATTTTTTGCTAGATTAATTGTTACTTGTATCTGTGAATTATTTGTTAGATAATACTTCACTATAGAGGAATATACAATTTCTTTTGTTTACTTTATTTGGAAAAACACAAAAGTTATTTCAAACAAAATACTTGTATCTATTACAAAAAAGAAAAAAACAAAAATCGTAAACTTCTTGATATAAAAATATAGTTTACTTCTTACAATAAATATATATTTTTCTAATTTTAGGCTTCTGTTCTTATAGTTTAATTATCATTTTTCAGTCATAACCTAAATAATATAATGTTTTATTTATCTTGATTATAAAAATGATAGGTAATATTAAGATGAATCGTTAACTTTTTGTGATAATTATTACTGATTTTATATTTACAAATAGCTAAACTTAACGACTTAATACCCAACTTGGCAACGACTAGTGTTTTTGAAAAATTCAAATAGGTGTCGACTAATAAAGGATATAAAACAAGCAATAAGTATCTGTGTCCATGCCCATTGATAACGTGTCCATGCTAAATTTAATATTTAAACCGGTTTGAATGAAAACGATGCTTAGTTTACTGAAGCTAACCCAAGCTTGAATACTCTGTCTCATCAAGAAGGTCCCCACGGCCTTAGAAACAAAGTAGAACCGTTGTTATTTGAGAGACTGGACAACCAACCAGTTTCTGATGAATCAATGGACCAAAACCAGTTTCTGATGATGAACCAATGGACCAAAACCAGTCTTTCACTTTAATACTCCCTCGGTTTCTTAATATAAGTTGTTTTAGACTTATGCACGTAGATTAAGAATATAATTAATTTCTTACATTTTATAAAAACATTATTAATTATTTACCTAACCATAATTCAACCAATAATAAAATAGAAGGTATATTATCATTGGTCATATAACATTAATTGTTAATAAATTTTACATGGAAAACTAAAAACGTCATATAATTTGAAACAATTTTTTTTCTTTAAAACGACTTATATAAAAAAACGGAGGGAGTAACTCATGTATCTAAACCTTTACAATCTGCTGGTTTCAACTTCAATTACAATTTTACAACAATTAAAATGGATTCTGAGCTAATCAGACAAAACCAAACATGTCCATTAATGCTTAGAATCATCTATTGTCAATCACACAAAGGCTCATTGACCAATAGATTCATCTTCTCATTAAGAAACTTGATCACATCATCCCTGCCTTCTTTTAAAAGCAGCTGTCTTAATCTTCCAAACGTCACACCTGATGGTCTAATCCCCATCTCAATCATCTCCTCTAACAAAACACAAGCCCTTTGAGTATCACCCTCCTCGCACAACCCGTTAATAAGAACCGCAAACGTATGCATACTCGGAAAAACACCCTTTTTCCTCATGCGTTTCCACACTTTATTAGCAGTCTCCATCTCTTTCTTCTCACAAAACATCTTTATCATCATCGTGTATGTGTCTGCATCTGGCTCACAAACTCTTATCATCTTCCTAAACACATCAAACGCTTCATCTTTCTCCCCACATTCTATCAAATGGCGTAGAATGATGTTACATGTCTTGGAGTTAGGCGTCACACCTTTACTCTTCATCTCTTTCAAAACCCTATACACATTCTTCATCTTATCCGCTTTGCAAAACGCGCCTATCAACGAGTTAAAAACCGCTACATCTGCTTTTATCCCACTTCTCTCCATCTCTAGGAACGTATCAACCGCCTCTTCAAGCCTGTTCTCTGTTCCATAAGTATGCACAAGCACACTATAGATGAAAGAGCTTGGCTTGCAAACCCTTGGATCCATGCTCCTCACAACCCCAAGAGCTTCATCAACTCTTCCAGCTTTACACAATATATCAACCATTGTACTGTACGTCACCACATCAGGCTCACAACCCGCATCAACCATCTCCCTGAAGACCTCTCTAGCCTTTGGCAAGTTTGGCTCTTTCCCCCACCCTCCAAGCAATATACTATAAGTCTTGGCATCAGGACTAAACCTCTCTCTCATCTTCTCGAATATCTCCTGAGCTTTCCTCACATTCTTGGACTTACACAAAGCACTCAACAACCCATTGAACGCCACAATATTCTGCTCCAAATCATACTTCTCCATAACATTAAACGCGTAAACCGCCTCGTCCACCTTCTGCGCCCTCGCATACTTCCTCATCACTATACAAAAAGTCTCGACGTTCAACATCTTCTTCTTCCTCATTGAGTTGATGAGATCCCACATGAGCTTGTACTGCTTTATCTTCGCCGTGGACTCGATCATCATGTGGTAGGCACGGACACTATGCTCGTAGTGACGTTGCTTCTCAGACCACTGGAAGAATCTGTATGCTAACAAACCAGCGTTCCTGAATCTGTTTAAGACGTCTTCAGCTACTTCTGGTGAAACCCTTAAACCGGTTTGGTCTAATGCTGATTCAAGAACCTGTTGGGGAGAAGACATCATTACTTTGGATATTTTCTTTGTTACTTCCATAACATCAATCACTTGTCCACTTGAAGAACTATACGGCTTCGCAGATATGAATCTTGATTGATGGTTGAGAACTCTGATGGCCATGTTGAGTAGAATCCAGAACAAAGGAGACAAAGCTATAATCCCATTGAAAAAAGTGTCACTGAGGCATTTCATCGAACAGTTGGTGAACATGAGTGAAAACAAAAGTCAAAATACACACACAATATAATATATCAGCATTACCAGAAAATCTTGGGTTTCGCCTGTGCGGGTCAGGAACCGTGGTTTTGCTCACCGGACGATGATTAAACCTGTTGGCGGCAAGAGAGCGTCGAGTGATGAAAGACTTTAAGACAGACGATACGCAGCGTTTCGTAGTGAGATAAACTGGGCCATATGTAAAAGCCCGCAAGGAAAGAAAAAGAACCCATTAAGACCAAATAGGCGTGTAATACGTACAATATAACTTCTTTAAATTAATATTTTATAAATTAATATATACTAAAATTCTCTATAAAATAATATAATTTTATAGTCTCAAATTGAATTTTTATTCAATTAGTATATCGATAAATTAATAATCTTTATAAATTAATAAAAAATATAGTTTTGGTATAGTCTCAACATTATTAATTTATAGAGGTTTCACTGTATAATGTTTTTTTTAAAATATGTATATCAAAACTAAATAAAATAAGCAGTTTTAAGATGTGTTTAGTTAAAAGTTACATCGTTTTTTTTGATGAATTGTCTAAAATAACTTTTTTAAAAAGTTTATTTTCAAAAATAACATTTAAAGAGGAAAATAATCAAATATTTTATTAAAAAAATAAATATACATTTATAACATTAGAGTTAACTAATCTAGATTTATAGCTTAGAGTTAACATGTAAGATTTTGGGATGGAGTTTCAAATATTAAAAAATTAAAAATTAAAAATTAAAATTTTCAAAACAGAAAATGTTATTTTGATCATTTTTAAGTCTATTTTGTGATAAAAACTTAAAAAGGCTATTTGAGATTTTTTTTTCTTTTTTCTTTTTGTAGATTCTTTCATAATAGCCTCAAGTCTCCATGGTCTATTAAAAGATGCAATTTTTTCAAGATTAATTTTAAGAATTTGAATATTAGATATGGTGACCTCTGTATAATTGAAAAGTTGTGTTAATGGTGGGGACACAAGTGAAACAAGTCAAATTGCGTAGATGAACTTCTCTAATCTTTCCCGCCACCAACCTCTATCTTCCTCTAATCTCGCCTCTCATCTCTCTCTCCTATCTCATGTTTTGTCCTAATATAAAACTCATTCATTCTTAATACAAAACTAAACTCATGATCTCTCTTCTTGTAAGCAAAAAAACAAAAGCAACATGGCCATTATTGTCATTGATGATTCTTTCAAGAGACCAGGAACTGTACCTTTCAGCTGGGAGATCCGACCCGGTGTACCCAAGACCCGACCCGAAAACACACCTCTTCTTCAACCTCCCAAGAAACTCTCTCCTCTCCGTTTAAAACCATTGTCTCATCACTCTCAGCCGTTTCTCCCGCCGGCGCTTTCTCCGCCGTCGTCTTCTTTCATCTCCAGCTCCAAGACCCGTTCTTCATCTCCTCTCACTCCTTCCTTCTCCACTCCATCGAAGCTCAAACCTCCACCACCGTCTCACTCTGGATTCTACTCTCCGGGACCTTCTTTCCGTTCTTCCCCACGTGCTTTCTCGGAGCGGTGGCAGGTAAACCGTCTTAACCGGGTCAGACCCGGATCCGAATCCGAACCCAGACCCGGTTTAGCTTTTGCCGGACTCGGGTGTTTCCCGACGCCTAAGTTTAGTTTGAGAAAGGATAAGAGCAGTAGTCGGAGAAAAACGGGGTCGAGGTTGGAGCGTGGTTACTGCTCCGATATGGAGACGATGTCGCGGTGGACTTTTTCTAGCCGGAGATCAGTTTCTCCGAGATGGGACTCGCCGAAGTCGTCGTTCTCTTCGCTTCGATTCTCGCCGCGACTCGCTAACGAAGCTGAATGGGCCGGGTTTGGGCTATTTTGAACATATTTTAATTAAATGGGTCGAGATTGGTTCTTTAGCCATCCGATTCTGAACCAACAGAGGCCCAATCATATTTGGGCTAGAATGTAATATTCTAAAAATGTATGTAGGGTCCTAAATCTTTTAAGGAGTGTAATATATAAAGGCATCTTAAAAAGGGCGATTTTGTAGTTCTGTTTATAAGTGAATGACCGAATTTGTCAATTCCAAATGTACATGGCTAAATTGTAATTAAAATAAGTTAAGGCTTTGTATTTGTTTTGGTAGTGAAATTCGAAGTTAGAGCACAATTAACGGTGTATCTTAAAGGAGGGTTTTAGATTAATTGCAATTAAAGAAAATAAAAAAAAGAAAAGAAAAGAAGAAACGGCTCTTAATCAGGGCACAGAAGAGCCGGTGCTTGGGAACACGTGTTGACATGCGAGGGTGTCTACCTCTCTCATTCGAGGAAGCCGTGGTGAGCATGCAAAACCATTTGCTCCTCCTACACTCTCTCTCTCCATCTCTATCTCTCTCTCTATCTTTCTCTCTGTGTGGATTTGGTCGACGACGAGTGACGCCGGCTTTGTCCTCGGTTGCTCTCGTCGAGGAGGATAAACGGCGAGGTTTAGCGGTGCCGATCCACGAGGCGGTGACCGAGAAAGCATCTCTCCGTCGCTGTTCTCGAAGGGGAAACCTACGAAGCGTCTCGCGGTGGCTGTCCTCGAAGGGGAAAAAGACGATTCACTTCAGTCTCTCTCTCTCCGGCTCTCCTTTTCTCGGCGCCTCTGATCGGAGAAGAAGGTGGTCTGTCTCTCTCATGGCCGCTCTGATCGAAGACAAAGATGAATCGTCACTCTCTCGGCGGCGTTGATGAATAAAGCTAAGTTTTTTCTATATTTTGAAACGTTCATTTCATGCATGCGTTTGATTAGTTTGTTAATGTTGCATTTCTGAAAGGATTTGTAAATCTTGTTCTCAATGTCCATATGTCTTTTTTTGTGGGAAAGCAAGTTGATATGTGAAAGGAAGTTGATATGTTTGTTCAGATCATTTGTGAAAGTTAATCCGCATTGGTTATGTATGTTCTCAATGTTGATATGTCTGTTAATCTGTGAAAGTTAATCGCTTGTTCTGTATGGTTAATCCCCATTGGTTATGTGTTATGTGTTCTGTTCTCTGTGTGTTTAATGTATCATGTGTTTTGTATGTTTAATGTTGCTTGGTTATGTTTGTAGGGAGAGGCTGGCGAAGAGGAAGCTTTCCACACAGCTTCAGTTCAAGGTACAACAACTCTCTGTCCAAGAGGAAGCTTTCCACACAGCTTCAGCATCCTTTGTTCAAAGGAATTAAAGGTACAACAACTCTCTGTGATATCTTAAATGAGTTGTCATATTTCTGTGAATGGTAGTAGTTAATGATTGTAGTAGATGGTTGTAGTTAATGAAAGTGGTTAATGAGTTAGATATGGTTGTGGTTAGATGAAAATGGTTGTAGTTAATGGTTGTAGTAGATGGTTGTAGTTAATGGAAGTGGTTAATGAGTTAGATATGGTTGTGGTTAGATGGAAATGGTTGTAGTTAATGGTTGTAGTAGATATGTGTCTTGTCTATCTCTCTGTCTCTCTTCTATTAAATTGTTTCGAAAAACAAATGAACCTTAAACTATCCCTCATTGTTGTAGTCCCTTTAGCGACAACACTCTGTAATCTCTTCTAAATCCATATTCCTATATGGATAGTAATCCCTTTAGCCACAACTTTGTTGATCTTCTTAGAAGTCAACAAAGTACATTTTTCAGTTCACAAGACTCGTTTGAAGAAACACCTGCTGAGCGTAGAGAGAGGAGGATATGGACGCCTATAGATGATGAAGTCTTGATCAGCTCTTGGCTTAACACAAGCAAGGACCCGGTTGTAGGGAATGAGCAAAAATGCGGTACCTTCTGGAAAAGGATTGCAGCATACTTTGCTGCAAGTCCTAAGGTAGCTGGCACTGAAGTCAGAGAAGCTGCTCACTGCAAACAGAGATGGCAGAAGATCAACGATTTAGTGAACAAGTTTTGTGGGGCTTTTGAAGCTGCAAGCAGAGAGAGAACAAGCGGACAAAACGAGAATGGTGTGCTCAAGCTAGCACATGAAATTTTCTACAATAACCACAAAAAAAAATTCACTCTAGAGCATGCATGGAAGGAGCTCCGGAACGACCAAAAATGGTGTGAGATCTCCAAAGCCAAAACGAATGGAAGCAATAAAAGGAGGAAGCTTGATGAAGGTGCACAATCATCTGCCTCACACGCTTCAGAGGCTAACACTGGTGATGCTGAACGTCCCCCTGGTGTGAAGGCAGCAAAGAGAAACGGTAAGAAAGGAGAGGGTCAGGCAGTCACAGAATTTGCGACTATGTGGAGCATAAAGCAAGAGGATATGGCCAGGAAGGAGAGACTGTCGAAGATGAAGCTTCTTGACAGTCTGATTGCAAAGCAAGAGCTTGCTGAGTATGAGGAAGCCCTTAAGAAGAAGCTTGTTACTGATTTATTGTCTAGTTAGTATGCCTATGTGAGTATGTGTATGTGTTTATTGTTGTCTAATTAGATATCTTTGTGCTTATTGTTGAGTATGTGTGTCTCCTGTCTTTGTGTTTATTATGTGTGTCTCTTGCTGACTATGTGTTTATTATGTGTGTCTCTTGCTGACTATGTGTTAATTGTTTTCAGGTACCAAGAGGGAGTGGACCTAGTAGTCACGGACTTTATGTCTTGGGCAGGTGGATCATCTGTTGTATTTTGTGACCTAGTAGTCAGAAGCTTTATGTCTTTCATCTGTTGTATTTTGTAATCTTGTAGTCACAAGCTTTATGTCTTTTATTATGTATTTTGTAATCTTTATGTCACAAGCTTTATGTCTTCTGTTATGTATTTTGTAACTTTGTATTCACGGACTATTTGTAATCTTGTAGTTACAAACTCTACTCTTCTTCCCTCATTCTCTATAATATGCAACTCAACTCAACACTTCTTCTCTCATTCTCTATAAAATACAACTCAACTCTTCTTCTCTCTCATTCTCTAAAAAATCCAACTCTTCTTCTCTCTCATTCTCTAAACTATTTCTACTACACTCCTTAAAATTATATATGGCATCTTCTTCTCAACATACTTTTGAGGGATTGGATGGATTGGATGATGAAAATTTTGATGAAAAATTTGATCAATATTTTGATCAATATTTTGATCAACATTTTGATCAATATTTTGAGAATTTTTCCATTGACCATGAAACTCACGCAGCTGAAAAGAAGAGAAGGAAGAAACGAATTTTCATCGAACGAAATCGTGAAGAAGGTCATATACAATGGAATGATTATTTCAGTGAAACTCCAACATATCCCGATAATCTATTCAGACGACGATTTAGAATGAACAAGCCATTGTTCCTCCGTATTGTTGACGGACTCGCCAACGAAGTTGAATTCTTTCAACAAAAGAAGGACTGTCTCGGAAGACTTGGTCTCTCTACACTTCAAAAGTGTACAGCAGCTATTCGGGTCTTGGCATATGGTAGTGCGGCTGATGCGGTTGACGAGTACCTACGCCTCGGTGCAACAACAACTCGGTCATGTTTGGAAAATTTTGTTGAAGGCATAATATATTTATTTGGCGATGAATACTTACGAAGACCAACACCGACGGATCTTGAACGTTTACTTGATATTGGAGAGCGTCGTGGATTTCCCGGGATGATAGGAAGTATCGATTGTATGCATTGGGAGTGGAAGAATTGTCCCACCGCTTGGAAAGGTCAATATTCACGTGGTTCGGGAAAGCCCACAATCGTTTTAGAGGCGGTTGCTTCATATGATCTATGGATATGGCATGCGTTTTTTGGACCTCCAGGTACTTTAAATGATATCAATGTTCTTGATCGATCACCTGTTTTTGATGATATAATAAAAGGTCATGCTCCGCAAGTCACTTTCTCTGTCAATGGAAGAGAGTATCATTTGGCTTACTATCTCACTGATGGTATTTATCCGAAATGGTCTACTTTTATCCAATCTATTCCAATACCACAAGGGCCGAAAGCGGTTTTATTTGCTCAACGTCAAGAAGCTGTCCGAAAAGATGTCGAGCGTGCTTTTGGAGTTTTACAAGCTCGGTTTGCAATTGTTAAAAATCCAGCTCTTTTTTGGGATAAAATCAAAATTGGAAAGATTATGAGAGCATGTATCATACTCCATAATATGATAGTAGAAGACGAGCGAGATGGCTACACTCAATATGATATTTCAGAGTTCCAAGAAGGAGAAGACAACAGAAGTTCACATGTGGATCTCACGTATTCTACAGATATCCCTACAAATATCGCCAATATGATGGGTGTTCGAACAAGAATTCGTGATAAACAAATGCATCAACAACTTAAAGCTGATTTGGTTGAGCATATATGGCGTACACGTGGACGTGATGAAGAGAATAACTAAGTTTGTATAATTTCTTTTTAATATTAATGTATGAAATCTTATTTTAGATTATGTTTAATTAAATAAAAAAAAATTAATGTTTAATAATAATAATATTTTTTAATTAAGAACCCTTGAGCTAAGAACCAACCATTGGAACAATTAAACTATAAGTTTCTTACCAAAAGTCCTTAATCATCATTTATTACTAAAGTATTCATTAAGAACCCTTAATAAGGTTTCATGGTTAATTGTGCTCTTAGGACAGAACTGAAAACACCATGAAACGGTCCAAACCGTTAAGCAACCGCATTATCGATCAGCTCGCCGCCGCCATGATCCAAAACCGTCCATTCGACGGCGTCCTCGCCTCATCAACGGTGGCGAATCCGTGGACTCAGCAGCTCGTCTCTGATGTCCTCCGCTCTATCCCCAGATTCTTCTTCAACTCCCCACGTTCCATCGGTAGACAAAAAGGTTTTCGTCACCGGTCACCGTTAAAGCAAAGAAACCTCCGTGAAGAATCAGTACGACGCCGTCTCGAAGTCCTAGTTCTGGGTCCCGGCGCGTATATGGATCCTAAGAAAGCATCTCTCGGTTTACAGAAAGCAACGGAGTTCTTCTTTTGGGTCGAGACACACTTCGGTTTCGAGCATAACGAGATCACTTGCAGAGACATGGCGTGTTTGTTCTCCAAAGGAAACGACTTTAAAGGTCTCTGGGAGTTTCTCCGGCAAGTCTCGCGTCGGGAGAACGGAGGAAGAAGTGTGGTGACCACATCGTCTATAACGTGTTTGATGAAATGCCTAGGAGAAGAAGGTTTTGTGAAAGAGGCGTTGGCTACGTTCTATAGGATGAAAGAGTATCATTGTAAACCTGATGTTTACGCTTACAATACAATCATCAACGCTCTTTGCAGAGTAGGGAACTTCAAAAAGGCTCGGTTTCTGTTGGATCAGATGCACTTACCGGGGTTTCGATACCCGCCAGATGCTTATACTTACACCATTTTGATAAGTTCGTACTGTAGATACGGGATGCAGACCGGATGCAAGAAGGCGATAAGGAGGAGAATGTGGGAAGCTAACAGAATGTTTAGGGAAATGCTCTTCAGAGGGTTTGCACCTGATGTTGTTACTTACAATTGCTTGATCGATGGATGCTGCAAAACGAACAGGATTGGTCGGGCTTTGGAGCTGTTTGAAGATATGAAGAAGAGAGAGTGTGTCCCGAACCAAGTGACGTATAATTCTTTCGTAAGGTATTACAGTGTGACAAATGATATAGAACGTGGGATCGAGATGATGAGGATGATGGAGAAGATGGGTCACGGCGTACCTGATTCAAGCACGTACACACCGTTAATACACGCTCTTGTTGAGACCAGGAGAGTGGCCGAGGCTCGGGATTTGGTGGTGGAGATGGTGGAGGCGGGCTTGGTTCCAAGAGAGTATACATATAAGTTGGTGTTGGATGCTTTGACCTCAGAAGGAGTGGCGTGTACACTTGATGAAGTGGTGCATAAGAGAATGAGAGAAGGAATAGACCAGAGATGTAGAAGTGTCATGAAGATCAAACCGGTCACGGCCCGAAAAGAGTCGGATTTTCACAAGATCCAATGACAACTGAATATTTTTTGCTCTAATCTTGTATTGTGCTATTGTAATACTTCATGAATACCTTTGTTACTTGTTCATGATAAGAAAGAAAGGAAGAGAAATCTATACTAATGAGTTGTAGAGTCTCATGAGCATTGAGCATGAACAAGCAGGGATTTAACCGTGTGTGGACATGAATCACCACCAAATGTTTTGCTCCATACTGCTACAGAACACCTGCTCTTTCTCAGACAAGCCTGCACAAATTCACTAGCAAATCTTATTTTGGTCTTTACGATTACAGCGACTAGGAGTATATAGTAACTTACCTTCTGTACAACAGCTAAAGAGTTTGGTGAGTGACAGCTTCCAATAGAATGCCTCCAACAGTTTCCTTTTGGAGAACCAAAGCTTGCAAATAACACCTTTGATATTTTCTTGCCGTAAGGACACTGGAGCTGAACCTTAGGCCTCCTGTCATACCGGTACTTTAGATGTTGTTCAGTTTGGTTGTGGCTTCTTCTTCTCGAAGAGACCACTGGAGGAGGATGTGAACTGGAGACATGACCACAGACTTCAGTGACTGACACGGTGTCTATAGTTATACCAAGAGGGTTCCCTTCCTTTTCTTCTTCCAAGATGACAAGTAGGTTACTATTGGGAGTAAGAAAAGATCTCGGTACATGGTACCTAAACATAGGAGAAGATAGCTTCAGAAAATTACCGAGATTATTCAAATAGACGAGTCAGGGATACCATACCATATCTGAGAAGGGATCCCCTTGGTAGTATGAAATGAGACCCAGTACCGACCAATACTCTGGCCGTTCACCCAAGCTTCCCCTTTTCCCATTGATCCCAAGTTCAAGGCCACAGGATCAGTCCCCTTTGGTGTGTCAAATGAAGCCTATAGAGATATAATAATACCTTAGAGATTAATGTTTTGAGTAATATATTGAACTAGTACTATTTTGTTTTTCCAATACCTTGTACCAAGTTAGAGGCTGACTATTTGAGTCTGTGTACTGCTTCCACTGAACTGTGGCCGCCCCATCATCAGTATAAACATGTACATTCTCCCCATGCAGCCCAACCTCCGTAACGGTTTTGAGGCAGTGTTAGATAACATGAAGGATGTAAGTTATCCTGAAGAATCAAAGTCAGAAGTTTTACCTGATATCCCCAGGCATATTTGTGGAAGTACAGTGATTGTTTACCATTCCAGATCTTCACGCTCCGAGATCCACCAACTCTCCTTTCTAGATGTGCTCCTGAATTCTGTGTTCCCAAGAGAAACGACTTCAGAAAAAAACGAACTCAAGATGGTTTTTTATTCTTGCTAAAAATACTCACAAGAAGTACTCTGTCTGGAGCAAATACTTAATAAGTTCAAAAGAAAAGATTGGGGCTCACCGGTAACCCTACCATTACGCTCAGTAATGCGATGTTATTTGTGCCATTGATCAGTGACACATTTTTCTCTAGCAAAAATCTCTGCGATTTGAAGGCTCCGTGCATGGAACCTAAGGTGAACTCAAATATAGAAAGCATTTTAATAAAATGGCAGTGATGATAACTATTTTAAAAAAAACTTTACGCCTGAGTAGGATTCAGAGATACAAAAGCATACCTATGAATCTCCCATTAGCAAATGCGTGTAGAACATGTCCAATGTGGCTGACTTTAAGAGTTGATGCAGCTGGTTCAGGCTGTTGAAACCTGTATTGCAAAAGTAACATAATAACTGATGGAATCTCCAAGTCCAAACAGCCTAGCATATACTACTTAACTAGTGCTGTATAACTTAAAGAGACAAAATGGGCCTTACATAAATACTTCCCAAAGATAGTCAGAAGTATCTTGTGATGTATTCATGTGTTCAAGCAAGTATTCTGATCTTATTGTCGTCTCACTGAAACTCGGGATAGTTTCTGTGTATTCCTCCCACATGCGAGGAGAAGACAGTTTTTGTCTTGGTTCCCTTGTTCTCGTGGTGTATTGCGCATTAACCTATCCATATCAGAAAATATGAATGAATGTATCACAAAAAAAGCTGTATGAAGTATGAACTATGGTCTTGATGTATGAGCTTACCTTGGCAGTGTTGAAATCGACATTCTTGCAGTCTGGCAGGACACTAATAGAATTTGGAGACAGAGTGTATGAAGAATTGAGAAAATGCACAGTGGAATAGATTTTGTCTTGGTTCATAAGAAAGGCTGCGCATAGCTCCGCACTCTTTCCAAACACAAAAGCCTGTTAAATAAGACATAAACAGCACTGCTAAAACATTCTTCATGATATCAAACAGGTGAAGATACTGTTGGAATTTTCTTACAGTTTGTAGCTTCCCCAAAGATGTTGTAGTACGCAGTCCAGAAAGTAGAGGCCTCTCACACAACTTAACTGCAGCATGTAATTCCTTAAGGTGTCCCCATTTTGGTTGCCGAAGTAGCCCTGTTAGCAGCAAAACTCTATGTTATATTTTCAGATCAAAGTCTAATATTGGGGGTTTGAAATATTACCATATTCATCAAGTGGAGCCTGATCGTAATAACTGGTGATTACGAATTGCGAAGCATTTCTTCCGAAGTTTGTTCCTCCATGATACTAGAAGAAGATACTATATCAGTATTTTAACATTCATTTCCGCATATCTTGTATATATTCAAAATAGAGAAAGAAAAAAAACAGAGAGTGAGACTCAAAAACTACCATGTAGTAGTTTACGAAACTTCCATTCCTAGCGATGAATAGAGCAACCTGAAATGCTATGTCCTCAGCTGACCTTTTCAATGGTTCCTCACCAAATGTTTGATAACTATACAAAGGAAGCAGCTCAAAGTCAATATTTATCTGAGAACTAGGAAGTAGACATCAATGTAGTGAATCTGAGTGGGGACATACAAACTCGTCCAGTTCTCGGTCCATACTGCAGGTTTGTTTGGTGAATTAGGTCCTTTAAATGTTTCTCCACATTGCCTCCCATTGCAAGCATTAATCTGATGTAACACAGAGACGATAAGATAACATGAATAACGAATTGGAAGCGGAAAAAGCACAATGAAAGACAAACATATAAAACCAACCAAAGGATCAGGGGCATCATCTTGCTTGCACATGACCCATGGCACTCCTGTCTCAAGTTCCACAGCCAGTTTTGCTGCCCATTTGACATATGATTTCCCTTCTTGCTTAAAAGCTCTAGCTACCATTCCATATTCATTCTCAATCTAGTTTTTCCCCATAAATTTGATATCAGTAATAAAGACTTATTTCAAAGGAAATATACATGAAAGGGAAAAAAAGTAAACCTGTGAGAGTATGATAGGCCCTCCTTGAGAAGCATACAAGTTCTCCGACTTCATCAACTTAACAATCATTTGTGCATATCTCTTCATGTGATACTGCAAATAAATAAATAAATAAAGTATCTTCTTTAAACCAAATAGAGAAGTACACAAGCCGTTTAATCACTCAATTATTATTACCTTGAATGGCTCATTATCAGTTCTAAAGACAATCCCTGGAACATTATGCAACCAGAAAGGCAAACCCCTGCAGCCACAAGATTTGACCTTTTACTCACATTGAAAAAAATCTTTTAACGATTGACGGGAAAAAAAAAAGGCTTACCCGTATGACCATTCACCTTGGATGAATGGACCAATCCGAAGACAGACGTATAAGCCATGCGCTTGTATTACCTTGATGAACCTCACGATATCACGGCGTCCGCTGAAATCAAACTGCAGAATCGCGAAATTACATCAAATGAGCGAATCTACTACATTCGTATTGAGGGACTCACCTTGCCTTGTTGCGGCTCGTGAATGTTCCAGAACACGTACGTGTCGATTACATCTATTCCTCCAGATTTCGCCTTCCCTATCAAATGCGGCCACATCTGCGAGTTCGACTTCCATTAATATTTGCAGAAGAAGAAGAAGAAGATCCCGCCAAATTATCAAAACGTTTGGGGTACATTAAGAATATATCTAAAACTAAGAGGACTAAGACTCGTAAAATCAGTAAGTTGAAAACGGCCAGGTCGGGATAAATTAGCGAAAAGACGATTATGTCCTCCTCTTCATCTCTAACGGCTTCATCATCATGCAATTCGTTTTGGCAACCAGTCTTCGATTGTGTGCTAATTCACGTGACTGATCGGCGCCGGGATATTAAAGAGATCAAAGCTCCGATGACGTTACTTAACGGAGAGAAAACGAAGAAGAGAGACGGAGAGAGAATACAACCTGAGGAGTGCTGCGAGGATAATGGATTGAGCCGGAGAAAAGGATCTTATGTTGGCCGTCGATGATCAGCGATCTCCCGTCGTAAGTAACGTTTCCGGCGTCTCCTGCTCCGATAACCGCCATAAGAAGAACGAACAAAGCTAGTGAAGACCTAAACGAAGCCATTTATCTTCTAAAACAGTACACTCGAATATCGTCGTCGTTACTGAGATCTGAGGTTTTTAAGAGTGCTTTTATAGTCGAGTACCGAAACTGTGCATTGTAATCTCACCTTCGTCGATTCGAATTTTTTTTTTTTAATTGCGGTTAGTTAACCCGGTTTTTCTTTATTAAATTAGTAACCGTCAAATAAAAGTAAAAGAATATAATAAACCGGATTTCTTTATTAAAAAGCCCATTATTGGAGAGGCCCATAAATAGGCTCTGAAATATTATATTGAGGCAAAACCGGTTTATAATGCTAACCCAGACCGGGAAAATCATTGATTTTTTTATTGGATGGGACGCGTCAACGTGCAGTGTGAAAGCACGTGTTGCACGTGCGAATTTTCCCGCACAAAAAGTATCTTCTTCTTCTTCCCCCATCTGATTTAACAATCTCGGATCCGTGAATTGAATCTCCGGCGGCATCCATGGATCGTGCTCTTACTTCCCGTTTCAACATTCCCTCTACTCTCTCTCCCTTCCATAGAAGGAGGAGAACTTCTTCTCTGTCCATCATCGCTCCACGATTGATTGTTTCCGCGAAACGATCTCCGATCGAGGGAGTGAATGACGAGCTGAACCTAATCGCCTCGGAGGAGTTAGATCAAGCTCCCGCGAGAAGACGCGTACGTTCCGCTTTCGCTGATTTGCAGCTCGAGCTCGATCACTGCTTGTTCAAGGTTTGCGCATGGACTCTGAGTTAGTAGCAAAATCTAAAACGTGCCTCGTGTTTCTAATGATCTGAATCTGGTGTGTGTCGCAGAAAGCTCCGGTTGGGATCAGAACAGAGGAGGTAAGCTTTGATTTCTTTGAACATTGTTCTTCTTCTGTGAAAGGACTGTAAAGTAGTTGTTTGAATCCTCTTCTTCCTTCTTCTTGTGTGTGTGTGTATGTGATAGTGGTATGAGAGAAACTCGAAAGGGGAGGAGATTTTCTGCAAGTGTTGGTTGCCGGAGGAGGTTGGAGTTAAAATCAAAGCGGCGGTGTGTTTCTGTCATGGCTATGGCAGTACTTGCACTTTCTTCTTTGATGGTTAGTTAGTTGCCTCTTAGGCCATGATTATTACATGGTTCTTAGGACGGAATTCTTAGCATAATATGTAATATAAGAACTGTCTCTTAACTTTAACTAAGAAAAAATTAAGAGACCGTTCTTAAATATCTAAGAACCATGCAATAATCATGTTCTAAAGAGGTCATTTTTTTTGGATTTTTGGATTTTCAGTATTAAACTCTCATAAATCTATTCAATTTTTAAATTTTGGATTCGTTCTTTTTTTTTATAAGTTTCGTTTATATTAAGTTTTATATATTAATTAAAATCACTCACAAAACTAATTGTATAAACTATCTGAAAATATTTAAAATTATCTGAATTATTTTAAAAAATCTAATAAAACTACTTAAACTATCTAAAGATATATCTGAATTAACCAAACTTCTGTTTAAACTCTCCAAAAATATTTTAAAATATATAAATTACCTAAATTTGGATCTAGTGTTACTGATTTCCAAAATACCCAGCCTTAAGTCCCATTTGGATATTTCTCTAAAACTGGTTTGGATCGGATTTAGTTTTTTTAAGTCAAACTAGGATTTTGGTTCAGTTATAAAGGTTCATGTCTAGTTACATGTTTCTACTTGCATCATAAGTTGAAAAGCTCTTCTTCTTATTGTATATGTGGAAACTCTGTTTTTTTTTTTTTTTCTTTCTTTACAGGTATAGCAAAGCAAATAGCAGGTTCTGGTTATGGAGTTTATGCTATAGACCATCCTGGTTTTGGCCTATCTGATGGTTTACATGGCCACATCCCAAGCTTTGATGACTTAGCTGATAATGCTATTGAGCAGTTCACCAAAATGAAAGGTAACCAAACTTTTATCTGTCTCTTGAATCTGCTTTTGAGGGTGTTTTTCTTAAGCGGTAGTATCATGATTCTTAGGGAGACCTGAACTGAGAAATGTGCCCCGGTTCCTGTTTGGACAGTCGATGGGAGGAGCTATTGCCTTGAAAGTTCATCTGAAAGAACCTCAAGCTTGGGATGGTCTTATCCTTGTGGCTCCAATGTGTAAGATCTCAGAAGATGTAAAGCCTCCTAAGCTAGTCTTGAACGCGTTGATCTTGATGTCAACACTGTTTCCCAAAGCAAAGCTCTTTCCAAAGAAAGACATGAGCGAGCTCTTCTTCAGAGACCCGAGTAAAAGAAAACTGGTAAGTTTTTCAACAGACTACTTTCTGCAAAAGCATTTTTTGATGTTTTTTTTTGTTGTTGTTGTCTGTGTATGATCAAGTCTGAGTATGATGTGATATGCTACGATGACCAAACACGTCTGAAAACTGCTGTTGAGCTTCTAAATGCGACGAGAGACATTGAGATGCATGTTGATAAGGTCTCATTGCCATTGTTGATACTACATGGAGCTGCAGATAGAGTCACAGATCCTAATGTGAGCAAGTTCCTTCACGAGCAAGCAATCAGCGAAGACAAAACTCTGAAGCTCTATCCAGGTGGCTACCATTGTATTCTAGAAGGTGATACAGACGAAAATATATTCACTGTAATCAACGACATTGTTGCTTGGCTCGATGCTCGCACCACTCCCAAGTAAACTGAGAAAATCATTTATTTATTGTTGTCTTTGTGAAACTCTCTGCGATTTAATTATATAAGGAAAATAAAAAAATAAAACAACTATCCATATGGATTACAATGAATACACAACCACATCGCTCTCCAAGATCCTAGTGAGTTCGTGTTATATAAGAATAAGAGATGTTTTTCTTAGAGCATCATTAACCCAGTCTCTTAAGGGGGTCTCTTGCACTGTTTGCGGGCCCCACTAACATGTAGGGCCCGTGAACAGTGCAAGAGACGGCTCCTAAAACCCCTAAATAAGAACCGTTTCTTGCACTGTTCGCGGGCCCCACTGACACGTGTCAGCCCGTGATTGGTTTAATTTTTTTTTTTTTTTTTTTTATAAATTAGAAAAAGCAAAAATAAAAAATAAAAAAAAATAAGAGACCCAAAAGGGGTCTCTGGGTTAATGATGCTCTTAGTCACTGAACAGGATCTGGTCCGTCCATAGCACCGGCAAAGAAAGCTTATACATATGAAAAATGCACATTTGTTTAACTTTGCCAAGGATCTCCAAAAGTGGTCGACCTATAAATACTGAGTACATTCTAATGAAATATTTGTATCCAAATTATAAAGAGCTAATATACATAGATTATATGGTTTTCAAACTGTAAAAAAAAAAGTTATATGAAGTGTTTTTTTCTCTAAAATGTTTATGGCTCTCTAATATACATAGATCACGTATCTGCTTTCTGTCCTAAGTTTCGGTTTACCGGTTTAATCTGGATGTTTGGTTCCTCACTTCCACATGAAATGTAGCACTTGTTGTCTTGTTCCAATACATACTCGACCGTTTTTTTAACTTCTACGTACCAATTAGTTGTCTTTAGTTTTCGTCGGTGGTGACGATGATGATAATGATTGTGATGGTGGTGCTATGTCCACATCGTGAAGATTTTGCGTGTCCTGTTCTTTTCGTATATGCTGGTTCGGTCCATAGCATTAAAGTGAGCTAAAACCCGCACCAAAAACACATAAAATACATGCGTTTAATGGCTAGCTTCCTGGTAGAAGCACGTGGCATGTCACATGTGCAAATAGTTCTGGTCGTTACACGAATATTTTGATCAAATCCTGCCGACCTTATTTTATATCGGTGGGGTGTCTTCTCATATGTTCTGCGATGCTCGTAAAATTCATGCCTCGGATCATTGTGATTACAAAATTGATGAACCATCCACATCTTGTCAGATGTCTTAACACTTTTCTGTCACTCTTTGAGCTTTTTATCTCAAATTCAACCCACCAAGATAAAAAGGCGGCTGAACTTACATTACCGCTCCACGTGGAAAATATCTGAGCGTATATCTAGTAGGTGGTACATGCGGATGAAGATGACGTTCTCTTGTGCATTAGAGATAAATGACAGAGTTTTAAAAGTGACATTGACATAAGTTGATAAGTATGAGTTATTTTTTTCTTTTTTTAATCGCATACCAAATGATACGAAAATAACGTTGAGTAACTCAAATGATTGTATAAAAAAATTAATAAAATTTTTCCTAAAGATCCTATATGTGGTTCATCCGTTAATTTTATAAAAGAGAATCTTGTTTAGTGACTCTAAAATCACCATATAATTTTTTTCTCGTACTTTGGTGTCTAGTCTCGTGTCAATTCACGTGATATTTCGCTATTCCAATTCAAGTACGTGAAGTTATAAACATATATGTACTTGAAAAGGTAAATACACTTTGATAACATAGGTAATCAAATTAATTATGTTAAACTTTTTTATATATCATAAACTGAGATATTATAATAAGTTTATTGGAGATTTGGCAAAATTTGGCTTTGACTAATGAAAACTTTCAGAGTAAATGGTTATTCTAAATTTAAGTTTATTCGAGATTCAGCAAAATTTTACGGATTAGGTAAAATTTAGTTTTTTCCCATTTCCTCTATTTACGGTAGAGAGTGAGTAAACCACATTCTTAAAATTACTCTAGATTTAGATGAGAAATACTCTTTACGTTTCATACAACTTCAAGGTTTATACACATATTAAAAAAAAATATAATTTTATATATTTTTAAAATAAAAATACAATTACTTATACACATATATTTCAACCAATTAAAAAATAAAATGGAGTATCTTATTAATGAATTTTGTATTGAAATAAATTTTTTACCATATAACTATAAGTAATATGAAACGGAATGAGTATAATTATACTCTAATTTCTCTCTCTCGTGTCTTTTTACATTTTTTTAGTGTTTTCTTAGTTTCACTGTTTTGTTTACTTTCATTTACTTAAAAAAATTGTCAGTCGTGAGTCACAACCTGTAATATTGCCTTGAATTCACGTAATCGATGAGTGAAAAATGATTAGATACGGTCAACCATTCGTCTCCTTTTCAGAGAAAGTACACGCGTGAGATCATACGTGTCGATTCCCATCGCTCTTTCCCAAAATCCACATGCTTCGGACCGCTACAGTCCAAATAGTCTGACGTAAGCAATGACAAAACTCACCACTATTATCATCTGCCACGTGTCACTCTCCATCCAACTTCAATGAATCCTCCACTACAATTTAACCTCGCTAAAACATTTTTACTTGTTGAGATTCCATTCCGCCAGCACACGAAAGGCCTTATCTGTTCGCCACGTGTCGACTCCCTTCGTCTTATATATTCATCTCTCTTCTTTGCTTTTCAGAAGTTTCAAAACATCTTCATGAACAAGAAACAGTAAGAGGATAGATAAAAAGGTGAATGATGGTTAAAGCAGGGGCTGTTTTGCAATTTCCACCGGGATTTAGATTTCATCCGACGGATGAGGAGCTCGTCCTCATGTATCTCTGCCGTAAATGCGCGTCGCAGCCGATCGCTGCTCCTATCATCACCGAACTCGATTTGTATAGATATGATCCTTGGGACCTTCCCGGTACGTTTTCTTTTCTTTTTAAAATCACAAAATTAGTTAGTCGGTTTAGTTTAACCGGTTTAAGATTTTACAGACATGGCTTTGTACGGAGAAAAGGAATGGTATTTTTTCTCACCAAGAGACCGGAAGTACCCA
Organism: Sinapis alba; assembly: GCA_012274485.2. Classification (NCBI taxonomy): domain Eukaryota; kingdom Viridiplantae; phylum Streptophyta; class Magnoliopsida; order Brassicales; family Brassicaceae; genus Sinapis; species Sinapis alba. Next base: position 118,832 of record MU105957.1, on the reverse strand, counting down.
AACGGTTCAAGACCGAACCGGGCTGCTGGTAGTGGTTATTGGAAAGCTACTGGTGCTGATAAACCGATCGGTCGTCCTAAACCAGTCGGTATAAAGAAAGCTCTAGTGTTTTATTCCGGTAAACCTCCAAGAGGAGAGAAAACCAATTGGATTATGCACGAATACCGGCTCGCCGACGTTGACCGGTCGGTTCGGAAGGGAAACAGTTTAAGGGTGAGTGGTTTATCGATTCAAACCGGATTTTTGATTATAGATTGTGAAACGGGTTTTGTTTAACCGGATGTGTTGGTTTGAAACAGCTGGACGATTGGGTGTTGTGTCGTATATACAACAAGAAAGGTGTCATCGAGAAACGATGTAGCGAGGTAGAGACCGGTCATGTGACGGCTCCGGTTATGATAAATTTCGACAAACCGGAAATGATAGGCGGCTCGAGCTGCTCGGACCAGCAAGTGGTGTCTCCGGAACTCACGTGCGAGGCTCAGACCGAACCGAGTAGATGGGGCAACGGCCTTCAACTTCCATTTAATTACGTAGATGCCATCGCCGATAACGAGATTGTCTCGCGATTATTGGGTGGGAACCAGATGTGGTCTACGTTTGATCCACTTGTGGTTCGGCAGAGAACTTTCTAAGCATTCACGTGCGAGTCGTTGGAAATTACTACGACGGGCTTGGTACGTGCTGGTAAACCGGTTTGAATCCGCTATGCTGAACCAGAAGGGAATGGATTGGGCTTTTTGCAACAATTGGGCCTTTATTTTGCTTGTTGATTAACATGAGATACACCAGCCCACACTATGTATGACCCAACATAGCAAAATAATAGTTCTCTCCTATAGTCTATTTTTAATTTTGGAATAAATTCATTTTAAAATCTGATAAATAGTATTGAGAATATTTTTCATAACAGAGTTCACTCTTTTCTCTACTACTGGTTTTGTTCACTAATATAGTAGAACATATTTTGATCAAAAGGTAAATGAAATAAGCAGGTTAGTGAACTTGCACATAGTTTTTTTTTTTTTTTTTTTTAAATAACAAAGGTTCCGTTTCACTTTGCTGCAGCAACCAAGGCAGACCTGGCGTGTGTGAAAGTAGAAATGATAGCTCCAAGCTGCAGTCTGTCGTTGCATCCAAAACTCAATCTGTACCTGTTAAACCCATAAAGACAAATCAAGTTAAAGACAAAATGCTACTACTCTCTCTCTACTCCAGGCATTCACAATGAAACGATCCACAAAGGTTAAGAAAAACAGAAGTATACTAACTCGATGTCTGCCAAATCGTTTATCAGTTGAACTCTGACATGTGAAGGCATCTTGATCTTAAAAACAAACCTGTTGGAGAAACAAAAGTTAGTTAGTTAGTTCACAGACGCATTGGTTAACACAACCAAGTATGTCACTCACATGGTAACCTCTCTGACGATATCAACAATGGCAAGTCCTTTTCTCATCTTCATTTCTGATATTTCTGCACAGAGTAAGATAGCAATCAAGAAGAGAATCAATTAACTTTAGTAAGTTATGGTTCATATACTTTTGTAGCTTTCTGCAAATGATTCATTAAGAAGCCAATGAGATATTTGCTCAATGTCCTTTGGCAATGGGTTCCCCGTGCAGAGGTAAACCTCTTCCTCTGTAATTTTCTCTGACGCCATATGCGTTGACTGCAAAATGTTCATGGCTTTTCTCATGTCTCCATTGCTCAGCCGTACAAGAGCCGCCAAACCACTCTCACTTACATCAAGCCTAGTCCATTTTATGAACAATTAGCAAGGAGAAAACACACAACAAACAAATAGTTTATAAGATTGACAGTAAGTTTAATTCTCTCACCCTTCAGCTTCTATGACATGTTTAAGACGTTGATTCACATGAACAGGATCAAGAGGGGCAAATCTAAATCGAGTACATCTGGACTGTAAAGCTGGGATGATCTTATTGACATGGTTTCCAATGAGCGCAAACCTAGTACTCTTTGTGTACTTCTCAATCACTAGCCAAAAAAAAAAACATGCTAGTTAGTACCATACTTAAACATAACAAAAGACAACCGAGACAGCTATGTGAAGCCTTACCTCTACGCAGAGCAAACTGAGCATCTTTTGTCATGGCATCTGCTTCATCAAGCAAAACCAACTTCACCGAAGATTTTCCTCTGCAAGCATGAAGACAAGTTAGACGTATCCAAATGCTCATTATATAATGACAAACAAATCACGAAATATCAAAAAATGGAATATCATTAGTGATAAGTGGAAACTGACAATGAGAAGCTCTGAGTGCTAGCGAAATCTTGAATCTGCTGCCTGACAACATCAATGCCTCTATCATCAGAGGCGTTGAGTTCAAGAATCATATTACGGTACTTGGGGCCATAGAGTTTCCTGGCAACGGCTAGAATGGTGGATGTTTTGCCTGTACCGGGAGGACCATAGAGCAGAAGATGAGGCAACTTGTTCTCATTCGTCAACCTATCAACTGTTCTACCAAAAGCAAAAACAAAAACAAAAACAAAAACAAAAGCTTCAGTGACCAAAGACATTCACATTCAATTCGCAAGCACAAAACCCATTTCAGAGGCAAACCCATTTCAAAAGAACCAATTTTTAAACCACTATCATCTAGGTTTCAAGAAATCTTGTGAACTATGTACTAAAACCCTAAAACTGGAGAAACCCTAGGTGATGAAATTCGAGAGAGTGTAAGCTCGATTACTCGTATCGACAATGTCACGATGTGCTGCGACGTCGTCAAGCGATTGAGGACGGTACTTTTCGACCCAAGGCGTCGCCTTGCTCTGCGGCGGAGCACCAAAGCCGGCGATATCTTTGCCCTTGTTACTCGGCTTTAGAGGATGATTCTCGTCTACGTCAATGTCCATCGACGATGTTATCTCAGTCATCTTCGCCGGGAGATTGCTTTCGGAAACTCTCGGATCAGCGCCTCCTTTCACTCTTTCGGTTTCGCTGATGGCGCCAAGCTCTAGACTTTGCCTCCGCCATTGTCTACTACTGTCTTCGTTGTGTAGTTACATTTTTACCCTCGAGAAATGAAGGTCTGTGTTAGGGCTATTTTGGTAAAGTTACAACTCACTTAAAAGTTACCACCCTGGTCTCGAGTAAGACCAGGGGAGATCGCGAACCACGGCCGATAAAAAAGGCCGAGTGTTTGTACAATATAAAAGGCCTAATATGCTCCTCTGAACACTCTTCTTTACAAGATAATGGATTGTTTGGTCCTAAAGATTTTGAATAGTTGTAGTCTTGCTAAATATTGAAGAAAATGCTTTAAAAATATATTCAACATGGCATAAAGAGTAGTACATCATGAATGAATCTCATAGGGCGGTTTAAAGTGGTGCAGTCAAACATAAATCCTCTTGAAACACGTAAAATTGTCGGCTGTAATATCGTCTATATAATTTTTTCTAGTTTGTAATACAATATAAGAAAACATATTAATTACAAAGATGATTTTTCTTATTAATTCATTGTAATAAGAGAATTACAACAAATTAACAAGGGATCATGTTTCGTTGTAAAACGTTTGTCTTAGTGAAAGATTCATCGTAACTTTCTTGTAATTGTTACGACAAACCGAATTCGTCGTAAAAGCGAAGAAAAGTATTCGTTGTATTATCGTAGTTAGATTTTGTTGTAAAAGGACTCGTATAGTTTCCTTGTAACTATGTAGATGTGTTAGTCTGTTAGACATGATTTACGGATGTGTTGTCATAATTATGATATATTGACATTTTAGCCAAAAATTCCAAATACTTAAATTTTTAATTAAAAAATTTAATATAAAATTTAACTTCAAAACCTTCAATAATAATGCCATTTGGAGAATTATCAAAGTCAAACGTCCATTTACATTCTCTACATATTTAGTCAGTCATTTACAAAATTCAATTGATTTTTGAATGTTGACCATTCTTACCAAAATGGACAAGGAAGTTATTAATCAGAAACGGCCACATCTTCTTACAAGATTTTGTCAAATCCTCATTAATATGATTTTCACTGCTGTTTAAAGAAGTAAATAATGAAATATTAAATACTTTTACGTTCTATGGTCAAGAGTCAATTAAAACAAAATCCTTCCAAAGTAATTACAATCCTCTTTTACAAAAAAAGAAAAGAAAAAGTAATTATAAAATCCAATGACTAAGTGTACCCAATCAAAACTCGACGCGTGTACTTATGACCATTTAGAATCCAGCATTTTCGTGTAATTTCATTAATGACTAGAGCTATATATATATATATAATATATATATATATATATATATGTTCTCGTTCAGACACAAGCATAACATTCATACAAACGATAATGGCGTTTAAGGGTTTCACCTTGTTCTCGATCCTCGTCTTATCTTTGTTCGTTTCGTCTATAAGAAGCGAAGAGATGGAGACGAAGGAGTTTGTCGTGACTCTAGACCACTCTAACTTCACCGATACCATCAACAAGCACGACTTCATCGTCGTCGAGTTCTACGCCCCTTGGTAATATCTGAACCCTTTCTACGTTTGTTCAATCTCTGTTGACATATATCGAGTCTTGATGATGTTAAGAATCTCCTTTTCATTTTGTTTTAACTATTCTTTCAGGTGTGGCCACTGCAAGAGCCTTGCTCCTGAGGTAATGTATTGGTTTTTAAATATTGAAAAAATCAGTCTATATTAAAAATTCTTGTTAGTATCTTATACTCACTCCATTTCGATTTAATTGTTGTTGTACAGAAAAAATTTCGTTTCAAAATAAGTGTCGTTTTATAATTTTAATATAAAATTTATTAAGAAGATTCTTCTGTCTATTTTTCTATTGGTCGAAATATAGTTAGGTGCATAAATAATTATGTTTTTATTTTGGAAATATACAAAATTATATGTTTTATTAATATGTGTGCATAATCCAGAACGATAATTAAAATGAAACGGAGAGAGTAATTAATAGCTTTTAATAATAGTGATATCTGTAAGATTTTTAACATTATTTATGAAGATTTTATTGATAAATATATTTATTACGTGTATTGTTAAAAATGAAAATTTCATATTCAGAAATGATTTTAGTAAAATTATTATTGACTATATGCTTATGAATAACATCTTCCTTCACCAATCATTAATGGTATATATATGGCTCTAGAGTCATCATGACTAACGGTTGTGTTATTTGCTTACAGTACGAGAAGGCTGCGTCCGAGTTGAGCAGCCATAACCCTCCTCTCGTTCTAGCCAAGATTGATGCTAGCGAGGAGTCAAACAAAGGCATTGCAACCGAGTACAAGATTCAGGGCTTCCCCACCATCAAGATTCTGAGAAACGGAGGGAAATCGATTCAAGATTACAACGGACCTCGTGAAGCTCCAGGTATTGTCTCTTATGTGAAGAAGCAAAATGGTCCTGCTTCAGCTGAGATTAAGTCAGAAGCTGATGCTGCTGAGGTTGTCGGTGAAAAGAATGTTGTTGCTGTAAGTGACTCTCATGTTTTCAGAACGTACATGGATTTGTTTCAGACAAAAATAATTGTCTGTCTGTCTATGTTTTTGTCTTAGGTTGGCGTGTTCCCTAAGTTATCTGGTGAGGAGTTTGATTCTTTCATTGCCCTTGCTGAGAAACTGCGCGGTGAGTATGATTTTGCACACACTTTGGATGCCAAGCTTCTTCCTCGAGGAGACTCATCTCTGTCAGGACCTGTTGTGAGGCTATTCAAGCCTTTTGATGAACTGTTTGTTGATTCCAAGGTACAAAGGGGAAACTTGTGTTGTACGTTACATCAATAAGTAACGTTACAGATTGCTTAATTGATCTATGAATCTTGAATATAGGATTTCAATGGCGAATCTCTAGAGAAGTTTATCAAAGAATCAAGCATTCCTCTTGTCACCGTCTTTGACAATGATCCAAGCAACCGCCCATATGTTGCCTCATTCTTTGACAGCTCTGCCACTAAGGTACGTAACTTGTTACATGTGTGCTTGATTTTAGCTTTTGACGTTACTCTTAGACCATGATTAACCCGAGGTTTTTAGGGTTCTTAGCAGAAGTTAAGAAACTGTTTCTTAATTTTTAACTAAAAAAGCTAAGAACCGGTTCTTAAAGTCCTTATTTAAGAACATGTTCTTAGTTTTTTAACTTCCGCTAAGAACCCTAAGAATCCCGGGTTAATATATCATAAGTTAATGTTTTTAAAAGTCTTCACTGATCTTTTTTTTTGATGGGTTGTAGTAACATTTTGAAATTTCAGGTAATGATGTTTGTTAACTTCACTGGAGAAACAGCTAAATCTCTAAAATCAAAGTACCGTGAAGTTGCTACATCTTACAAAGGACAAGGACTTTCTTTCCTTGTTGGTGATGCTGAGAGCGGCAAAAACGTTTTCCAGGTTACTATTGCATCTTTTTTTTCGTCTCTCTCAGTCATTTTCTTGTACTATAAGTTACACGTCACTAAGCATAGTTTGTTCTTTGTTTTAAATAGTACTTTGGACTGGAAGAGAGCCAAGCTCCCCTTGTCATCATCCAGACTCCTGATGGCAAGAAGTACTTGAAAGCAAACGTTGTGGTTGAGGAGATTGAATCATGGATGAAGGACTTCAAGGTTTGTTTCATTCTCTTTACACTCATTTTCATGTAGAAGATAGAATCAATATAACCTAACGTAAAGAACACGTTTTCTTCAGAACGGGAAAGCTGCTGAGCACAAAAAATCTCAACCTATTCCAGCTGAGAACAATGAACCAGTGAAGGTTGTTGTAGCTGAGAGCCTTGACGACATAGTTTTCAAGTCTGGAAAGAATGGTGAGAGCATTTATAAACTCTAGTTAGTCTTTTTGTAGTTCTTGCAAAACAAAAACTGATACAAATATTCATTTTTATCTGCTAGTCTTGATTGAGTTCTATGCACCGTGGTGTGGACATTGCCAAAAAATTGCTCCAATCTTGGACGAAGTGGCTTTGGCGTTCAAGAACGACCCAAGTGTGATCATAGCAAAACTAGTAAGCTTGATCTATGTTTCTTCTTTTTGTTGTTGTACACTTTGATTTGTCCTTAACACAAATGTATGTTGGTGTTTAGGACGCAACCGCAAATGATATCCCAAGTGAACCCTTTGATGTGAAAGGCTTCCCGACAATTTACTTCAGATCAGTTAGTGGAAACGTTGTAGCGTATGAAGGAGACAGGACAAAGGAAGACTTCATAAGCTTCATTGAGAAGAATAAACCTACAACTTCTCATGGTGAAGAGACTAATACTAGTACTAAAACTGAGGAACCTAAGAAGACTGATGCATCGGCCGCAAAGGACGAGCTGTAAAAGTCTTGTTTATTTTTTGAAATTTGAGTAGGAGCTTTATTCTTATTCTCCCTATATATCCATCAGAATTTTTTCTTATAAAATAAAAAATAATAACTTTTTCTGCTTTTTTAGTAACAAATGTTTCGATCAAATAAATCTTATTAGGACAATTTCATCACGTAGTTTGAAGTTTCTCACAAATAAATTTAATGAAATAAACATAAAATATAGAACTGTATAAAATAAAATTAATGAAATAAATATAAAATATAGAATAATGTAAAATAAAATTAATGAAATAGATATAAAATATAGAATTATATAGCTACTTTTTTGACACTAGAATTTCATTGAAATAGAGGCAGCAAAGTTTTTACAAGGATCAACTTCAGTCAAAAGAGATAAGATCAAGAACAGAGGCGTAAGAGCATGATTAATCTTAATTTTTTAATTGGAGTTCTTAACTCATGATTTGGTATTTTTTTTTATATTTTCGAATAAGAAACAACTTTTATATCCTTTATTTAAAAAACGGTTTTTAACTTTTCTTAGTTAAAAACTAAGAAACATATCTAAAAAACATGGTCTAACCTAGCATTAGCACAATCATGAAAAAATAGTGGAAAGATCACTAATACTTACGGAAAACATTTTATATGTTTTTCTTATATTTTTACTTTTCAGAACACTATTTTTCAACTTATTTCCACTTTTAACTAAGAAACAATAACTAATCCCCCTCTCAAAAAAAAAAAAACTAATCCAACGAGATATTGTATGATACTGATGAGATGCAATGTACTATGTGTCATCTGACAACACACTATAGTTATAGAGTTCACACCAAATCTTCGTAAAATCAAACAAGTGCATGATTCAGTCATTCAAGTTCCTTTATAGCTTAAAGTGGAATCATGATTCACGTGGTTGTCGTGGAACCAGCTCATACCTGAAGGATTAGAAAAATATTGTATGATCACGATTCACCACCCATATATAGTATCATATAGTCGGGTTCATCATCATTTTTCGTCTCTCTAAATGATTAGAAAATATTAAAAGTTGAAATGGGACAAAATAATATTCATTCCATTCTTTCCATTATGATCCCTCTGGCTGGTATTTAGACATCATTTTTTAGTTGAATTCAATATTGTATGAAAATTCTGTATTTACAAATATTAATAGTTACGTGATTCAAGTCATTTTTATAGATGTAGTGATATTTTTAATTTGTTGAATTTTTTAATGTTATTTAAAAGTTTTAACGGTTATTTATTGTTAACTTTTGATTGTTTTATGACATATTGGTAATTTAATTTTAAATGTTAATTTTCCTAAATTTTTTAAAACATGAATTATTTTTCAAGATTTACAAAATTGTAAGATTTTTTCTTTCCCCTTATTTTCTTTAAGCAAATTTAGGAACTAGCTACTATTTTCTTCTCCTCTTTGGTGATGGTCCACACTCCACTCCATGGTCTCATTAACATTAGAGCAATTTTAATGATGAGTTTGTAAAACATAGATTCTTAAAAACAAAATAATAATATTTAAATTAGATAATTAAATTTTGATTTAAATTAAAATACTAGATTAGTCAAATAAAGACATATGACAAAATGATGTATTAAGAGGTTTTTAAGAGTACAAAAATTAAAACTTTTACCTTATTTTCTTTATTTTTCTTTAATTTTTATTTTCTTTTTCTTGTTAGATCTCCTTAGCATCTCCTTATTAGAAGTGCTCTTACATGTTGACATTTTTTCTTAAACAAATGAGTATGCATAAGAGCACCCGCAGCTGCACTGAAAATAAATACTCCCTCCGTACCACAATAAGTAGTGTTTAAAAAATTTTTTTTTGTTTCAAAATAATTGATGTTTTCATTTTTCTAGGTAGAATTTAATACCATTTGAATTTTGTGACTAATTATAAAATACTATGTCTTTTTCTTATTGGTTAAATTAGTTTCATTTAATGATTTTGTATGCAATCAAGATAAATTTTATAGAAGTTTGTATTTTCTTAATTCATGTGCAAAATCCTTAAAAACCACTTATATTGAAACAGAGTGAGTAAATAATAAAACTGATGCTCTTTGTTATCATCTCGAGAATCTCCACAAAAAATGAATAAATATATACGGCCCATACCTCGTAGGCGGGTGGAGCCACTTGGTCATCAAATCAAAACTCGAAACAATTGCCTTTGGCTTCTGATTTTTTCCCCTATAAAATGACAATAAGTATGAACGTTACAACCACAGTCTCAAACAAACTCTTCTATCAATCTTATAAAGTTATAAACCACCAACAATAATAATGTCAAACCATCTTCAAGAGCCCTTACCCATTTACACTAAACCGGTTTCAAACAAAGAAGAGCAAGAAGAAGTCGAGGAGAAGATGGTGAGTTTGCAAGCTGAGAGTATTGTCAACACCGTGGCTTTCCCCATGGTTCTCAAAGCCGCCTTGGAGCTTGGCGTCATCGACGCAGTGGCTGCAGCAGCAGAAGGCAACGGGCCCGCGTGGCTCTCACCGTATGAGATAGCTCGTAGTCTACCAACAAAACCCACTAACCCGGAGGCGCCAGTGTTGCTTGACCGGATGCTGCGGTTACTCGTCAGCCACTCTATTTTGAAGTGCCGTGTGGTTGAAGGTAAAGAAAACGGTCGAACCGGAAAGATGGAGATGGTATATGCAACCGAACCGGTTTGCAAGTATTTCTTGAAAGATAGTGACGGTTCTGGTTCTCTTGTTTCTCTGTTTATGTTGCTCCACACCGAAGTGTTTTTCAAGACTTGGTACGTTCTTCATTATTCTGTAAATGACTTAAACCGAGCTGGTTCGGTCCTCACCATTACAACGAATGTTCTTTATATACCAATCATAAAAAGAAATTCATTTAGATAGACTGTTTTAGTTTATTTTTTACAAAAATAGTTTTTAATGAAGAAAATGACTAAAAAAAGTTTTTTAGAAGCTAAAAATATATTTATATGCATTTATACCCCTAGAGTTAACTAATTTAGACTTAAGGTTTAGAGTTAATGGGTGAATTTGGGGATAGGGTTTCAAATTTTTTTTAAAAAAAATAAAAAAATTTAAAATTTAAAAAAAAAAAATATTTTGGTCATTTTATTTTTTGAATGCTATTTTGTGACAAAAACTTAAAAATGACTATTTCAGAGACTTTCCCTATCATAAATGAACATATAAATATTTTTTTATTTTTTTTTAATTTACAGGACAAATCTTAAAGATGTAATATTAGAAGGAAGAGATGCATTTAGCTCTGCCCACGGCATGCAAATATTTGAATACATTAATTCGGATACACAATTTGCTGAAGTGTTTGATCGAGCCATGTCAGAACCTTCCACCATGATTTTGAAGAAGGTTCTAGAAGTTTACAAAGGATTTGAAGATGTTAACACTTTGGTAGATGTTGGTGGAGGAAGTGGCACTACATTAGGTCTAGTCACTTCCAAGTATCCTCAAATCAAGGGTGTTAATTTTGACTTACCTCAGGTTTTAACCAATGCTCCTTTGTATCCAGGTACAAAACTACTTAAATGTTTTTGATAAGTTATACAATGAAGTGTTAGTGATAGTATCTACCTTTCAAAACTTTTAATTTTTTTTATAATGTTACTAATTATAGGAGTGGAGCATGTCTCTGGAGACATGTTTATAGAAGTTCCAAAAGGAGATGCAGTTTTTATGAAAGTAAGTATATATATATATATAGTTGCTATTTTTGAGTTTTATTTAAGTTCATTATTTTCACTCTAAAATAGAGTTTAGAGTAAAAGTGCTCCAATGGTACTCTATTTTTCACTCTATAAATAGAGTGAAAAATAAGTTTACTTCAAATATAGAGTAAGTTATTTTTTTTTGTTCATCACTCTAAAATAGAGTACCATTGGAGCAAACACCAACTCTATTATAGAGTTATTCTATTTTAGTGTAAAAAATAGAGTAAACGATTGGAGATGGTGTAGTTGCTATTTTTGAGTTTTATTTAAGTTCATTATTTCTAAAATAATGTGTTTATTTGTGGATAGTGGATATTACATGATTGGACGGACGAACTTTGTATCAAGCTTCTAAAAAATTGTTGGAAGAGTCTACCAGAAAATGGAAAAGTGATCATTGTAGATTTGATTACACCAACAGAACCAAAGAGTGGTGATTTTTCCTCTAACTATATGTTTGCTATGGACATGTTGATGCTAACACAATGCTCAGGTGGTAAAGAGAGATCGTTTTCGCAGTTCGAGAATTTGGCATTTGGTTCAGGTTTTCGTCGATGTGAAGTTATATGTTGTGCCTATTCATACTCTGTTATCGAATTCCACAAATAGATTTGGAAAAAAATAATGAATTTGTGAGGATTGGAACTTATTTCTTTTTGTTGGTGATTTTTATTGCATGTAATATGGTTTTATGGTGTTAGCTTGTTCAGTTTTCTTTTCAGTTTGTGGTGTTTGCTAAGTATTAACGGAGTGTAATGACTCTATTAGTATGAAACTGTATGTCTATGCTTTGTTATATTTGTTATTAAAACATCTTGTCTTTTTCTTCTTTTTTTTTTTTTTTTTTTGTCAAGATCAGTGGATTACAATTAGAAGACGAAAACATTGTGGTAGAAAAGAATATGGAAACAAGACACGGGTGATCTAATGGTAGATGAAGTCTGGAAAGCTAAGCGATTCGAGTTCAAAACAACTCATAACATTAAATATGTGTGGTTATACGGATATGATATTATGTTTGGATCTCATTTGAATATACGGAGAGATGGTTTATTTATAACATGTACCTAAGAATTATTATGATTCTTTTCATAGATCCATGATGCCACAGATTAAAAAATGTGTAAATCGTGGACTAGTAAAGTTTCTAGATATTTTACTCCAGTGGTGACAGAAAATATTTTTGTTTCGGAAATAAATATTAAACTAAAATATTTAGAGTGAGACATATAGGTTGCGCTTTAATAATTTAAACTAAATTTTTAAATTTTGTTGGGTTCAATGACCCCCACCTTGTTCTATGTGGCTCCGCCATTGCTCTTTCTCTTTTTCTTCTTTCATTACTAAGCAATTGTTAGTTTTCAAAGGCTAGATTAAACTCTTGCTAATCTTACTTGCGTTTTAATTAAAAAAGCTTTAAATCAAAAACATAACAATATTTAGTAGCTTTTTAGTTTATTCTTTCCACTTCATTATTAATCCCACGATATTTGATATGACGCTGCAAAGATACGATATCATGTAAGTGCCACTTTCGCAACCTCATTTAAATTATATAGCAATGATGTCAGTGCCTCAAAGGCCATAGTGATATATAAAAACAGCTATACATACATTTTAGGGAGAATTTGTGAAATGACCAAGTTTGAAAAAGAAATTAAGTGTATAGCATTGATTTTGACATACTGTATTATCTAACATTTGTGTCATAAAGTGTCCGGTTCTATCCCTTCTCTTTATAGGTAGCAGGTCAAAAGCATATATAAACTACTGCACATAAAAAAGGAGAAGCCATCCACATATATGTTTGTTGACCACATATATATACATTGGATGTTCTATTCCATATCATTGAAATAGTATAGGATTATAATCCACATAAGAACAACCACATAAACAAACACACAAGAAAGAAGATAAATGCATAAAAAATAGTGCTTACAAGATTGTATGTATACAAGGTTACAAGATTGTATGTATACATACAAGATTATATTTATACTATCCCAATGACATAGTACATCACCAAATTTTTGGTGAGAACTATACATATAAAAACAGCCACAACCGTTAAATAATATACTAAACCCCTACTTAGTAAATCTAAACCCTAGTTAGGGAATTATAAACCCAAATACAATCTATAAATTATTTTATTATATTAAACTCATGAAAGCATGTTTATTTGGTTTGAAAAGTTGTGTATGCTCTACTCCCTACCTTCTAAATATTATGGTAAACCTTAAATCCAAATTTTGGAAGATGTGTGATTCTAGAAGGGACAAAACTTACTTATGTAATTACCGTGCACTGTTGACAACAATGATGCCATATAATATTCTATCTCAATTGCATATGTACTATTCTATCTCAATGACATAGTACATCACCAAACTTTTAGTGAGAACGATACATATAAAGACAGTCACAACCGCTAAATAATATACTAAATCTCTATATAATAAATCTAAACCCAAGTTCGTGAACTATAAACCCAAATATAATCTATAAATTATTTTCTCATATTAAACTCATGAAGACACAATTACTTGGCTTAAAAAATTGTGTATGCTCTACTCTAGACAGTCTGAATAATATGGTAAACATTAAACCCAAATTTTGAAAGATGTGTGACTCTGGAAGGGATACGACTTACTTACATAATTACCGCGAGCTGTTAACAAAAATGATGCCAAAGCCATCAATATTACTTACGAAAGTACCACATACGTTTTAACTGTGCACAGTAAATATATCAATTAAATTAGAACACTTTGTAATAAATTGTGTATTTCATTTACTACTCACAGTTAGACCGAAGTGTTCTATTCCGTATCAACAAAATAGTATAGAATACATACTATACTATTCCTTTCACCAAATATAGTATAGACGACAACTTCATCTTCTTCAATTCATCTTTTTAGACATGCTGATACACATTCATTTCGCTCACCATCATTATTTTCACCAACATACACATATCATCGTCTTCTCTTCCTTTTTTCTGACACGCTGACGCTTGTACCAACCCGCTACCGATTCGCCATCGTTATTTTTCACCATTGAATCTGTAAAAAAAAACAGAAACGAAAAATAGAGTATAAAAACAAAAACATAATTATGAGAATTAATGATTTAAAAATCAAAGAATGTGAAGATCAATGTACATTGAAAATAAAAATAGCAACGTCACCTCATCGTTCTCTACGGTACCATCTTCTCTTTCAAACTCAATTTCGCAAGCCTAAAAACCATGTTTTTCCTTTGTTTGAGATAAGATGATTTGTGTTCATACATATGAAAAAGAAACATAGAGTGGAGGAGAAAAGGAAGAAAAAGAGAAAAGATGAAAAAGAAACAGAGAGTGGAGGAGAGAAGGAAGAAGAAGAGAAAAGATGTGTACTAATAATAGCCACAATTTATTAGATCATTTACTTGATAATTATTTTATTAAATAATGCTAGCAGGTGACACAAGTTAAAAGAGAAGGGTAATATAGCATTATTACATAAAAGCTAGATGATACAGTGAAAAACTAGGGGTTTTAGCTATTGATTGAATTATAATTTGTTTGATGGTTATACAGCCCAATTTCCCTACATTTTATAACAAATAACGCTTGGTTCGTCCTTAAGTGATACATGACAAATGGATTTTACATAAAAGTGATATCCTGATTCATGTGGTGATTGTTTTTTTTTGTATAAAGAAAGAAAAAAACACATAGGGGCATAATTATCTTCGGTCTTTTAACTTATAATTGATTTTTTTTTTAACATCTTTCGATTAAGAGACGGTTCTTAGGGCATCATTATCCCCGATATCTTAACCGGGTAACTTATGATTTGACCTTTTTAACACTTTTTGACTAAGAGACGACTCTTATATCTTTTATTTAAGAGACGGTTATTAGTTTTTCTTAGTTAAAAACTAAAAAAACTAAAAACCGTCTCTTATCCAAAGTTAAGAATTCCGGTTAAGAAACCGGAGATAATGAAGGCCTAAGAGACGTCTCTTAACACTTTTTTAGTTAAAAACTAAGAGACCGTCTCTTAAATCCTGCTAAGAAACCCGTTCTAAAAAAATCCTTAATAATGCTCTAGTGGATGTTAAGAAAAATAAACATTCACGTAGTTTAGTAGACCGACGGATCATTTTAGTTCACCTGAAAGATTTGATATAATGATATGATCATATAGCATATACTATTTAAAAATTCCCTACTTTGCTTTGTAATTAAATAAAAGATGAGTTAACAATTTTATTTGTAGAAAAGAGGACTTAGCAAACAAACAAAATACCTATATTATTGGATGAAACATACACACAAACAAAATGATGAAAAAGGTCCTACCGGGAGTCGAACCCAGGTCGCTGGATTCAAAGTCCAGAGTGCTAACCACTACACCATAGAACCTTGGATGTTTACTGTTCTTCATTGTTCTTATTTATCAGAACATCCTATAGAATTTGAAATCCTTAAGAGCATCATTCACATATAATCCCATGAAAGTTTTGATGAAACCTACGTTAGAGCATCATCATAAGAAGTTGGAGATGTTTCTTTGGTTGCTTTGATGAACTTCAGATGATTTCTTGCCATGAAAGCTTCCTTCATGTGCTTCCTATTCTCTCTGCTACTGCTTCTTACATCAAACAAACTGTTAGTATTCTCGTTTATTGTCGTTTACCCAAGTCATAATGAAATAAAATAATACTAGTTTCATTATAAACCAAAAATACAACTATAGTTTCGCCTTGGTATGATAAATTGTATGGGTTTTACCGTTTTAAGTCCAAGAACAAGCATGAGCAGCCAACTGTGCGCAATTTTGTGCATATGACTTTGAAGGCATCTTTATTGAGAGCGATAAATCAAAGACAAACATCATCAAATTTCCCTTGTGGTTGTCTTTTCAGATTGTTTGAATCAGGGTTTATGAAAGATTCATGCTTATATTTTCTATCTTGTTTCCATAAACTATTATAATAATAGAAACATGTGTTTATCTGAAATATTTTCCTGGTCTATCTGTGATTAGATCTGTGGTTTGTTTACAATCAATTTATTATGACCTAAAACTTTTGTTTTTGATGAGCATAGCAGCCATGGAGAAAGCTATATATTACATAATCGTAGAGCCTTACAACTTGCTCCCATCTTAAGAGTTTTTATGATAAAAGCTTAAAAAGTACCATTTGAAAGAATTGCACTTAAAAAATACATTTACAATTTTATCATTTTCCAAAATTGATAAAGTTAAAATATAAAATTAACAATGTTA
This sequence comes from Sinapis alba, assembly GCA_012274485.2. Classification (NCBI taxonomy): domain Eukaryota; kingdom Viridiplantae; phylum Streptophyta; class Magnoliopsida; order Brassicales; family Brassicaceae; genus Sinapis; species Sinapis alba. The sequence continues at coordinate 102,472 of MU105957.1, read as the reverse complement.
AAATGTGAACTAAATTTTAAAAATTTAATATAATTTCTGGTGCAAGAAACTCCTAGTTTATAGAATCAAGAAAGTTGTCCAAAAAAAAGTCAAGAAACAAAGTGAACAAAAAAGACCGAGCAATGTCAGACAACAAATTTTAATTCTAGACAAGCATTCGTTAATTATTTTGTACGAGGTTATAAACATATATATATTTAGGAAGTAAGGAAGAAGAAGCCCATTGTTACGAGCATATAATGTTCCTAAGACATTCTCGGTCTCCGACTTCTTCTAAGTCCCTGAAACATTGAGCAACAATAACTTCTTCAGCTCTAAGATTCAACAACAATCCAAATTCTCTTCAGTGTTATGATCATTGAGCATATTTACATTACAAGAGGATTGTTATTTTCGGAGAAGAAGGCTTACAATGTTGTCACTTGTGTTGGTTACTTCTGAGACTGATTCTTCTCCTGCAAAACCAAATCTCCTTTTAGTGAGAAGAACGTTATACATATAACCAACTAAATGCGATCAATTAAGAAAATTAATAAAGCATAAATTGAGGAGTTTTTCAACAATTTACCAGCTGTAGGATTCAATTTGGTAGGCAACTTTTTTTTGTTCTGCTGCTTTCTTGTAATTTCAGGGACGCTGCATAAAATCAGAGTATCTCGCTACATCATTACAGATAACACAGGAAAAAAAAAGAGCAATCAGCAGTTCAATGAAAGCTGTGGTTGATTGTAACTCACCGAGAACCAAAAGATTCTGTCTCCTTTCCCAATATTTCCTGAATAACAAAAGAAAAAATGCCAAAGATAAATAAAAGCTACACAGTTGTACTTGTGACAAGTTCATTTTCGTTGGATCCCAAGATGGATTACACTATACATAAAACATTCCATTTACCTGTTGTCCCATTGATTCATGACTCAGGGTCTCCCAACTCTCGCTGTCCAAGCACACCAACTCAACATCCCCATTATCAAAAGCAATCTGCATCAAAGCAAATACAGAAGCTCATGGCATTTACTACAAATAGGCAAGGAATGGGAAAAGGAAAAGCCATGCAAAGATGTATCCTATATGACTAACTTAGAGCATAAACAGCTCACTGAAACGGAAGACGCTTTAAAAGGAAAATAATACTAATGATGCATTCATATGGGCTTATAAGTACATGCATACCTTGTGGGAGTTGCTTTTAGAATTAAACCTTTCAATAGTGCCGTGATGGAAACTGGTAAAAATGATCAAAACAAATTACGAAAACTCAACATCATATATTTGTTCGACTGTCTATAAGAATAATTTCTACCATCCATCAGCGGGGGAGAGTAATTTTATCCGCTGCCCAATGATTGCTTCACCGTGGTTACTGGTTTCCTGTGACAATCATTAACCAGTATCACAGGAAGATAAGGATAGCTATATAAAGATCCATCATATACTTATGAATATACCTTAACCGCAGATGCTACCCCGGAAGGTTTGGAAGATGTAACAGTGTTGCTGACGCTTGCTCCAACACTCTCCTTTGAACAAGTACTGTGTCTCTCTAGTGTCTTTTTAGGAATTTCCGACTCAACTGTTCTCAAAGATATGGAATTACGATAAATATGTTCTGCCCCTTCTCCTGTTTTACATTTCTTGGAAGTAACATTCTTCATCTCTCTGGAAGTAGTTGTACTTTTTTCAGGCAACCCCGAATGAGTCCGCTTTTTGCTACACCTAGTGTTGTTTTTGCTGGCTTCCGTTGAACCAGTCATTGAGGTTTCGATTTGATTGCCCAATAATAGAGGCAAAACTCTATCCTCCAAAACAACTGATGGGGTATCTTCTTGAGACTTCTGATCATGCTTGGAAAGATTTCAAATTGGCAGAAAAAGGATCAGGAATCAAAGTATAATACAAGTAAAATGGAAAAGGATGGTAAGAAGATATACCAGAGAGATCTGTGATCGGAATGTATGAACTACTCTTTCCATGAAACTTTTTTCCAAAGCATTTCGAGTATGAGACTTAGCCTTGTTCTGCAGAGTGCATTCTCAGAATCATAAAATATAAGCTAATGCCACAAGCTGAGCAATATTGACGCAATGCAGGACTTGCCTGGCTGTCTGAAATGCTAGAGATGCCTAGTTTGTACAGAGATGATGGTAGTAAAATTGACCGTGGAGCTTGTGGGGAAGTCGCGGCAATACATTTTGATGTGTTGACAGCTGAGTCACCAATATCAGCCAGAATATGCAGCCTCTGCAGTGCAAAACATAATCATATTAGCCTACGCATGGTAAAGAAGCATATGTTTATTCAGTGCTATCACGTCACACTTACAGGAGTTTTACAAGCATCAACAGCATCTTCAGCTCTTTTAATTGCACGTAAGATAGAAAACAAGATAGGGACTGTTTCCTTGTTACTAAGGAGCACTTGTAAGACCGACAACAGAGGGCTGCAAAGGGACGACGTAAGAACAAAAATCCAAACAGAAACCAATTAGCAACAATATTAGGAACTTAGCTATTACCCACAAAACCGAGCATACACATGCTCATCCATGCAATCTTCTGAAGGGAAATCCGGGTCATGTGCAAGAACATGGATCAGGAACACTATCATGTAAGCTGGACAATCAGTGAGCGATTCCCGTTGATCTACATCCCGACCTGTCCGAGCTTCTCTTGTAGCATTTCTGATGAATCCATTGATGTATCTAAGTGACTGAAGAAAAGTCGACCAAGTTATCAGAAAACCTAAGTGTTAAAACAACCGAAATATTCCCATCTTAGAGTGAGAAGTATTAGCAACTTACATCATTTTGCAGATCTCTGCATGGACCACAGACGGAAAACGAAAAAGCACATGCGTATCTTCTGGGTATCATATTTTCCATCAATAGCTTGTGTAATTTGGTGAGAAAAGTCTTGGTAATAAAAGCGTTGGAGTCCTGACAGAAGACAAAGGTAAACGATCAAAAAGACAATCAAGTGCACCATAAACTGACCAAACTAATCCAACTTTCTGTGCACAGATATCTAGTACAAGAGAACAAAAGAAGTAATTACAAGACAGACAGCCCTCACAGCCACTAAATGGTTAACACTACTACGAACATCCTTTCTTCAGGAATAAATGACCATAAACCCAAGCCAATTCCATTAGAGCAACTAATGGATATGTCACATATGCAAGGGTATATACTCTCATAAGTTATAAAATGCAGGATCCATTACGTGGCCATTGTAAAAGTCAACTCATGGCTTGCCATCACTTAACACAAGAAACTCGAAAAAAACAAGCAGCTACGATAATATTCAAGAATCTTTTAAAAATTGTTTGGTTGTGCAAGATGGAAAGCCTTTTACCTTTCCCATCGAGATGGTAAGACGAAAAAGTTCAGGAGAAATATGAAGGTCCCATTTCCTTGAAAGTAATAAAACAGCTTTAGCAGCAGCCAGTCTAACATTAGCCCCCGTGCCATCGCTACAAATTTCAAGAGCAAGTAAGGACCTTAGGCCATATGAGAAGTCAACAAGGAATAGGAATTTGCCAAAAGAACATACCATGATTTGATGCCGTCGAATCCTTGTGATCTTAGTGTTTTCTTCAAAATGTTTAACAAGTCATCGATTTTCCTTACGACTTGACCATGGCGAGGCAAGAAACTTTTCACAAGTGTTTTGAGCCCATATATCTGCGAAAGACAACATGTCAAAACTGAACTTATCCCAAATTAAAAATCTTAAAATCTCGAGGCTTGCACTTCTTTGTCTAGCTAATAAACATTCTTAACGATAATGTGATTCACATGCGGCAGCACTATTCCTAAAATTTTACAATAAAGCAAAAGGCTGAACTTCTTGCTAAGTAATCATATTTCACGTTTTAATTGCATGTTAAAGACCTAAACTTTCTAAGAAACAAATAAACAGAAAGCAAAAGTGTTTCTTTCTCCAGCACTTGCCTTTAGCTTGCAAGAGTTACAACAACCAGAAGACTGATCACAAGGAGGCTGATTGTCAGATGGTTCCGCCTATGAATATTAACATCAACAATTAGAAAAACACAAGAAAATAATGAGCCAGCTGGATATCTTCATAGCACTTTTGAAAATAGCACCTCTTGCAACTTACTTGAAAAACTTGGTATACGTAGCTACTGATATCTTCATATATATTGTCAAAAGCCAAGACAGAATATTGCCCAATACATGCGAAAGATTGCAGAGATGTTGGAATTTTCCGTCCACGCAGCAAAGAATCTCTGAGCTTCTGAGTAAAAGGAAAACACGACAATCAGTGGCAACACTCAACTTTCTCTAGAAAGGAAAACTGTCACTTAACGGGGAAAAGTGCAAAGGTGAAAGATAGCTGCATGAAATAGGCTATCTAATATATCAAAGCTATGTTCCCTACAGTCACTGTCACATGATCCCTTACAAACTCAACTTAAGCCAAGAGTTAGGCTCCGGAGAACATAAAGCACAATAAAGTTATATGCTAAGAATCTTCCAAAGCTAGTTTAATAACATTCACATAAATGCCTTCAATCTAAGAAATCAATATGTGATCAAGTAATGTAGAGTAAAAGAAATAAGCACATATAGAGTAAACGAAATAAACGCAGGTTGCATAAAAATAACCTTGCATAACTTGGAAAAGACAGATTTTTCAGATGATCCAGCCAACGAAGCAATGGCAGAAACAGCATGTTTTGCCTGAGAACGAGTACCCTCCAGACACATCTTCTCCAGAACAGGGGAATAGTCACTGCGAAAGCAAACCAATGTATAAAGTATGTCCAGGTCTTACTAATCCATACATAGAATATTAGTTGGCTAGGTATGCTAATTTACATAAGCCATATTCAAGAGGAACAAAGTATCTAAAACGAACTCAAAGCATATAATAAATCTATAAATTTTAATTACCGTTTAAAAAAGTAGGCTATATGTTTGACGAAAAACAATAGTCTACATAACGTGCCTATACCTGAAATTTTGTATTCAGAATGTTCATTGTATATTGCCGTATAATAATCTTCTTCAATTAGTTTTCCATCGGAGAACTTCTATTAGTAATGGGAGTAGTACACTCTCAGAGTACAGAATGAAAAACAGGCAGAACAATTAAGCCCAATAGCTTGAAAAGTTTATGTTATATATCAGCACAACATATTTGCAGTGAGGGGTAAATGGAACACTAATGTCTGTAAATCGGATAAACTCTTAAAACTTGCTTTACAAAGACGGACAGTAAACTCTTTAGTTTGATCAAACAATTGGCTAACAAATTAGCTTTTTACTTTGTGTCCGAGTACGTAAACAAACTCAGTCGAAAATGCCATGTTACACATTTCTCTAGCAACACCAAAATTCTATCGATCTAGATGAACATATCGTAAGATATCATAAAGCAGTACAGCAAGATCGTAGCTCTAGCATTCCAGATTGTACTATGACTACCAGGCCACGTAAATAAACTTGAATGCTACTTAAAAAGATAACTTAACCTAAACCCGTTGCAAGTCAAATAGTGCTGGATGGTTACCTGAAGTTGGCAGAAATATAAGGAGCTGCCTTTGACAAAGCTTCAGTTAGCTCGTCAGTGACTGAATCACTGTCCTCTAACAGCTCCAAAAACTGTTTTTCTGAACCTCTCAGGTAAGAAGGGAACATGTAGAGGATTACCTAATTTAGGAAATCAGTAACTGTGTCTCATTTTCATATCCGAAGTCGATTTAAGCATTACACTAATGTATACTTAAGAACGATGATATTCATAAAATAAAATTTAGATATTTTATCGTTTATGGAACATTAGTGCACGACAGAACACCTTAAATGAACAAAAGACAGATATCAAACAGAACCAAGAAAAAACTTAAATGTAATGATAATAATTAGAGGATGGCAGCATGTTTCTCTACATTTGTTCTTACCAGAAGAAGTTTGATGAAAGGAGCCTTCAACTGGGTGTCAGCAGAAGTGCTGCTAGAAAGCTGATCCAGAAGATACCGGACATGCTCTGAGCTAAATATAGTAGGCGCACATTTTGTAGAAAGTATGCGCAGGAAGTCGAAAAGTTGATGATTAGCACCAATTGTCTCGAGAAACTTCTCCTGAAAAAAAAAAGAGTAAAAATAAAGAACAAATATGTAGTGAAGTTGATTATATCTACTATGCACATTCAAGGGTTTATCTATTTTGCTTCATTCTGAATAGCAATGTCTTTCCTGAAAAATTCTCTTGCTGATAATACTAAAATAATGCAGCACAGTATTAGTCAAGAATGAAGATGAGTAGAATATTCACGATACTGTAGATGTTTCAGAGAAAAAGAGAAAACCTTACGAACTGTGAAATGAATTTAACATAAATTACGCATAAGTAAATCATAATAAAAGTTAGGACTTACTCTAATAGTCTGGGCTTTTGTGAATGTCAGTTCATCCAGCAGTAGAGTTAAGGCATCAAAAATTGATGTGTCGTTCATTTGGTCTAATTTTTGAAAGAAATCTTCTGCCTTGGAGGCGTCTGGAAAGCAAGCTGAAAGCTTTACAAAAAAGCTTTTGTGTTTTCTTTTCACTTCTTCTACATTGTGATCCTGAAGCAAGCATCAGATTAAACTAATAAAGTGAGCAACATAAGGTTTGCAAGCCTTCAGGATCTGTGAGCACCAGACTTTAAGAGAGAGAAATATACGACCTTAGCCTCCCTCCAGAGGGTCAGGCAATGCCGCAAATCATTTTGAAACCTGGAAACATACCGAGTGAATAACAACAAAGCCTTTTAACTTATATTTGATGGTGAATTCTTATGACTACCTTCTTTTCTGGGATAAAATTGAATTGAGTGACTTCAAGTGAATATGGTTCATGACGACAAAACATTGAACCCAGTGCCGCATCCTCTCCTCAACTGGAAGAAGGCGAGGATAAAGATCATCGGATAGCACAAGTTCCACATTGTGAGACCTAAGTAATTCACAGAAATCTATTAGTTTGTCAGAAATGTTTTCTTTTAAAAAAAGAGCAATTCAAGGATAGTTGGTAAATTATCCTACCATGATTCTTTACAATCTTTATCGCAGCAAAGCAACAAGATTTTGCATGGGATTTGCTCAAAATGATCATTTATTGTCATATATCCTTTTGAACACTTGTCACAGTAATCTTGATACACTTTTGACAGCTGCTGCATAGCCTTCTTCCTAACAGATATCTTTTTCAAACAAAAGCACAATATGAAATAAGTGGTGAACAATATTAGTAACGCTTCATATACATTAATGTAGAGTACCTTCTTATCCCGAAGTCTCTCAGTCGCCTCAGAAATCAGATTCAAAGGAACATACTTCATATTCGACTTCATTATATCACAAGCAACAACCAAAGCCTGTGTTCTAACCCTATCATCAAAATCTAATAGGCGTTCTTGAATGGCAGCTGAGACATTAAAAAGTCAATGAAGGACACCAGGATTATTAGAAGAGAGACAGAAACAAAGAACCAAGGCAAAAAGAGGGAAAGTGCTTTATGAATATTACTGAGAACTCCAGATGCTTTATTTCCAGAGGGATTCGCCAAGTACCACTGCTTCCCACATTTCAATGCAGCCATTCTGACTTCTGCAGATTTATCTGAGAACCTTCTCAAGAACTCTACAAAAAGATCTCGATATATCTCCCCGGAACAGTGGTTAGGCTGCGCAAAAATCCTCCCAGCTAAGTTCAGAGCTTTTATTCGTACATCAACCTGATCAGTCTGCAGACAGAACACGAGTTAACAACCCTGGTGAATACCCAAAGAAATAAACAGGAATATAAAAACTAATCTAAAACAAAAGCAGTCTATACATTCCTAAGAACACGAGTTAACCAAATTCATAGAAAAGTAAGATCACACGTTTATTAAAGCGCAGATGTATAATAAATACCAGTAGTTCCTGGGTCAAGTTCGGGATAACTGCTAGCAGTATCTGGGGAGCATTTAAGGAGATCATGAATATGATTTCGTGATAAGAATCTTTGAGATTGGACTGGATGGAATCTTTCTCCATAAAACAGGATGTTAAGAAACCGCAAATGAACGGCTCAAGCGTGTCGGTGCAGATTTTAATGAGAGAACTGGCAAGGTTATTAGCAGCAGGAGTCGCATCCTGTAAAAAAAATATCATCTGATAATTTTGCAAATCATAAACGATAGAAAACTAATCTCTGCACATCCATACCTTTCCCTCCTTGACAAGATTTTCAAGAATAACACCGACAAGTGACGAACTTGCCTCTTCTTTCAGAATATCAGTCATTATAGTTAGAATGTCATTAAATAAACTTTGTTGCGCTTGCTGCGTGTTAATCTTTCGCTGCTGCACTTTAGCATTCTTCTGATGAACTAAATTCTGTTGATAGTGCTCTCTGTAACGAGAAGGGGAAAAAACGATCATGTTAATGCAGTTTATTGTTACCAACAGTACAAAACAAAATGTTTTCATTTCTTACCTTACAACAGAGAAAAACGTGTTAAACATCTCGTGAATCAAATCATGACAGTCCACGTCGAGCATTAGCAGACAACATTTACATCGAGAAACTGTCTCCAAGATCTTTGCCCTTCTCGAGAAGTAAGGGCTTACAGTATCAGACAGCTCAGAGAACTCAGCAAGAAAGAGGTTGAAGATATCCTGAAATCAGGATACTGACGGTGTAAGTTCCACAAAGATGCAAGTGTCTACTACACAAACACTAACCATACATGAAAAAAAAAAAAACTTAACAAACAAAAACATGTTTTATTGCAGAGAGAGGGGGATAAAGGAAATGTTCATACCCTGAGATACTTGTCTTCAAAAGGTGGGTCAGGTGCGAGAATCCGAAAGATCTCAGAGACGCAAACAGTGAGTAATAGAGACACGTCGTTATCACGATTCTTAAGAAGGTCATGCTTGATGATGGATTTCTTGAGTGGTCTTAGCTGAGCTTCAAGCAGTTTCAGAGCTTGTTTCTTGCTCACAGTTTCGGTTACTAAAGGCTGCTCGATTTGTGACAGAGTAGTAGCAGCTTCCTGCAAAAAGAGTTACCCTCAGATCAGCGACTAAGCTTACCGATAAAACCCTAAAATCGATCACAGTCACAGTCACAAAAGGTGTCAATCGAACTAGGGAATGATGAAATCGAGTTGAGTGGAGAAGAAAACCTTACCCGTAGTGATTTTACCAGAGAGCCCTTGTTGGGACGAGATGACTGAAGCAGACGAGAACCAATCTCGGAGACGATCTGCGTCGGAGTTTTCTCCATATTGTCGAAATCGAATCAGAACGGAGACGAAACGGAAAAAGAAAACCCTAAGAGACGTCGTCAGTGGAGTGGAAATCGAACCAACGGTGAGTCTGCGAGGAAGACGGATGAAGAAGGGAGGAGGAGAGGAGCTTTGGGCGGGAGGAAAGGACCCTTTTTCCCTTTTCCTTATTTTTATTATTAATTATAATAATTTCGGCGTGGCGTCATATGTAAAAAAATGGATTGTATAAAAACCTTTTATCGAAGCGCAGCATAATCCGAAAATTATAAGCCCAATTAGTAAAAGGCGGTGGAATCGATTAGTAAAAGGCCCATTACTGTCGTCCATAAAACGGACGCTACTATCATTGTCCCTAAAAATCCCAAATGAATTTTTTTTTTTTTTTTTTTAACAATCGCAGATCGACACGTGTAAGTGTAGTCCGCAAATAGTGCAAGAGACGATTTTTATTTAAAAGTTTTTGAAACCGTCTCTTACACTGTTCATAGGTCCTACATATCAGTGAGATCCGCGAACAGTGCAAGAAATCTCTTAAGAGACTCGGATAATGATGCTCTGAGGTATACTATTGTTGCAGGAACTCAAAGTTTAATCAATTCGGTTCGACTTATAATTCCTTGTAACCGATATCTGAATAGATTTGATAACTTAAGGTGGTAATCAATATCAGGATAGAAACCCTAGATTTGATAATTTTTTAGGTTAAAACTGAATTCTTATAATCTCTTTTGTAGAAAAAGAGAATGACGCAGTTTGATTACTGCACAGAGAGAAATTATTATTTTAAAATTATGATTGTATTGAGTATTCAAATAATTGTATTAAAATGATAAATTTTCTTTTATTCAAACATGTAATATTGAACTTGTAATTATAAAATGTACTCTAGATTCATTTTATTGAAACTAATTTAAAAATAGATTTGAAAAACATTTTAGTAATTTTAGAGTGTTTTGTTAGAATGTCCTAGCTAGAAACATAAAATTTTAAATAATAATTGAATACAATCTGACTATAGTTTATCATTGTTGATCGTTATACCGGTGAAATACAAACCGGTGGGGTCAAAACCGAACGGAAACACAAAGAGGGGCAAAACCGTCATAGCAAAAAAATGTCACCTGAAAAAATCACGAAGCTACCGTTGTCTTTTGTCTGCTCCACTCTCTCTCTCTCACCTCTCAACTACTTCAAAAAAAAGCTTAAACCTTTACTCTCTCTCTCTCTCTCTCTCTCAAAAGAGGAAGAAGAAAGTTCAAACCTTTACTCATCAATGGTGACTTCACTTCTGTTTCTAATCCTATCTTCAACCTTAGCATCAATGGCGACATCAAAATCAACAATCGAGCCCTGCTCCACAAGCTCCACATGCGACTCCTTCCTCGGCTACACACTCTACACCGACCTCAAAGTCACAGAACTCGCTTCCCTCTTCCAAGCCGACCCAATCTCCATCCTCCTCTCCAACTCCATCTCCACCTCCTCCCCTGACGTCGAGAACCACGTCCTCCCTTCCAACCTCTTCCTCAAGATCCCCATCACCTGCTCCTGCGTCGACGGCATACGAAAATCCACCTCCACTCGTTACAAGACTCGCACCTCCGACACGCTCGACTCCATCGCCGGCTCTGTTTACGGCGGTCTCGTCTCCCCGGAGCAGATTCAGGTGGCGAATCCGGAGGTTGAGTCTCTTGATGTTGGCACGAGCCTTGTGATTCCTTTGCCGTGCGCTTGCTTCAATGGAACGGATGAGTCTCTCCCCTGTTGGAGCAAATAAGTAACGAGTTTGTTTGGTTTGAATTAGTCTTTGGTTGTTGCTCTTTGCGTTAATAATGACCGAATGTTTAGGTCAAAGTTGTTTCAGTACTTTTAGGATCTTTCCGTTTGATGTAAGGCTATATATTAGCCATCTCTGTTATTCAATAAAGATTGTAGTATTCAGTACAAAACAGAGCATTTACATTTACAAAGTGGTATCAGAGCTCTGTTCTAAGAACTCGATTGTGAGGAGAGATGGGAGACGACAAGATGAAGCTACCGCAGTTTGATGGACATTGGGATCACTGGAGTGAAGTGATGGAGAACTTCTTTCGAGCCAAGGGCCTGTGGAGTCTGATCGAAACCGGTTACGAAGAGCCGGCGGTCACGACGGTCTTGACGAACGAGCAGATGACTCAGCTAGACAACGCCAAGAGCAAAGATCACACCGTGAAGCACTATCTCTATCAAAGTATTGATAGAGTGACGTTCGAGCAGATCCTGGACCGAAAATCCAGTAAGATCATATGGGATTCGATGAAGTCAAAATTTGGAGGGAATGCTCGAGTGAAGAGATCACTACTCCAGAAGCTAAGAAGGGATTTTGAAGTGTTGGAGATGAAGGAGTCTGAGAACGTGGAGGAGTACTTCTCTCGAGTGTTAGCCATAACCAACCAGATGAGAAGCAACGGTGAGATACTAGCAGAGACAAAAGTTGTCGAGAAGATACTGAGAACGCTTACCGAGAGGTTCATGTACGTGGTTGTGTCCATTGAGGAATCAAAGGACATAGACAGCATCTCAGTGGAGGAGTTGCAGAGTTCTCTGGTGGTTCATGAACAAAAGTTCAAAAAACCAGACAAAGGGGATGATCAAGTGCTAAAGGTCACGTATGGAAGAGGTACGGGATTTAGAGGAAGAGGATTCTCAGCAAGAGGAAGAGGACGTGGAAGGGGTAGAAGCTCTTTCAACAAAAGCACAGTGGAGTGTTACAAGTGTCATCAATTGGGACATTTTCAAAATGAATGTCCTAAGTGGGAAGAAGAAGCCAACTATGCAGATTTCGATGAGCAAGAAGAGATGCTGCTAATGGCTTACATTGAAGAAGACGACAGAGTCGATGATCAAGTGTTGATGGTAAACTCAGAGAAGCATGAAGCTGCAAGAAAGAAGGCATGGTTTCTCGACTCAGGGTGCTCAAATCACATGAGTGGAGACAAGGATCTGTTCTCAACAATGGATGTTAGCTTCAGACACTCGGTTAAGCTTGGTAATGGCAAGAAGTTGGAAGTAGTTGGAAAGGGAAGTGTGAAGCTGGTTCTGAACAAATGCGTCTACTCCATAAGCGACGTCTACTACATACCAGAGTTGAAGAACAACCTCTTGAGCCTTGGTCAGCTGCAAGAAAAGAAGATCACCATCATGATACAAAAGGGAGCATGTAAGATATATCATGATGAGCGAGGCTTGATAGCCGAGAGTAAGATGAGCTCAAACAGAATGTTTATACTGTTTGATCAAGCTGACGGAGAGTTCCGATCCAAGGAGCAACGGTGTCTGCAAACAACATCAGTGGATTTGCCTAAGCTATGGCATGAAAGGTTTGGACATCTCAGTCACAGGAGGATGAAGACACTGCAAAGTAAAGGGATGGTCCATGGTCTACCAGACTTTGGAGTGCAGATTTTCACATGCTCTGACTGCCTTGAGGGAAGGCAATCAAGAAACCCGATGCCAAAGAGAAGTGCTTGGAGGGCAAAAGAAGTACTCGAATGCATACACTCAGACATATGTGGACCCATCAGTCCCACATCTCCAAGCGGGAAGCGGTATGTGCTTTGTTTCATTGATGATCATAGTCGAAAGGCATGGGCTTATTTCTTGGCAGAAAAGTCAGAAGCCTTTGATCACTTTAAGCTGTTCAAAGTGATGGTGGAGACTGAGACAGGAAAGGTCATCAAGTGTTTGAGAACTGACAGAGGAGGAGAATACACATCACATGAGTTCTCAAACTACTGCAAGGAGAGTGGCATTCGAAGGCAGTTAACCACATCGTACACGCCGCAGCAAAATGGGATCGCAGAGAGGAAGAACCGAACAGTGATGAATATGGTTCGTTCATTACTAACAGCTAGAAAGGTACCGAAGCTCTTTTGGGCTGATGCAGTGAGATGGACTTTCCATGTCTTAAACCGATGTCCCACTCGAGCCGTTGAGAACATGACTCCACAAGAAGCTTGGAGTGGAGTAAAGCCAAACGTAGAGTACTTCAGAGTGTGGGGAAGCCTAGCTCATGTTCATGTAGTTGATCAAAGACGACGCAAACTGGATGGGAAAAGCAAAACTTGTGTAATGCTCGGTGTCTCGGAAGAATCAAAGGGATACAAACTATACGATCCAACTGCCAAAAAGATCCTGATCAGTAAAGACGTGGTGTTTGAAGAAACAAAAGGGTGGGATTGGGAAGCAGATCAAAATCATCACTCAGACGCTACACTGACTTGGAGCGATGATACTGTGATTTCAGAGGAGAGCGATGAAGAAGAAGGTGATGAAAGACCTATTGGAGAGGTTCAAGCGGAGCAGAATGTAGGAGTCAGGGAGGGAAGAACAAGGAGACTCCCACATTATCTCCAAGACTATGTGACTGGCGAGCATGAAGAAGAAGAAGAAGAAGCATTACTCAACATGGTGGAGACAAACTCAACTGATCCAACAACTTTTGAGGAAGCGGAGAGAAGCTTGAGATGGAAGGAAGCAATGAATGAAGAGATTCGTTCCATTGAAAGGAATCAGACATGGGAGTTGTGTTCTCTTCCACGTAATGCAAAATGCATTGGAGTGAAATGGATCTATAAGACGAAGCTGAACGAGAATGGGGAAGTCACCAAGTACAAAGCACGCCTTGTAGCCAAAGGGTATTCTCAAGAACAAGGCATTGATTTTACAGAAGTGTATGCTCCTGTTGCAAGAATGGATACCATCAGAACCTTCATCGCAACTGCAGCTCAGAGAAGATGGAGCATCTATCAGTTAGATGTTAAGTCTGCCTTTCTCCATGGAGTCATCACAGAGGAGGTATACATTCAACAACCTAAAGGATTTGTAGTAGAGGGTCGGGAAGATCAGGTGTACAAGCTCCACAAGGCGCTCTATGGGCTAAAACAAGCTCCAAGAGCTTGGTTTAGCAGGATTGAAGAGTATTTTCTCAGGGAGGGTTTCTCAAAGTCTCAGAATGAGGAAACCTTGTTTCTGAAGAGAGATGGTGGAGGCAACGTTTTGATGGTTAGCGTCTACGTGGATGATCTTATCTACACGGGCAATGACGTTTCAATGATGATGGATTTCAAGAAGTCTATGCAGAAGGAATTCGATATGACGGATCTTGGGAAAATGAGGTACTTCCTGGGCATCGAGGTACTACAAACTGATCATGGTATTCATATTTCTCAATCAAAATATGCTATGGAGATCTTGAACCGTTTTGAGATGAGTGAATGCAACACGGTTAGAAATCCTATGGTGCCTGGTGATAAGCTCAATGCAGATGAAGGAGGAGAAAGGTATGATGAGACATTATACAAGCAGATGATAGGAAGTCTTATGTACATCACAACCACCAGACCCGATCTCCAATTCTCGGTGAGTCTCTTGAGCCGCTACATGTCAAATCCCACAAGGCTACATGCTCGAGCTGCAAAGAAGGTGTTAAGATACTTAAAAGGGACTGTGGATCTCGGCATTTGGTACAAAGGAGGAGGAGACGGGAAGCTTTTTGTCTACACTGACAGTGATTTTGCAGGGGATGTTGATAGCAGGAAGAGCACGTCTGGATATGTTTTTCTTATGGATGATGCTGCTATAGCTTGGTCTTCTAAGAAGCAACCAATAGTCACTCTATCCACTACTGAGGCTGAATATGTTGCTGCCTCTGCGTGTGCTTGTCAAGCTATTTGGCTCAAGAGAGTATTGAAGGAGTTGGGTCACAACGCAGGTGAAGGAACTGTGATTATGTGCGATAATACTTCAACAATCAAGCTGTCCAAAAATCCTGTGTTTCATGGAAGATGTAAACACATTGGGGTTCGGTTCCACTTTTTACGTGACCTGGTCAAAGATGGCGAAGTGTACTTGGAACACTGTGGAACAGAAGAACAAGTTGCTGATGTATTCACAAAGCCTTTGAAGCGAGACGTGTTTGAGAAGCTAAGAGGAAGACTTGGAATTTGCTCAGTTGAAGAAGCTAGGACTTGGGAGCCAAGTCTAGCTTAGGGAGGGTTTTGTTGGAGCAAATAAGTAACGAGTTTGTTTGGTTTGAATTAGTCTTTGGTTGTTGCTCTTTGCGTTAATAATGACCGAATGTTTAGGTCAAAGTTGTTTCAGTACTTTTAGGATCTTTCCGTTTGATGTAAGGCTATATATTAGCCATCTCTGTTATTCAATAAAGATTGTAGTATTCAGTACAAAACAGAGCATTTACATTTACATCCCCGCGGTTTATCTGTCTTATGTTGTGAGAGGTGTGGATACAATGGGTGGGATTGCGAAGAGATTCTCGACTACTGTTGCGGATTTGACGAATGTGAATGCCATGGGAGCTCCTGATATCAATCCTGGAGATATCCTCGCTGTCCCATTGCTAGGTAAAGAGGTGTTGAAGTCTCAATCTTTGTTTTTTTCTGTAGGAGTTTGCATTCAGACATAAGTGAGTGTTGCATGTTTTGTTGTTTTTGTAATAAAGTGTCTATCACTCTCCCTTTGTTTGATTAGAACGCTCTGAAGTCATCTTTAGTGGCATGAAAGGTATAAAGTCTTAATCTTTCTATAGGAGTTCATACATGAGTAACTAGTTAGAGTGTTGTTTTGTAATGAAACGCTCTGAAGTCAACGTAAGTGGCATGAGAGATGTAACCTGTCAATAAAAGTTTGTAATTCAGTGACATGTAACTAGTTAGAATGTTGAGTGTTTTGTTGTTTTGTCCTAAATCATCATAACTTGTGGTTCTACTTACAGAGTGTTGAATTTTTTGTTGTTTTGTGTCCTTGCTGTCCCCATTGCTAGATAAGATCCACACATACTCTCTAAGTCATCTTCAGTGGCATAAGAGGTGTAAAGTCTCAACCTTTAGATAGGAGTTTGCATTCAGACATATAAGTAACTACTCTGAGTGTAAAATGTTTTGTTGTTTTGTACTAAAATGCTGTGAGTAAAACGCTCTGAAGTCAACTTCAGTGGCAATAAAAGGTGGAAAGTGTAATTTTTTTACAGGAGTTTGCATTCAGACTTAATGTGTTGAATGTTTTGTTGTTTTGTATTAAAGTGTCAATCTTTATATAGGAGTTTGCAATTCCGACATAAGTAACTACTTAGAGTGTTGGGTGTCTTGTTGTTTTCTGAAGTCATCCTCAGTGTCATAAGAGGTGTAAAGTCTCAATCTTTATATAGAAGTTCTTATGTTGAATGAGTTTGTTGTTTTGTATTACAATCCTCACAGCTTGTGGTTCAAATTTCCCCAAATACGCTACGGATTACGGACTGATCATTCCAAACGGAAGCTATGCTCTCACCGCAGATCACTGTGTACAATGCAGCTGTGCACTCGGAAGCCGCAGGTACTTAATACCGATCGAGTTCTTTCATTTAAAAGGTCGAGTTTAGCTAAAACCAAGCCGATGTTTTGCAGTATGTACTGTGAGCCTGCTTCTTTGTCAGTCTCTTGCTCTAGTATGCAATGTAGAAACAGCAAGTTCATGCTAGGGAACATCACTTCGCAGGAGACTAGTGCTGGTTGTAAACTCACTACTTGTACTTACAATGGTTTCGCCAATGGCACTATCTTGACCACGTTATCCAGGTCTCTCCAACCTCGATGTCCTGGTTAGTAACTTAGTATATACTGACACATCATTCTTATTATAAGAACGAACCCACTTAATGAAAAATCTTGTGGTCTTTGCAGGACCTCCACAACTGGCGCCCCTTATAGCTCCACCTGATACTGTTCCAAAGGAGCTGATGTATGCACCTTCACCTTCACCTACACCTTCACCCGCACCAGAGTCTGATGGTGTTGTTAGTGGAGGACCCTCCATAGCTGCAGCTGCACCAAGAGGACCTACGGTTGCTTCAAGCAGTTCTATCCCAGGCTATCCAGCTAATGGTCCAGCTGGTAGTATCTCTATAGCTTCTTGCCTGACTAGCTATCACTCACTCATTGTGTTTTTGATCTCTGTTGCTTCTTACTCTTTTGTGATTTTGGTTTAGTGCAAGATGATATATTACCATTAGCCATTGTTCTTTGTTAATTATATGAATACTACTAGTGTGATTGAATTAGCTTTGTATTGATGGAAAGCCAGTTAATGGTTTATCCCGGTTTGAAAAGTTTCCGGTTAACTGTCTTGCAAGTAGATAATTTTAATACTTTTGGTATTTTTTTCTTTTTGATTTATGGTTTATTTCATTACTCCCTCCTTTTTTTTTTATAAGTCGTTTTAGAGAAAAAATTTGTTTCAAATTATATGACGTTTTCAACTTTCGATGTAAAATTTATGAGCAGTTAATGTTATCTAACCAATAGTAATATACATTTTATTTTGTTATTGGTTGAATTATGGTTAGGTAAATAATTAATGATGTTTTTGTCTAGAAAATATAAGAAATTAATTATATTCTTAATATACGTGCATAAGTGTAAAACGACTTATATTAAGAAACGGAGGGAGTAGTTTTTGGATTCTATGATTTTTTGTGCTTTTTTCTGGTTTGATGTAACTTAGTAATTGAACAAAATATAGTGAAAAATTATCAATTCGGGTTAGCTCTTCTTTAAGCTCACCGTATTAGTTTAAATATAAATCACACTACATGTAGAAAGAAAGCAAAAAGCTGATTGTAACTTTGTAAAATTTTGCATTGAAGTTGTGAGCTGATAATGTTGATGAGAAAAAAAAAAGTATATTAGCATAAGTCACTGGATACGGAGTGTCGCGGGGAAAGTTAGTTGACCAATGTACTTTGGGTTAAACAATGAACCCCATTGGACAAACAATTACATCTAATCCCTCAATTAATTTAATTAAAAATATATCAATACGTCAGTCTAATAATACTAATAAAAGGCATCAGAATTACTAGTATGGTGCCTTTACTCTTCGAATGTAATAAACTTCGCACTCCTTCCACTCTAAATATAAGATGTTTCGAAGAAATTTTAATATTTTAAAATATAAAATATTTTAATATTTTAAAGTTCTTTAACTTTATTAAAAATTGGTTAATTAATAACAGTTTATTATATTATTTATGATTAGTTAATTTATATTATTTAATAATATTATTTTTTAAAAAGTATTTTTTTTTTTGCATTCAAGTAAAACATCTTATGTTATGAAATAGAAAGAGTAATAAACTAAATCATTAACATGCATGTCATGTCGAATGATGGAATATTAAAAAAAATAAAAAAATGTCAATATCGTCTACAAATATCGGAAAGTAGTAGTAAATCGTAAAAATCAATAATCTAAGTATCTAATGGGTTACATTCTAAGGATGGAAATGATTGGATATTCGAAATTTTTTAAGGTATTCAAATCATGATCTTTATTTACTAAATTTATGTTTTTATTATTTTTATCAGGATCTTGAGTTTATGGATATCTAAATATTGAATATCCTTTTAAAAATTGTAATATTAAGAAAGTATTCAGATTCAGATTTAGATCTTTAAAATAAATAAGAAATAATATTAAAATATTTTAATATAAATTTTTTTTAATGTTTTTAATTATTTTTGTATATACTATTACAAATTTATATTAAATTTATATATGCTATTATAAAATAAAATTATAATAAATAGAATTAATTTTCATATATAGATGTTATTATTTTAAAATAATTATTAATAAAAATTATGGATCCAAATATTAAGATTAAAAAAATATAATATTTTGATTTGGTTTTGACGGATCTAACATTTTACTATCTAGATTTGGATCCTCTCCTAAAAATATACAGATTTTTAGAACGGATCTCTATCGAATCGGATCTCGAATAATAATTTCAGTCCTATTACATGCAATGATGCTAATTATTGGCTGTGTGAATATGCTGTATATTGAATAGCATGGCAGCCTTAAATCTGTTGTCGACCAATCAAAGAATTAAATTACGAAAAAAACATTAAATTACGGTCATAACGAGTAAAAATCTCAATAATTTCAATAAATACTTTTGACTCATAGCTTATAGGGTGATCTTTAATGCGAATTGATTTTTCATTTATAGGACACAGTACATTTTCTGTTTATAGAGCTTGGAGACTGGACCAACTGTTTTTTTTTTCTTAGAGGATTAATTTGCATGTTGAGTGGTTAGAGAGGAGACTTCCAACGTTTGAATTAATGTCCAAACGTTTGCAGTCAAACTGCCGATGTAAGTAAAAAAACATGACATAATTGCCAACGTAACAAGTATGTTTATGCATGTATAAATGCTAGAAATGAAATAAAAGGTTATTTAAAAAAAATGTATAAAAGCTAAAAAATGAACATACATATAAGAAGGGATATGGATGTATATCTAAAACATAAATTAAGAACAATATCCTCTAACGATGGTTATGATTGAGGACACATGCATGGCTTCTGGCTTCTTCAACCATTTATTAACGAGGCATGCTTTGGACGTGTTTTTGCCGTAATCAACTTTTCTTTATTTAAGTTTCAATGTTGATATCATGACGCGAGCTGATTATAACTAGTTTTGAACTTTATTATGTTATTCATAATTTCATATGATCATATACAAAATAAGATTGGATATAACTTGAAAGTATGAATGACTCCAGATGCTGAGCTATCACAATATATATTTTGATTGTGCTTTAACTGAAAAATCAGTGGAGTACATAAGATGACGCCTTGAGATTAAATTGGCTCGTACACTCGGGAATATTGTTTTTTCAATACAATATAAAAATGCTTACCTATTTATTCATCTATTCAAGCATATCATTCTATTATTTCTTTGTCAAAAAGGAAATATTTTTTCATACACATGAAAATACCATGGATTTTTTTTACTATAGAAATAATTAATTACACGTCTAAACAAAAAGACTTTAAATTGTTTTTAATAAAAATATATGAAAATAGTGACGTAGTTTTAAATACTCTCTCCGTTTTAAAGAGACGTATATTTTAGGGTTTTCACATTTAGTAAGAAAATACGTAAAATTTTAACAATAAATATATTATTTTCTGTGTTTAATAATTTTTTATAATTTTTAACCAATTAAAATTCAGTAAACATAATTAATGTATTTGAAAATTATAATTTGCCATTATTACGTACATTGAAAATGTAAAATATGAATCTTTTAGAAACAAGTTTTTTCTTAAAATATGGATTATTTTGAAACGGGAAAAGTAAAGAGTAAGATTTACACTTTACAGTCGTTATGCAATTTGGTTAGTGCAGTCATTAAGTGATGATAAAGGTAAAATTTGCACATGTAACTATATTAATTAAACTATAATTTATAAGATCTATAAAATATTTAATTCATCCAGCTAATACATTATACATGCATAAAGGAAGTTTCCAAGAAGTTTTGAATTGTGGTAACTAATTTGGCCAGACCACTTACAGTTGCAGGGCCATATAAATCCACTGCTTTGGTGTTTTTTTACTTGATATGGCTACTATCTAGCTTACCTTGACAAGTCTGAGTTCGAAGAATCTTCCTCTCTCTTTAGTCATAGTAATAATATATTGTTTTTTTTTTTTTTTAGCAAATATTGGTATATTATAATCATGTTTTTTTTTAAGACAGAGGAGATCAAATCAAGTACGAAACCAAACATAGATTCGATTTTAAGATTGATTTCAATAAAACTAAACAAATCTATATGTCAGTGATTCAGATCAATCAACCACATAAGTTTTGTACAAAAAAGAAAAAGATGAACAGAACATGACTTTCTTCTATGTACATTTACATTCTTAGTTAAGAAAAGAAAACTTCTCATAGTTTCAAGATCACAAGGGCTAAAATAAAAAATAGACACCCTTAGTTAATGTCATCTTTTTAACTTTGTCGTTTTCGTTGTTCACAGAGTTTATCACCCATCTGATTTTGAACTGCTTTCACAGCTGCAACTCTCGCAGCCGTTGCAGCTTTGTTAGCCGCAGCTACAGCTCCCATCACCTCCTCATCCACCCGTCTCTGATTCACTCCTCTTCTCACCATCTCTCGAGCACTCTGCAGTTAATTTGAGTATAATCAAATTTCAATGTCAATTTTTTCTTTTTAAAGTCAGCGAGCATCTTCAACCTTACTGTATTTTTCACTTTAAAATAGAGTTTAAAATAAAAATGTTCAAATGGTACTTTATTTTTTATGTGAAAATAGATTTACTTTCAAATATAGAATGAAATATAGAGTAAATTGTTTTTTGTTTATCACTCTATTTTTCACTCTAAAATAGAATCATTTTATTTTAGTGTAAAAAATTGAATAAACCATTAGAAATTGTGTAAGTATTTTATATACATAGCAAAAGTAAACTTCATCCTTTTAGGTGAAATACATATATATATATACCTGAACAGCTTTATGAACCGGACCGGTCTCTAGAGGAAGCCGGTTAACGAGATGACCATTATCCCATTCACCACATTTTGCATCTCCGGTTCTAAATCCATACGTGCCATAGCCTTGTTTACGACCTTCATGCCAAGCTCCTTCGTAATAATGACCATTAGCAAAATGGTAAACACCAAACCCATGAATCTTGTCTCCATAATACTCTCCTGCGTACTTATCTCCATTCCTACAAAACAATTCATAAACTCAAAAAACTCAAAAAAAAAAAAAATCCGTACATGTAATAAAAAAGACAAAACTTTATTATTATTATTACCTGAAATGGTAAGATCCAAGTCCATGTTTGACACCAAACTTAAACTCTCCGACATAAGAGCTTCCATCAGAACATGTCTGAACACCAAAGCCATGGCTTTGACCGTTGAACCATTCGCCGGAGTAAGAATCTCCGGTGTAAAACAAGTAAACTCCGTAACCGTGTCTTAGTCCTTGCTTGTACTCTCCTTTGTACTTGCTTCCTTTGGACCAAGACTCGATTCCAAAGCCGTCGTATCTTCCGTTAACCCAATCTCCTTCGTAACGTCCGTTAACGTAATAGTAGTAAACTCCACTTCCATGGCTTCTTCCTCCGTTAAACTCTCCTTCGTAGATATCTCCGTTGCTGAAGAACCGTACTCCGAAGGGTCGGTTTCCTTCCTCCGGTTTAATTGGTTCCGGTTTAGAATCGCCGATGTACCATTGAACCGGTTTCGGTTTGGTTCGGAGAGTTAATTTTTTACCGGTTTGTTTGATTGCGAGTACGGTTCGGTTGATAACCGCCATGTTTCGCGACGCGAAGAAGAGAGCGACGGCGAGGAAGATTAAACCGAGGAGGAGATTCTCCGACGTACCGGTTTGAGAGAAGACGAAGAAAGACGCGAGGCTGAGGAAGGAGAGGGAAGCGAGTGCGAGACCCGGTTTGATTCGGTTTAAACCGGTTCGGTTATTTGATTTACTCTGTTTTTTGCTTCTCCTCCTCTGTTTCTCCTCTTTCTCGCCGGCTTCGAGATCGCGGCGAGAGGTTTCGTCGAAGTCGCGTTCGGTGATCGAGGAGAGACTGTGAATCGACGATCGAATCGTCGGAGATGATCTGAGCAGCGACGATTGAGTCCTCGTCAGTTTCGATTGGCTCATCTCTCCAGCCAAATCTGATCACAAGCCAAACCACCACTGCACCACCACAGTGCCGAGCATCGGAAACGGAGAAGAAAGAGAGAGATTTTGTTTTCCGGTGCCGGAGAATGTTTATTCGCGGCGAAGCCAAGCTCACTTTGCTTAGAGAGATCGAAAGAGAGAGAGAGAGAAGAGAGAGGAGTTTGGAGCTTATTTTATTGGAGTTAGATTTAATATTGACCGTTAGATGAAGATCTGACGGTTGATTAGGAAAAGCGAAGAAGTGTAGCCGTTGGATCATGAGTCAGGGGAAGAAGAAGTCACCGGTCTTAACGGGACGCTTTTTAGCTTTACTGTTGCAGGCCGGCACGTGCCGCCACACACACATCTATTATTATTATCAATAGTTTAATTTTTTTTTGTTTTGGTAATAATAATTAAACCTTTTTTTTTTTAACTTTGCTGAAATATCTTCCCTTTTAGAGGGGAATTTTCTATTTTTATATAAGAGTTGATTTGGACTCTAGAAAGAATATTTTTAAAGGTTAGTGTATATTTATAGTAAAAGTATATTCATTTATTTATGCAGATGAAGATGAGCTAATAATTAATGTTTGTTTGATTTTAATAATCCAAAAATCAAATAAATTTATTTATATATTTATAAAAAATTAGGTGTTTTTTCTAAATTATATTATGTTAAGAACTTTAGATGATGCATTTTTTACTGGATCATGATAGTTTTTCTGCAATGGTTGATTTTTTTGGTTTTAATAAACTCATTTTGCTGAAATATCTCTGCTTTTTGGAGAATTTTCTATATTTATATAACAGCTGATTTAGACTTTGGAAAGAACAATTATAAATGTTAGTATATGTTCATAGTAAGTCTTACTTTATATTTATTTATAAAAAAGCGTAGACTAAAATGAGTCGTGTGTAAAAGATCAACGATTCATATTGGGTATAGTTGGTGAAAACTGTAAAGTGTAGGTAATCTACCAAATCGGACGGTGGATATGAGTTACTTGATATGGAAATAAATAATAGGAATAAAGTGAAAAAGCAAGAAAAAATGGGTTTAGATCAAATTTGTGAATGAAAGCAAACATTTTTACCAAACATCCTCGCATGGTGCACTCCGCATTAGTAGGCCTCTGATCTTTTCTTTTCTAATAAAATTCACATGGGATTGTAGTTATATAGTGCAGATACATTCACATTTGATATGGAGATATCTACCAGAGAAATATTTCGTTTACACTAGTTTATTTCTGAAAATAATAAAAATATGAGAACTGAAGAAAACGAAAGAAAGAAAAAGATAGAGATAAATGGTTATTATTGAGAAACTTACCAAAAAAGAGCAAAACACTCTTACAAGTTATAACATTTTGCTTTTTTCCTAATTAGTTTAGTTTTTTATCATCTTAAAATAGTTATTTAATTAATTTACAATGATAAACTTATTATTGTTGTATTTATGAGATACTACTTTGAGTATCTATTGCTTATGATGCTCTAAATATGTTTGTTTAGTATTTGATTAATTAAGGTAACATTGCTTTCACTGAGATCTGAAAGTTTAAGTTCTAAATGCAATCAATTACTTCTTAACTTTCGGCATAGGAAAAGATAATCCGACCCAAACAATACAATAAATAATCACATCAAGTGCAGTCTTTCAAAGAACATTCAACCTTAATTTATTAATTAACTAAAACTAAGACTTGCAAAGACTAATTAAACTTAAACAAATCAATACTCCCTCCGTTTCAAATTAGATGTCGTTCTGGAGTATAATTTTTGTTTCAAAATAAGTGTCGTTTTTCGTTTTTCAATGCAAAATTTATTGGTAATATTCTCTATTCTATTTTTTTATTGGTTAATATATGGTTAGGTGTATTGATAATAATGTTTTTATTTTGAAAATATGTAAAATTAAATGTTTCTTTAATCTATGTAGATAAACCTAGAACGTCAACTAATATGAAACAGAGGGAGTACATAAGATGAAAACAATGCCTACTACTTTACTCATTTTATAATATGAACTTACGCTTGCTTTACTGAGTCAAAGTCTCTTTTCAAATGGAACCGAAGAAGAACCACAACAACATTTTTAAAAACATTAAAAAGGGTTTTCAGAACATCTTCTGATTCAAAGTTTCAATATTCTCCTAAGCCTCATTCATCCTCTCAACTGCACTATGCAATATCTCTTTGTTCCTACAGAACGCCAAAATATAAATGTTTTTTTATGTATATAAGAGCATCTCTAATATGTTACATATTTTTACTTCAAAATAGAACTAAGTTCTATTTAAATCAATTTCCATTTAAAGTAAAAAAATAGATCATCAAAAATAATTATATTATCTAATTTATTAAAACTGAAGTACAAAAAATACTTAGCCCTTAAAGTTGCACAAATATTACATCCTTATGTCACTGGTATTAAAACTCAGAGTTTTACTTTAAATTGAACCAAAATCTCATAGATTTCATGTATGGAAGTGAACCAAAATCGATCTAATAACTAATAAACCATTAAACCACTTATTCACTTATAAATGACTACCACTAAACCACAACATCATTGGTTCCCTACATATCGTTGTTTGTAATCTATAAAACACAAACTTTGGCAATATTACTAACTCATTCAATTAGAAATCATGTCTAACCCAACAATTATATTAATTTGTGATATTACCTTCCTTTCTCTTTGCCAATCTCGAATTCTGAAGATGTCACACATCCAGTTAACATCGGTTCACCTTCGAATTCTGAAAATTTCATACCAATAGATATCTTAACCAATTGCATGTATTAAATTCGAGATAAAATCTTGCATATTTATGAATTTTCTAAACTAAATTTTCCTCTTACAAATGATTCATATATTATAGCCAATCAATCTAACAAACACAATATCATATCTTTTACATTACTATATTCATTTTATATTTAAATTCTTGCATATCACTAAACAAACACTAAAATATTTCAAAACTATAATGTTTACATTAACATATTTTCTTAACACTAAAATATTTCAATACTACAATATTTACATTAACATATTTAGTAATTTGATACTAAACAAACTTAACATTACATAGATGACACAAAACACGTAAAATTAAACGAGAGCTTACAAAAAAAAATTAATATTTTATTATTGATAACTTACATCTGCGCGGGCGCGCGGGTCCATAATCTAGTTATATTTAAAGTAAATTCATTTCACTATATCTTAGAATTGGAAACAGAGAATTCATTTTTACTATATTTTAGAATTGGAAATTGAGTATGGTTGAAATATATTTTACCATAAAAAATAGAACATGGAATGGAAAATAGAGTAGGGTTGATGCTCTGAGATGAGTAATGTATCCCAATGTTTAACCTAGGATCAACACTTCTCTAAAGAACAAACGAGAAGATGCTTATTTGAGTCAACGAGCTGAAAAGGGGTTAAAGATAGAAAACTTGGACTGAACAATGAATGATATGTGCATTACTGTAGAAGGCTATCGTGGGACCGTACCCTCATGTACAAAGTGGATATCCAAATCGCACAAATCCAAATTGACAGAACAGCAGCTTCCAATGTTGCAAAAGCAGTGCCAAAACAAATACGATTTCAAATAAAATTCCAAACACGAGAATCGAAGCATGCCCTTTTCATCATTTTGATTATCACAAGAACTAGAGATCACTAAGAAAACAAAGACCCTACGAAATGATCACATAGACGCAATGTGTGCTAAAGCTCATTAAACAATAGCTTTAGGCCATGTTTATTGGGAGGTTCTTAGGACGGGATTCTTATTTAAGAACTGTCTCTTAACTTTTTTAGTTAAAGTTAAGAGACAGTTCTTAAATTACGCTAAGAACCCACCAATAAACATGCCCTTAGGAGCCAAAAAATTTATGAGTTTAAATGAATCAAACTTATTTTGGTATAATGGTTTAGGGGCAAAAAGGCATGCATGCCATGGATGACTTTCCGAGTCTGCCGAGTCGGTTTGAGAAGATGGGAGAAGAGAGGATCTGAAGCCAATGAACATGTTTTTGATGTTTTGTACGTCAGTGGGAATATACAACAAGACTCGTGATTCGTGGGCCAGGGCGGCTTTGGAGATGACGCCACCAAATTTTTTAATTGGTTTGGTATATAAAATCTTATGGTAAAAGAAGGAGCAAGCTGGCCTTCGACTCCACTTACTCTTTGTGGCTTCATGTAGGCCTTTTCTGTCGCCAAGTTGTGTAAGTAGCTTTTCGAATATCTCCTGAAATTGATTAGTGTTGGATATTTTTAAACCAAGATCCCTCTTATAATCAGTGGAAGGATAAGTAATGTAGCTTCTCAGTCTTGAACTCTCTAGCCTCAAGCCGTGTCATATATCCTTTTGGCTCTAACTAAATTGAAACATATAAAAACTATAAGATTTTATGTTGTAAGTTCATTATCAGAGACTTGTTTACTCTCAATGGAACAGTACAAAGTACAAAGCTTGTGATGATTTCGCCCAACCCAAAACTAAAACATATTGGGCAAGCGAGATCCACTGAAACAAAAGAAAACGAAACACATTTTTAAACAGAAATGAGGAACTCAACCGACCCAAAAAAACAACGGCAAGTCTCCCCCACGTTGTATCATCCAACTACTAAACTGTATTCATGATTTTTTTATTTTTTCTATCAGCAGCTGTAATGTGAAAAGATATATATAACAGCTGCTATAACCTGACATCTTCTGAGAGATCTCTTTGCTCCAATCATCTATAATATGAAGTCATGTAGAGTCTCGCTCCTATGTCGAGCGGACCATCATCTCCACCGACAGCGTGAAGAGCCACAGGAATGGTCGAGAACACTTGCACGGTAAAAGGAAAAACCGCTGGAGCAACTTCTTCTGTCCGCTCGGTGGTGTCGGTAACAGACATTGCATTGCATTTAGCAACGCACATGTCACTAGGACTCACCAAATAAGCAACCTCTTTCAAGGGCTTGAAATAATAGCCTCTTCCACCTCTTTTGAACTCGATTTTATCGAGGATTAAAGTTGATGTCGCCTCGAGCCAGTCTGCACACAAGCCTTCGATTCGATCGTAGTATATTCTCCGCTGAATCTGTAACATCAACGTATATAAGAAGAGTTTACACTGGTTGTAAAAAGGAATTTCAGATTATTTTATAGACTTACGCCAAGCTTGCTAATGTATATAGTCATAAACATTGGTCCCAAGTTCATTACTCTAGCTTCGCATGGAAACACCTGCACAGAAGGAAACGAGATGATGAATATTAAATTAACAAACATAAACATAAGAAGCTTTACTTATGATGCAGAAGTTTCAAATCTACTTGCCTTTTTTCTCTTCAAAACACACCAAGTGTAGAGCTTATCACATGCATCTTTGACTCTTCGTGACGCCAGCTTCCTCTCATTGCAATAAGCAGCGATTTCAGAGACCCTTTCAGTGGAAGGAACACCATGTTTAAAACCAGCGACCGATAATGCTTCTTTGCCCTCCATAGATTCAACAGCATCTTTATCAAAACGAACACCAGTGAAGCAGCAGCTTCTCACTTCATCAACTGATGATATTTGCTTCTGCTTTAAGAAGCACTCCTCAGCTTCAAGCGCAGCCGCTACGGCACGGTGGACGACTATGTCAGGGTACCTTCGAAGAGGAGATGTGAAGTGAGTATAGAGAGGAACAGCTAGTGCGTAGTGTCCCCACTCAGCAACATTGTCCTTCAAGTTCCCAGTGCAGAAGTAAGACGCGGATTGCATTGGTTTCATCGCGTAATTGTTGAGAATGTCTACAAAAACTGCGTCATCCTTGAGGGTTTCGGTGATTTTCTCCAAAGACTCGTGGAACCGGCCAGAAGAAGAACCGTCCAACTCCATACCATGCTTTGAACAAAAGCCTTCAAACTCTCTGAGCTTGCGCAGATTAGGTTCTGGATGTCTCCGGAGCAACGCACTGTCAGGGTAAGCTCGAGAAATCACCTCAGCCGCTGTCATGTTTGCTAAAAGCATAAACTCCTCAACGAGATGGTTTGAAGCCTTTGTAGGGTACAACACAAAGTCATACGGAACTCCAAGTTCATCAAAGAGGAAAGAAGGTTTCGAATTCTCCAGCTGCAAAGCTCCATTTGTAAACCTTTTTTGCCTTAAAGAGGTGGAAACCTCACTAAGCTGTTTGATAGATCGAATCACATCACTCCACTCGAAAGGTCCGTGCAAAGCAGGCCAGCCATTCGCTGCAACGTCGTGTTTCCCGTCTATAATGTCTTGAGCATGGTCATACGAAAGCTTGCAGCACGACCTTATAACAGTACGACCAATCCAGCGATCTGCCACAACCCCTACTCTGTTTAAATCCAAGAAGATAGAAAAAGCAAGCCTATCAACTCCTGGATTAAGTGAACCTACGTTGTCCGACAGTGATGGAGGCAACATTGGTATTTTTCTCCGCAGCATGTAAACGCTTGTCGACCTAAACCGAGCTTCCGTGTCAAGGGCAGTGTCTGGTAAAACAAAGTAGGAGACATCAGCAATGTGAACACCGACTCTTAAAAAACCGCCGGGTAAACATTGCACTGATAGAGCATCATCGAGGTCTGTAGCCGTCGAGGGGTCGATGGTAAATACACACAGGTCTCTCAGATCTTTTCTACGTCGAACCTCTTCTTCTGGTACTTCCCAAGGAGCACGTGGAAGGCTAGCAAGCGAGTCATGAGAAAACTCAGAATCGCAAACCGAGTTTTGATATAATATGGCATTGATCTGGGGCTCTAATTCACTGCCTCGGCCAAACATATGTGTAATCTGGGCTAGGGGAAACTGACTCCCTTCGCTCCAGTCAACAATTTGGGCGGCTACCAGCTCTGCCTCCAGAGTTGGATCCATACTCTCAAGTCTTGCTCGAATGCTTCCAGGTAAAACATGGAAGGGAACGATCAGTTTAGTAAACCTAGGGTCTGCAGGCATCAGTTGGACGTAACCATCATCAGAAAGAGACGAAGGAGACTTGCTCGTTCTTGCATTACCGTCATTGTAATGAATCCATCGCTTCACATCCAGCAAGCCAACAATGGAATCTCTTACAAGTGATTTTTCAACAACAGCAACTACTTGTCCGGTTGGTCGTTTGTTGGGGAAGGAACTAAGGATGTCGCATAGCTTCTCAACCGCAGTGCCATTTCCTTTCTGCTCACTAGAAGAACACGAATCCAGCAATGGTATAGAGTTGCGAGTAACACAGTTCTCAGCTCCTTGTCCTATAACTAAACATTTGTTCTGTTGAGCATCTATCTCGCCTCTTTCCAAATGGCTGATATGCTTATCTTTTTCTGGGGGACTGTTCGTTTCTTCAGGCTTGGCAACATTTTCCGTAACAAATCCTTTCAACTTGGGCCACAGTGAGAGCGGATCCAATTTAATAGCAACAATATCTCCTTCCACCTATACACAGAAACACAAGTATGAACCTGAAAAACCTCTCAAACATGGGCCAAAAGGAAAGATCGTAGATAGCGTGCAGAATAAACATAAGTCATGAAGCTTGATGAAAATTAGGAAACCAAAACTTACTGCTCTGTTTTGGCCAACATTTCCATTGATTAGAATATCTGTAGGGACTCCATCGATCTTACAGTAAGCCTTCAAAGGCAAAAAAAAAAGAATTCAAAATGAGCAGAAGAAACCAACGGTTAGTAACAACAAGTCGCTTGAAAAAAAAACAGATGTTACTTCTTACCTCATTGCGGTTATGAGCATTCACCCGAAACAGTGCCCTATAAACTTCACCTTTCTACAAAGATGCACACAAGAGAAGACAGCTAGCTTTTAATCACAACTACTATCGTGAAGAAAACATAACAAAGAGAATATCTTAGTCACACAAACCTCTAAAGCTTCATTCACAGCATCGAGAGACCAATGTGAAGAGAAAATCTTTCTCTGTGAAACACACTCAACCTGCTGGTACAAGTCACCATCCATTCTAGAAGACTGCTCACAATCTCTAGGATCAGGGCACGACTTGGACAACAACTGTTTATTAACTTCAACAGAAGGAACCAAAGGACTTCCAGAAGAATACGGCATAGAGTTGAAAGCAACATTAGACGCTCTCGTTAACTCATTGGGATTATCCAAGTCCGATCTCGTACAATCTTTTGCTTTACTCCCACTAGTCCCACCATCCGATGACTCTACATGGATGTCTTCTATTATACAACCTAAGATATTAAAGGGTTTGTAAGTTAAAGGCAACCAACAATCATCCAATTCAAAGCTAACATCTGAGATTATTATGTAAAGATCGGTCTAGGGAGATGCCTAGGCAGCAAATCGGTTCAAACGAAGCCGATTTGCCTCACTACCGCATAGCAATTTCTTGAACATTGATTATGTATATCAAACTCACTTGAGAATTGTGTTACTTCTAAATCTTTAACAGTTACATAGTGAGATCAAAAGCTACTAATATTCATTCAATTCAAGCTCAGAACGTATTAGTTTATGAATCTTTAACAGTTACATTGCGAGATTACTAATATTTCACTGGATTCAAGCTCAGAATGTCCATTATTATCAAATCACATAAGCTAATCAGCTGAACGAAGCTCCTACTTCGAATCATAGCTATTCACATCAAACTAGTGCGATCTCATCATAGGGAAACCAAATCTAAGTGTCTTACTTCTCGATCTTTAACAATCTTTAACAGTTACATTGCGAGATCATCAAATGCTATTAATATTCGTTAGATTCAAGCTCAGAATGTCTATTAATCAAACCTCAGAACCTAATCAGCTCGAATCCTAGCTATTAACATCATCAACCTAGTGGGGATCTACGATGAAACTAGTCCAGATCTAGCGAGATCCAAATATGAAATCGATATACCTGAGGTGTTCTTAGATCGACGACTAGCTCTGCGTTTCTTCTTCTTATCCTTGTCGCCGTTTTCGATTCGTTCACCAGATTTAGCTGGTTGTTCCGCGGAAACACTCTTCATGGATCAAAAGTATATATATATATATATATAAACTCTAACGAAGCTAAAACCCTAGGTTATCTTCCGATCCGATCAAAAAAATTTACGAAACGGAAGAAACACAAACAGAAAATAAAAAATAAAATCCAAATAAGAAATCCACGAAGAAGAGGAAGATGAGATGATGGATTCTTAATGAGATGAATTAAAAGAAGAAGAAAGGTGATTGGTTGAGCCAAAGAGAAGATAATGACCCTTTGATGATTTTTGGTCGGCGGATTTGCGCCGACTGTGTTGCTTTTTTTCTTTTTTTTTTTTCAATATCTTCTTTTCATTTACTTTATACAGAGCTTTAGTCGGTTGCTTCATCGTAGTACACGTGTCTGTTGAACTTCATCGGACGGCTATTGAGCTACTACGTTCTCAAACTTTTTTTAATTAAAGTAGGATTATTTA
This sequence comes from Sinapis alba, assembly GCA_012274485.2. Taxonomy (NCBI): domain Eukaryota; kingdom Viridiplantae; phylum Streptophyta; class Magnoliopsida; order Brassicales; family Brassicaceae; genus Sinapis; species Sinapis alba. The sequence continues at coordinate 70,173 of MU105957.1, read as the reverse complement.
CTAATTGAGGTTGTTTTTTTTATAATACCCCTTTTGTTTTTATAGGCTTAGCGTATTTATCCCAAAACTCTTGAAATTAGTATTAGATCCATTTTATCAGTATGGACACATTTATTCACTAGGGGGCGACCGATACCTAAACATTTTTACACTTCATCAATAACCGGGGGGACCGGACCGGCTAACTTAAATTCCGGTCAAGAATTTGGTATATATTCCTATTTTGGATTGAAGAATAACAGAAAACAAGCACACAAGGTAGAGATTAGGCATTTTAAGTGTAGTTTTAACAATCACATTTTTTGTTTAATCAAAATCCAAACCAGCACAACACTGAAACCAAGCTGATTCAGTGAACACTAACCGGAGGAGACGTCCATATGCACAAGACTTGTGCCTCTCTTGACATTTTTTTCTTAATATATGGACATCTTCTATAGTTTCATTAGATTTATAATTTGTAGCATGAACTGAAGTTGACGTGTTTAATATTGCACCAAAACTTATCTATATAAATACCCCCTATGAACTTACGATGACTAACTATTTATTTGCACATACAATATAACTTCTTTAAATTAATACTCTATAAATACCCCCTATGAATTTTTGATTCAATTAATATATCGATAAATTAATAATCTTTATAAATTAATAAAAAATTATAGTTTTGATATAATCCCAACATTATTAATTTATAAAGATTTTACTGTAATAAGCTCAAGAGTCTCCTCAATTTACCAGCAGCCTATATCCACCAACCTATATCTATCATTTATCTATTAGTAGTACTCTGCCTTTTTCAAATGAGAGGTGTGTACCGAAAACAACATCATGAACATACCAATTACCATGGAGACACTGCATATTCTTTTCGACATTTGAGGCATAGATGCGGTGTGAACTGATTGATCTCAGGAATATTTGTCTTAATTGGCTTTAGCTAGAGACTAAATAGTCTTATAGTCATATGATATTCTGAAGCCCATTAGAAAAATTTTGAAATTGTTTTTGAAATGGACCCAAATTGTCGCATGCATCATTTTAAGTGAAACAACACCAACTATCATTGGAATTTTCATTTAAATATTACACAAATATATAGATATATAGTATGTTTGTATTATATATATAAATAAATACATATAGTCTATATGCTAAGTTTACGTTCGTAAGTGTAATTTTCGACACAAAAATTAGAAATAAATTCCTAAGTTCGTTTATTGGACCATCAATTTTAGGTTATTATAAAAAACTAAACTGATGATAAAAATGTGAAAGACTTAATTATAATCATGATAGAGATAGGCAACTAAAAGTAGACGCAGCATGTGGAATTGTGGTTGATGAATATGGATCTTAATCGACTATTCTAGACCAATGTGTAACAAACAAGCGTTACAAAAGAAAAGGGACATATATAATGTATACATTAGTTATACATAAATAACATAATACATACCTGCGTATATAATTAAAAACACAAGCTTACAAGTAGTCATGCATATATATATATATGAGAAACCCTCCAACGCATAAGCTTACAAACCTGTCATGTAAATACCCATCTTCTGTCTCTCTTCTTTGTGAAACCTAATTTGTTGTTCTCTTTTGTAAATACCCCTATATGTATTGTATATGGTGAAGCTCAAACATACCCCTCGAACATGTAAAGACATGATTATTGTGAAGTTTTTAGAGTGAGGTTTTTAACGTAATATGAAAGTTATTTTTTAACTTTAACGGAAAAAATAAAAATAATTCTTAAATAAGAGATTTAAAAACCGTCTTAACTTTTTCTTAATTAAAATTAAGAGACGATTCTTATATTACGTTAAGAACTTCGTCTTAAAAACCTTGCAATAAACATGGTCTAAGAAACTATAAATTCTTGTGACTCGAAATATGAATAATTAACCAATAGTATTAAAATTTGGTAACAGAAGCTAATGATGCCATTGAAAAGATAAAACCAAAACCATTTGAAATTCGCATGTGAACTGCTTTTACTCTGAATTCTAGGCTGTATAAAAGGTTAAAAAGATGAAGATATCGAAGACGATTTTTTTTTTTCTTTCAACGAGACCCCACGCACGTGCGAGTCTTATCCACACGCTTTTTTATCATTCATTATCTCACTTTCTTTGTTCATTAGCAGAAAGTTCAGTTCACTCATAGATTTGCATTCTCTCTTTCGCAATCGTACGCGAAGGTTGAGCACAACGTCAGAACGTGTTCATCTTGATTTTTTGTGTCTTGTCGTATTCTTCATAACTTTTCTATAAATTGATCAAACACTCTTTCTTTGAATTTTATTATAAATCATAAATCAGCTGTCTATTTATGATTTAAAGTTTGTTCTTGTCGGGTTTTTAATATAAAATCACATAATCTTGCTGAGTACTACTCTTTTATCTAAACTCATTTGAATTCTCTTTTTTTTTTCTAGAACTGTTTAACATATTGGGTTTGTAACTTTTTTGAATCTGTTTTTCTTTATTAATTTAAAAAAAATTGACCACAACTTAACTGTATTCATAATCTTGATTTTGGGAATATCATGTGCGAAAACATACCACAGTCACAAACAATGTATGCTTAGTAAAATAATAACAATCGTTAAATAGACTTTATTTTATTTTCTTAGAATTACATTCAAGAAAACGTATTTGTCATGATCATTGTATAGATATTTGTTGATTTATAATGATTAGATCTATAATGAATAGTATATGCATATAATTTTTGTATAGTGTTTATAATAAAGAATACCCACCACCAACAACAACAAAATAATAGAAAATGCTTTTTCTTCTCTAAACATTGCCAACATTTGTCCTTTTCCTAGTTAACTTCTTCTTTTGTAATATCTCACTGCAATACAAGAAATTAGGTTCAGTATATATTCAGTGGATAGATTATGATAACAATATATATATTTTATCATATCGTATCCGGCCATATTGTTTTTGTATTTTTTGATGTCTATATCTTTAGCAGGTAGAGAAAATGGCAGAATCTCGACCCAACTAGCCATGACATTGATTGGAGTATGGAAGCTAGAAAGCTAGTCAAAAAGGCAGCATATTAGATTTGGAATCCATAAAAAGCGTTTATAGTGTTGTTATTAAATAACTTTGACGTAATATTCAAAAAAAAAAAAATCCTTATTTTTCATTTCAGTAAAATGTTGAAATGCTATGAAATTCTTTCACAATTTTGTTATCAATAAAAATTTAAATTTACTAAATTTACACAAAAGTTTGTGAATCTAACTTTGATAGATTAGCTTGAGAATATGTGTTTTGATTGAAAGAATAGTTTCACTATTGGAAAGTACCCAATAATAATGTGTGGTTAGTCAAATGTCACCATCTTGCAAAATCAACACAAATGTTAGGTTTCTGGTAAACCAGATTGTTAGCTTGTTCCTACTTAATTATTGAGAGCTGAAATGATAAATCGATACCTTTATTTTTGTTGTTGTTGCTGTTGTGTAACTTATACCTTAATTAAACCCTAAAGAAAACTAGTTGACATCGTGAACCCTAACAAGATCAATGTATTACTCAGTCTTATTTCTTTCAAGTCTTGAAACCGGTTGAGTCTAACCAATCACAGAATAAATTGTAATGGCCAACCAATAATCATAAAAAGGCTGCCTAAGTCCTAACTCCTAAGTTCCTAACACACTGACTGACACTGCCTGCCATAGCCTTTTTGCCCTCCTTTTCTTTTCTTTTTTTTTGAAGGCTGAAACTTTTTCTTTTATCACGTGATGCTAATTTGCCCACGATGGATTTACTTGGTGATCACTCGCATTCAGATATAAGCTATTAAATCTTCTAGATCTATTCTTGATTGCCTCAAAGATGATATATTGCATTTGTTAAAGTAGCTCTCTATATATTTCCCCATAAAACATCTATAAATTAACCACGCGTTAGTGTCCCGGTAGTACATGGCGTTCCACAATGACTCTAAAGATCATGAATTTGAATCAGTTGCCCTCAGATTACCCTAATGTGTGACTATGCGAGAAGAGTATATAACTCTCCTTGCAAGCAACTGAGTCTGACTACCGCTAATGGTCACGCTTCTGGAGATTTGTCGGTTGGATCACGGCTAGCCGGATATCCCGGATCAACAAAAAAAAACATCGACAAATTCATTTATGCACAATATCTTATAGAAATCAATCTATAAATTTAAAGGCAACTCTCTCAAATAGTATTTTAAGTTTTTATCACAAAATAACCTTTAAAAAACACAAAATAGTCCATTTTATTTTTTATTTTTTTATTTTATTTTTTTATTTTTTAATATTTGAAACCATACTCTCAAAACTCCACCGTTTAACTCTAAACTATAAATTTAGATTAATTAATACTAAGATTATAAGCGTATATTTACCTATTTAATGAAATATTTTAGTGAAAATAAACTAAAAAATATTATCAATTTCTCTAAATTTGATGATCCATTTCCATAAATCATCATAATCTAGATGTTATTAACTTACATCAAACTTGTAGTGGTCATCAACTGACGAAAATAAGTGAGATTAGCCTCTTTATGTAAAAAAAAAAAAAAAACTCAACTGAGTAGATGAATTTTTCATGCTGTGACAAAGAGATCACACACAAACACACAGAAAATTACACGATATATGGAAGAGCACTAATTAATAATAGGGTTGGCCTTGTCAAGATAGCCATCACACCTTAACTAAAGGAAACAAAAAAAAAAAAATTACCAAAATACAACTCAACATGACAAATAAACAAACCCGACGTGAAAAGATTATTGTCGTTAAACAATTACAAAGAGATGTGATTTTCAATAAAATTATAGTAACTTATATATATATTCCAGCTTGAAACAAAAACTCCCTTAGATAAAACCCTCGTCCTGCTAGAAGGTCTTGAATGGTAAATATCAAGAGGCTAAGCTGGCTTGCGAGGTGGGCATTGGTAACATTTGGTGAATAGACCAAAGGTGTCGATCTGGCGAACAAAATTGACCATACTTGCCCATCCTCCGAACCCGAACCCAACCACAAATACCCAAATCACTACAAATATGTTTATGCAATAAGTCCCCATCCATCCTCCTACCACTCGTGGCGGTCTCTCAACTGCGTTCTGGTCACAATCGATATATGGAAATTTATAATAAGTAGATGATTAATTAACCCCCAAAAATCAATAATTAGATCATGCATTAAGACCATTTTCAACGGAGACTTTAGTGGAGTATTTCAGCATTATTTTTATAAAAAGAAAGAAAATAATGTCTAATGAACCTCTCTCTCCATTGGTTTAACTTTAAGAGATAGTTATAAACCCACATATTATTTATCACTTTATAATTGGTTTAACTTTTTATTTAACTATATAATATATTATGTTGGAAATATTATTATTATATTTATAAGATACCAATGAATCTCTCCATTGGAGCTACTGTAAAAAGACCATATGATATTTTCATTTTTCTGCAGATAATATAAAGTATTAAATAGTGGTAGAAATGTGAAACAGTCTAACAAGATTTCTAATTAGATTCTCTAGACAATGTTTGTCAGGAATCTGGTATCATAAATAATATATAACTAATTGACAAATCCGTTAACAATGTTTCTTATGAAAAAAACAATAATAAAATGATAAAATGTGGAAAAAAAAAAGATCTAACCTCTCTGGAAGGGGCAGGAGCAAAAGTAAGCATGTGAGCCAAAGCAGGGATGATGTAGACAGTGAAGCTGACTAGGAGAGATCCGACCGCAGAATTGATTGGTCCGAAAAAAGGGAAGATAATGGCTAAGAACCATATGGGTAAAACCACTGGTAACCTAGTCATGGCTCTTTTGAACATGCTCTTCGTCTCATGCACACCTATCAGCTTCTCCCACACAAAATATAACGGTGTGGACGCAAAGCCAAACGTTATAAACTGATGGATAAGCATAAGGATCACAGCAGTATCTCTAAAACCGGACTTAGGGAGGAGAGAGAGTGCATTGGAATGAGTTAACAACTGATCGCCAAACGCCCAGTAAACCGCAGACGCAGAAGGTAGCGTTAGCGTTAGTACGTAGATAGTTGCTAGTAGATATATCGCCTTGAACTTTTGCGGTTTCCACATAGCATGCATTATCTCCCTATTTAAATTAGATAAATTCTCTTAGATATCATATTTTAGTTTGTTTTTCATAAACATAATTTTTAAGGAAAAAAATGACCAAAATAAGTTTTATTAAAAGCTAAAAAATATATTTATATGTATTTATACTCATAAAGTTAATTAATTTAGATTTAGGGTTTAGAGTTAAAGAGTGAGTTTGAGAATAGAGTTTCAAATTTTTTTAAAAATAAAATATTCAAAAATTTAAAATAAAAAGACTATTTTAGTCATTTTATTTTTTGAAAGCTATTTTGTGACAAAAAAACTTAAAAATATTATTTAAGAGAATTATCCTTTAAATTATTTTCAATATAGAATTCAATTAAAAACAGTAAACAACTTTTCAATTTTAATTTTACTAATGAAATGCTTACACGGTGACGGCATGACCACCAAAGGTGTAGAGAATGTTGGTGGCTCCGGTGAAGTATAGAACCATTGTGGTTGGACCCGAGTGTTTAACATCCTCAGCCTTTTTCATTAAAAAATGTTAAAAATAAATAAAAGTAACCAGGACTATGTATTATACAAACTAAACATGATTTCTCTTATTAATCAAATGACCTGGCCATGAAGTAGAGAAGCAATGGTGAGGTACCAAGAAGTGTAAGTGGTCATAGCGAGTCCAAGGAAAGACCAGATTCTATAGTTATGGAACGAAGGAATAAAAACAGTTGTTGCACAACACGCCCCAAATATGTATGTCCATGTCCTCTTGTCAAATTTATCATTAATATAATATATATTGCTGCAAATTAATCAATATTATTGTGAAAAATATCAATTTGTATCCCAAGTCAAAAAGAAAACAACTTTATATAATAATAAATAACTAAAAAGAAAGAATATATTAATTAACCTGGCACAAGCAATGAGTTGAATAACGGATCCAAAGAGAAGAAAAGTGCAATTAAATATTAATCCAATGTTCCTCCAGTGTTTCCCCAGCAATCCATCCAACACCTCAAACCACTGGAAATTAAAACTAAAATTAGCAAAATATAATTGTAATTAATTATAAAAAACTAGTGAAATAAACCTGAATAACGTGGTTACGGAAATCGAATTTTTCTCGTTCTTTACGAGTTCGATACTCAACGTAGAGAACACTAATGAGATAAGCAGTCCAGCTTCCCATCAATCCATAAAAGAGTTGAAACAAGATTCCCGACATCATCCCAAGTTGTGAGAATGAGTATGGTAATGTCAACAGTACTTGTGCGACCTGTGTGTTACAAGTTAGAGACGATGATACATACATGTATTATACTATAATACTCTCTCCGTTTCAAAATGTTTCATGTTTTATCATTTTCACATTTATTAAGAAAATATATCAAATTTTAGTTATCAATACATTATTTTCCGTAATTAACTATTCCCCACAATATTTAACCAATAAAATTTTAATAAATATAGTTATATTTTTTGAATTTTAAAATTGACAATTAATAAATGCATTGAAAATGTAAAAAATATATCCTTTTGAAACAATTTTTTTTTCTAAAACATGAAATCTTTTTGAAACGAAGGAAATACTATAGTTACCTGGTTTGAAGCACAGCTAAACCAAGCATCATAGACAGAACCTCCATGCCAGAAGAAGTTAGAGAGCTTTGTTTTAGCTGAAGACTTGTTGTTAATACTATTACTTATGTTTGATTCTTCTTCTCTCTCCATTTCTAAGTAGTTCCCTGCGATCACTGTCTCTATCTTCTCTGCCGCCATGATCACTTTTCTTCTTCTTTACTCAGTTTCTTAGCTTCTCTCTTCCTTCCACTCTTTAAATAGAGTTGAAGGCTTAGGTGTGATATGAGTGGTTGGTGAGGGAGTTATGTCACCGGATTGTGACTGTTACTGTTTTGGGCGAGCGTGGATTGGTTATTTTAATGGGCTTGATCTGATAGTTGGGCTTATGGGCCATATCTCTTGAGCACTACACGAGCGGGTAGGGCTACTTTAAGATTGTTAATTATATTTTGACCCTGATAATATGCAAAAAAGAGGGTACACTAATTATAAAGTTTTGCAAAAATAAAGAGAGAGTAGACTAATTATAAGTTGATAATATAGAAGCGACGACAATGATGATTCGTTTCTTCTTTTTAAAGAAAGGATGTATTAACAATTGTTTTCAGTCATGATGATTGTAACAACTAGAACAATGAATAAAACATATTGGTCCTTTGGGAGTAAGGAAGGAGGATACAGATCGATATCTATAAGAATAATCAATTACTCCCTCCGTTTCTAAATAATCCATTTTCTAGCAAAAAATTTTGTTTCAAAAAGTTACATTTTTTACTTTTTCAATACAATTTTTAGTAGTTAATAATGATAAATTGTAAACTTCAAGAAAATTAATTGTACTTATTGAATTTTGATTGGTTAAAAGTTATGGGAAATAGTTAATCACAAAAAATTATACATTTAATGCTAAGATTTAATATGTTTTATTAATATGTGTGAAAAATCTAGAATATGTAACATTTTGAAACGGAGGGAGTATATTTATAAGTTTTCATGTTTTGTCTGATTATATTGTGTAGCTGTTAATTGGAACTTGGAAAAATACATAAAACCATGCCCTTGTCTAGCATATATTGTACCACACATATCCAAAAGCTTGATTTTTACGTAGAGAAAGATAGTAAAAAATGTAAAAAAAAACGTGATTTGTGAGGTTAATCGAGGTTTTGGTAATGGATCCAATGGAAAGAATGATTGCTAATCAGGTGAGATCATTAGTGCTAAACATAATTACCGCACGTGTCTAGCTGTCTTAGCCTTATTTAACTTTCTTTGTAGCTCTAACTTTTACGATGGATCGAACTATTAATGGGTAGGAATCATCATTTTTACATCTTTATTGCTTTTCTAACCCGGGCCAAGATGGATGGCAGCGGAAAGGAAACTGATCACCAATCTACACAAAATGTATATTTTAAAATTCTTTTTTGGTTAGTAATACATATTCTCTATTCTTTTTTGGTTAGTAATACATATTCTCTCTGTTTCATATTAAAAATCATTTTAGATTGGACAATTCTCTAAAATAGCTTTTTTAAAATTTTTATCACAAAAATAGCCCTAAAAAAATAAAATGACCAAAATAGACTTTTTTTTTGAAATTTTGATTTTTTAAAAAAAAAATTTGAAATTTGAAACCCTAACCCTAAACCCTAAACCCCTTAACTCTAAACCCTAAAGTCCAAATTAGTTAACCCTAGGGGTATAAATGCATATAAATGCATTTTTAGCTTTAAAAAAAA
>MU105957.1:8387-60558 GCA_012274485.2 Sinapis alba | reverse complement strand
CGAGTCCAAGGAAAGACCAGATTCTATAGTTATGGAACGAAGGAATAAAAACAGTTGTTGCACAACACGCCCCAAATATGTATGTCCATGTCCTCTTGTCAAATTTATCATTAATATAATATATATTGCTGCAAATTAATCAATATTATTGTGAAAAATATCAATTTGTATCCCAAGTCAAAAAGAAAACAACTTTATATAATAATAAATAACTAAAAAGAAAGAATATATTAATTAACCTGGCACAAGCAATGAGTTGAATAACGGATCCAAAGAGAAGAAAAGTGCAATTAAATATTAATCCAATGTTCCTCCAGTGTTTCCCCAGCAATCCATCCAACACCTCAAACCACTGGAAATTAAAACTAAAATTAGCAAAATATAATTGTAATTAATTATAAAAAACTAGTGAAATAAACCTGAATAACGTGGTTACGGAAATCGAATTTTTCTCGTTCTTTACGAGTTCGATACTCAACGTAGAGAACACTAATGAGATAAGCAGTCCAGCTTCCCATCAATCCATAAAAGAGTTGAAACAAGATTCCCGACATCATCCCAAGTTGTGAGAATGAGTATGGTAATGTCAACAGTACTTGTGCGACCTGTGTGTTACAAGTTAGAGACGATGATACATACATGTATTATACTATAATACTCTCTCCGTTTCAAAATGTTTCATGTTTTATCATTTTCACATTTATTAAGAAAATATATCAAATTTTAGTTATCAATACATTATTTTCCGTAATTAACTATTCCCCACAATATTTAACCAATAAAATTTTAATAAATATAGTTATATTTTTTGAATTTTAAAATTGACAATTAATAAATGCATTGAAAATGTAAAAAATATATCCTTTTGAAACAATTTTTTTTTCTAAAACATGAAATCTTTTTGAAACGAAGGAAATACTATAGTTACCTGGTTTGAAGCACAGCTAAACCAAGCATCATAGACAGAACCTCCATGCCAGAAGAAGTTAGAGAGCTTTGTTTTAGCTGAAGACTTGTTGTTAATACTATTACTTATGTTTGATTCTTCTTCTCTCTCCATTTCTAAGTAGTTCCCTGCGATCACTGTCTCTATCTTCTCTGCCGCCATGATCACTTTTCTTCTTCTTTACTCAGTTTCTTAGCTTCTCTCTTCCTTCCACTCTTTAAATAGAGTTGAAGGCTTAGGTGTGATATGAGTGGTTGGTGAGGGAGTTATGTCACCGGATTGTGACTGTTACTGTTTTGGGCGAGCGTGGATTGGTTATTTTAATGGGCTTGATCTGATAGTTGGGCTTATGGGCCATATCTCTTGAGCACTACACGAGCGGGTAGGGCTACTTTAAGATTGTTAATTATATTTTGACCCTGATAATATGCAAAAAAGAGGGTACACTAATTATAAAGTTTTGCAAAAATAAAGAGAGAGTAGACTAATTATAAGTTGATAATATAGAAGCGACGACAATGATGATTCGTTTCTTCTTTTTAAAGAAAGGATGTATTAACAATTGTTTTCAGTCATGATGATTGTAACAACTAGAACAATGAATAAAACATATTGGTCCTTTGGGAGTAAGGAAGGAGGATACAGATCGATATCTATAAGAATAATCAATTACTCCCTCCGTTTCTAAATAATCCATTTTCTAGCAAAAAATTTTGTTTCAAAAAGTTACATTTTTTACTTTTTCAATACAATTTTTAGTAGTTAATAATGATAAATTGTAAACTTCAAGAAAATTAATTGTACTTATTGAATTTTGATTGGTTAAAAGTTATGGGAAATAGTTAATCACAAAAAATTATACATTTAATGCTAAGATTTAATATGTTTTATTAATATGTGTGAAAAATCTAGAATATGTAACATTTTGAAACGGAGGGAGTATATTTATAAGTTTTCATGTTTTGTCTGATTATATTGTGTAGCTGTTAATTGGAACTTGGAAAAATACATAAAACCATGCCCTTGTCTAGCATATATTGTACCACACATATCCAAAAGCTTGATTTTTACGTAGAGAAAGATAGTAAAAAATGTAAAAAAAAACGTGATTTGTGAGGTTAATCGAGGTTTTGGTAATGGATCCAATGGAAAGAATGATTGCTAATCAGGTGAGATCATTAGTGCTAAACATAATTACCGCACGTGTCTAGCTGTCTTAGCCTTATTTAACTTTCTTTGTAGCTCTAACTTTTACGATGGATCGAACTATTAATGGGTAGGAATCATCATTTTTACATCTTTATTGCTTTTCTAACCCGGGCCAAGATGGATGGCAGCGGAAAGGAAACTGATCACCAATCTACACAAAATGTATATTTTAAAATTCTTTTTTGGTTAGTAATACATATTCTCTATTCTTTTTTGGTTAGTAATACATATTCTCTCTGTTTCATATTAAAAATCATTTTAGATTGGACAATTCTCTAAAATAGCTTTTTTAAAATTTTTATCACAAAAATAGCCCTAAAAAAATAAAATGACCAAAATAGACTTTTTTTTTGAAATTTTGATTTTTTAAAAAAAAAATTTGAAATTTGAAACCCTAACCCTAAACCCTAAACCCCTTAACTCTAAACCCTAAAGTCCAAATTAGTTAACCCTAGGGGTATAAATGCATATAAATGCATTTTTAGCTTTAAAAAAAACATTTTAGTCATTTTCTTCTTTAAAAACTATTTTTGTGACAAACAAACTAAAAATGGTTATCTAAAGAAATTTCTCTTTTAGATTTGTGCAAACGGATTAAGAAAATATTTAATTTTGCATATTTTCAATATAAAAACACGATTACTCATACATCTAACCATATTTCAATCAGTAAAAATTAAACTAAAAATAAAAATTAATAAATTATGCATTGAAACGCTAAAACGACACTTATTTTGTAACAATTTTTTTTTCTCTATAATGACACTTAATATGAAACGGAAGGAGTATTATATTTAATTGTATTTCGTAGAAAATTGTAGTTCTCTATAATCTTAGAAGAAATAAAATGTTATTGTTTTTTTTTTGCTAACATATAAAATGCTATTGTTGCCAAATAAAGAGTTTAAGATACCATTGATCATAAGATTGCAAAGAGTACCGAGTGGTTGCAGTTAATCAGGAATTCATTACCTACTGGCTACTGGTTACTAGTTGGTGCAAATGATTTCAATAACGACTAAGATTGTGACATTTGTTTGGAACTTATCTTAATCAGAGGAAGTAGAAAACACATTATAGATTTAACAGTGTGTGGAGATGGACACCTTTTCAGTAAGCAGATTGTGAGAATGGGTCGATAAAGGAGTCATTTGAGCTCGCATTCAATGGGCTAAATAACCCATTAACTATATTTATCTTGTTGGATCATGGATGGATTGATTATGCTCAGGACACATAATCAATATAACATGCAGACTGCAGACACCGGTCAAGAAAAACGATTCAAATTTGCAAGAACACTAAAAGAAATTTATATCTACATTTATTATATAATTTATATATTATTTATGCACATGTATATAAATACTTATAAGAATATCCCAACCTTGGACTTGATTACCTTAGCTTAAAAAACATCCCAAAGAATACTTGCATGAAAAGCATCAGGAAAGGAATAACGCTAGTTTTTTCAAACAAGGAACCTTATCTGAAAGAGAGAGTAACTTGTTTTGTGGTTTTACAGTACTTAAAACCACTATTATAATCTGAGATGTAGACTCTCCATGCAAGTTATTCTCTATTCCTCCCTTAAAAAGGCGAAATCTCATCTCAGTAACTCTCCGTAACCCGGACCCAAAAAATATGATATTTTGATCGTTAATCTTTTCCAGCAAAGATGCAATTTCATTTCAACTTCTCACCAAGGATCTTGTTACTATTTTTCACACTATTATCAGGTAATAATCCAATATCCAAAATGTTTTCTTAACGGTAGCTAGATGTATCTTTCCATATATCAGCATACACATGCATTCATCATGTATATTAGGTAACTATTTATTTTTTTAAATCCACCAATTATGTTAAACGAGTTAAAATTATTACATGAGAAATACCATTCTCTATTTTTTCCTGCCAATTAATTTTATCAATTCGGATTTTTATTTGGCACATTCATATATATTCGTTACGTAAATACTTCCCTCCGTTTTTAATATAAGTCGTTTTAGTATTATGCACATAGATTAATTAAGAAAATAATTAATTTATTATATTTTTAATACAAAACATCATTAATTATTAATATAACCATAATTCAACTAATAACAAAATAGAATAGATATTATTATTGGTTATATAACATTAACTGCTAATAAATTTTACATCGAAAATTAAAAATGTCATATAATTTGGAAAAAAAAAATTTCTCTGAAACGACTTATATTATAAAACGGAGGGAGTATTAAAGTTTGAATAATGATTAGAACTCTAGTAAATATTTTAAACTACAGGAACAAAATGGTCGGAATCAGCTCGAGTATTCACAATCGTAAACTCATGTGACCAAACAATCTGGCCAGCGATAACACCCGGAGAAAACTTCAACGGCGGAGGATTCGAGCTCAAACCGGGCCAATCCATAGTCTTCAACGCACCAGTAGGCTGGTCAGGTCGAATATGGGGACGAACCGGCTGCAATTTCGACAAAACCGGAACCGGACCATGCCAAACCGGTTCATGCGGCTCGTCACTAAAATGCTCAGCCTCGGGAAAACCACCAGCTTCACTCGCTGAGTTCACCTTAGCCGCATTGGATTTCTACGACGTGAGCCTCGTCGACGGGTTTAATCTCCCCATCTCGGTGACTCCGATGAACGGAAAAGGAAACTGTAGTGTCGCCGGTTGCGTCGCCGATTTAAGACAAAAGTGTCCGCCGGAGCTCGCCGTGAAATCTAAGGGGAAAGTGGTTTCGTGTAGGAGTGCTTGTGATGTGTTCGATAGAGATGAGTATTGTTGTAGAGGAGTTTATGGGAATCCTGTGACGTGTCGACCAACTTATTACTCGAAACTGTTTAAGGAAGCTTGTCCTACTGCTTATAGCTATGCTTATGATGATCCGACCAGTATCTTCACTTGTTCCGGCACTGATTACGTCATCTCTTTTTGTTCCTCCAAGTTCGTGTCTTAATCCTTTATTAATTTTTTTTGACCAAAAAAATAAATCCTTTATTAATTTTTTTCTTCTGGTGTTATATGTTTTTTTATGTTTAGCATATTTTAAATCCCAAGAAACATTCTGAAATATTTTGACATTTAAAAGAAAACAATACTCCCTACATTTCACAAAATTGCATATTCTAAAGAAATTTTTTGTTTTAAAAAGATCTATTTTTATATTTTCACTGCATGTTTTATTAATTAATTGCAAATTTCAAAAAAAAAAAATTGCACTTACTGAATTTTTATTGACTTATAATTATGGGAAAAATATAATCACAAAAAATTATGTAAATTTAATGTGTTTTATTAAACTGTGTAAAAAATATAAAATATGTAACATTTTGAAACGGAAGGATTAACTATTAAATTTGAAACCCAATTTTTATTTTTATTATACTCCCTCCGTTTTGCAAAGAGTGTCATTTAGACACATTTCACAATATTAAAAAAATAATAAAATATACTAATGTACCATTATTTATTATATAATTATTTAAATGAAAATGATTTATCTAATTATTTATTGGTTATTTAAAAGGGTAAGAAAAAGATAATGAGAAAAATTGTATTGGAAATACAAAATGACACTTATTTTGAAACAAAATTAAAAAGTTAAAATAACATTCTTTATGAAACAGAGGGAGTATTAATGTTTGTGTTTATGTTTGTGTTTTCATTTACTTGCTATAATACTTTTTATTCTAAAGTACATGGTATAATCCTTTGTTAATGTCAAATGGAAAGGTAATATAACAATCCTGGGCCTAATCTTGATTGGATTATATATTTCTGTTTTCATTGATTGTATTGTTTATGTGTATAGGAAGAAGCAGGTGTGTACGTACCATGATAACAAGTTGGTATGCAGCGATGGTTCTGGTTCAGGTGGATACAGGACGATGATTGGGACATTGTGGCTTGTATTGATGTTGTGTCTTATGGCTTTTAGCTACTCTTAGTTGCTTAATTTCGTGACTCCGTTTTTAGATAAACAAGTTTTTTTTTCCTCGTTTGTTTTATGTCTTCTAGTAGTTTTCATAGGTTGATAAAGCTAATTTTTAAAGTCAATATAAGGTTGATTTGTTTGTGAGAAGAAGAAAGTGAAGAACAAATACAGTACTTGCATAATGCAATTGTATAAAACCACCAAAACATTGAAATTGCATAACAAAGCCAAACGAAACTTTAAACTTTCACTTAAATCATTCTAACTTTCCATTATAACAATTATCAATTTTACTTATTACTTTTTTGTTGGTTAAACGGTAACGGATAAAAAATAATCAACTATTTATTCAAGTTAGTGATTGACTTTTCACGTATTAAAACGACTTAACCAACAACAAAAAATAATATTTAAATAAATAATTGTGACAATTGAAATAGCTTAAATGAGTTTAGTTGTGCGAATTCGAGGTTTTTAGTCGGTTTTCCTAGTGGAGTTGTGAGTTCCAAGTAAAATTCATAGTCTCTCCATTTCGAAATGATCTATATTCTAAAAAATAAAAATAATTTTCAAAAATATTATTTTTTATATTTTTGATGCATAATAATTATAAATAGTAAATTTTAAAAAATTAATTATATTTATTGATTTGTGATTGAGTATTTCTTATGAGAAATAGTTAAACACAGAAAATAAGATATTTATAATTAAAATTTAAAATATTTTTTTAATATGTGTAAAAATTCTAAAACATATATCTTATTGAAATGAAGGGAGTAAAACATTTGGTGACATTCAAAGAAAATGATAAAAACTGAGGACAAAATGTAAATAAACCAAAACCTATCATGAATTTACAAATGGGCTTTACAATAGGCCCAACTTAATGACACGTATATTATCTGGCCCACACACGATTCGAAACTCGAAACCCTCCTCCTTGTACGCGTCGTTGAAACGCGAAGAGAAGAGAGAAATCGAAAACGCCATTTTCACCATCCGTTATAGCTTTTGATCTCCTCTCCTCTCCTCCTTCCATCGCCGGAAAAATGGCCACTGGTGGAAAAGTCTCCTTCAAAGTCACTCTCACTTCGGACCCTAAGCTTCCTTTCAAAGTGTACGTTCGAATCAGTTACTTCCGGATCTCCTCGTGAATTGTGTGATTGATTGATTGATCTTTGTTTTATTTTTATTTATTTTTTTGCCGGATCGGTGTGAATTGCAGATTCAGCGTACCAGAGGGAGCTCCGTTCACGGCGGTTCTGAAATTCGCAGCGGAGGAGTTCAAGGTTCCTCCCCAAACCAGCGCCATCATCACCAATGGTACCTTTTTCCTTTGATATTCATTTGATTTTTAGCTTTTTCGAAATTGAAATTGATAAATTGGAGAAAATTTGAAATTGAAAAAACTGTTCTCTAATCAAAATCCTAAACTGATTGTGTTCTCTAGACCAAACAATGATTGTGTTCCTTCTTGAGTTTTGTCCCCTTCCATGTTCATGTGTTTTGTGTAGTCACAAGTCTTCTATTAGACATGAATCATCTATTAGTCTGAAGCTTTCTAGTGCCTAAAGATCTAAGAGAATCCTCAGTGGTGGTTATGAAGAGACCTTTGTATGAATCTTTCAAATTTTAAGAGACTTCTTTATTAAAATATTATTATTTTTGGTTACTTGCGATGAGAGATCCCCAATGCTCTAAGGCATCCGCTTTGGAAGTCTCTCAACACGAGGATCTCACCAGTTATATTAGTATTTAACTAGTGGGTCTTTCAGAAAAATTAGAAACTCATGTGAAAGTTTCTCAACGTTAGTAATCTATTAATTTCTGGGCCTGTGGTTTAATCACCGTTGATTATTTCGGCTGATTCGTATAATCTTTAGTCATCAACAATACTCCAAGATTTCTGATGTATATATGTGTTCATGTGTGCAGATGGAATCGGGATCAATCCCCAACAGAGCGCAGGTACTTGGAAACCCTCAACTTTTGTTTACTTGTTTGATTTGCATTTAATATCACTAGTGTTCTCTTATTATTCGTGTGCATTTGTTTGTTTGTATCTCATCGTGAGCTAAGTATTGTCAGTCTTCTTAAGTGGCTTCATTATAGGAAAGTTAATGTGTGTTGTGTTATGTTTGATGTCAGGAAACGTGTTCCTGAAGCATGGATCTGAACTAAGACTCATCCCCCGTGATAGAGTTGGAGCTGCGTTTTGTTATTGATCCATGTTTCTTGTAACCAATGAGTGAAGTGAAACACAGTACCAAAAACATATTGAAAAAACTTAAAACATATTGAAATGGTTATTGTACAACTTCGAATAAATATTGTGATGTTCACATCCTTTTAGACAACAAGCAAGGGAACTGGATTTGGTTTAATGTTATATCTTTATGGGTCTAACTCATGGTTATGTGTGACATTTATATCGTGTCTATGTCGAACTACACAAAGCTCGCATCTCTATGAATGTATAACTTCAATCTGTATACTGCACAATCTAACATTATTGCATCCTTATCGGGCCCAAGTTATCCGCAATAATACTCGATATTTTTGTTTCAGTATAGACCCAATTCGACTAGTGGGCCTAAATTATAATCAACTGGCACAAAAAAAGCGGCAAGAAGTAGTTCGAATCTGAACACATTGTAAATATTTAATAAGATATTTAAAAAGAAATACCTTAGAATAACTAACTCTAAAAAAAAACTTATCATAAAAGTAACAAACGAGGAAAAAAATGATCAAAATACTATATTAAAAAAAAATATACACTTATATATTTAAGATTAATTGATTTAGACTTGTGTTTTAGAGTTAAGGTGTGGCTGTTGAGGTTAGCGTTTCAATTTTTTTTTTATATAAAATATTAATATTTTTGAAAAAAAACTATTTTAGTTTTTTTATTATTTTTTAAATGTTATTTTGTTAAAAAAAAACTTAAAACAGTGATATTAAAAAAAATTGTCACTTTGACCTATGCAAATGATCTTTCCATTTTTAAAAACGTTTCTTGCGTCCCACGCAAACCTCGCATCTTCTCCCAATATCACTCTCTCTCTCTCCCTCACAACCACCGGTTTAAATTCTTAACCTAATTTCTCTTAACTATTCCCCCAACAATGTCTTCTCCACTCCCCGCAAAATCCAAACCAACGACACGATCCTCTTCATTAAACATCATCCCACACTCATCTCCTCCCAACCGCCACCGCGATCTCAAGTACAGCCTCTCCGCTGGTCCTCCTCGTACGAGCGACGAACCTACACAACAGCCTGGAAACGGCGTCGCGGGAATCCTCTACAAATGGATAAACTACGGACAAGGATGGAAACGACGGTGGTTCGTTCTCCAGGACGGTGTTTTGTCGTATTACAGGATCCACGGTCCGGATAAGATCTCTCTCTCCGTGGAGATGGATCGGAGGTCGAAGCTGATCGGCGGTGAGTCGTTGCGGTTTATCTGCCGACATAGCAAACGTGGTGATGTTCATTGTCCTGGCAAACCGCTTGGACAAATTCACCTCAAGGTATTTTATAAATGGTTTCAAAGTTTTTCCCATATAAAATACTCCCTCCGTTTTTTTATATAAGTCGTTTTAAAAAAAAAAAATTGTTTCAAATTATAAGACGTTTTCAGTTTTCCATGTAAAATTTATTAATCATTAATGTTATATGATCAATGATAATATACTTTCTATTTTATTATTGGTTGAATTGTGGTTAGGTAAATAATTAATGATGTTTTTATTTTAAAAATATAAGAAATTAATTATATTCTTAATCTACGTACATAAGTCTAAAATGACTTATATTAAAAAAGAGAGAGAGAGTATATTTAAATATGTTAATGCTAAACATACCCCACCCCCCACCCCCCAAATTACATACTCCGTTATGTTAAATAAAAAGTATTATTTAGACACTTTTAAGGCATATTAAAAATAAATTACATATAGTATTTTTATGTTTTCATTAATCACATTTAATTAACCAATAATAGTTGAGATAAACAAATGTATTTTGTAACTAATATTAAAAATAAATATAACAAAAAAATTAAAGTGTCACTCTTTAAAAAACAGAAGAGATGTGTGATATTTAGACCTAAGCATTTGTAGTTGAATCCATGATTGATATCCAAACTGAATATGTATTCGATCAGAGCTATAAAAATACATGAACGGATCTTATTAAATGACATTTTTGGATTTGGTATTTTCAAACCTGAATCGAACTAAAAAAAACTAGAAATATAAACTAAATCTTTATATCTGAATTAATATAAAAAAAAATATTTTTTAAAAAAATATTTCAATACGTTATTCATGATTATTATGATTCACAGAAATATTTGAACTCTAAAATGTATTTGGATCCAAAATAAATTTTATAGAGTTATAAAATCTAGAACTCAGACGGAAAAGGCCTAAGAAATTGAAACCAGAAAACCTGGCAGATCAAAGTTCGAGTCCTTTTTAAGTTATAATATTGTATTGGGATAAGTTTGGCAGCATATCGAAAAATCTAGGTTTCTATATATTTGGGGGTTCTTCCGTATTTTTAAAACGTTTATTTAAATTTATCAAATGCACTTAATTTGGCATATATATAATTTTCAGAATCCTGAGTTTTTTTTTATAGGTCTCATCAATCGGACAAAGTATATCAGACAGCAAGAGTTTCACTGTATTTACTGGTACAAAGAGTCTGCATTTACGAGCAGCAACACATGAAGACCGTACAGCTTGGATCGAAGCTTTGCATGCTGTTAAAGAAACCTTTCCAAGAATGTCAAACGAAGAGTTAATGGCAACGACAACTAATGTATCGGTCTCAACTGATAAGCTAAGAGAAAGATTAATGAAAGAAGAAGTTGACGAGACAATCATCAAAGATTGTGAAGATATAATGAAAACCAATTTTATCGCATTGCATAATGAGGTCATGACGCTTAAACAGTATCAGTGTCATCTTGTAGATACTCTCAAGAACGTTAATAGTTTCCCAGAGCTAGGGTGACAAATTTTAAATGAGTTTTATATATCTTGTCATTTTGATTTATTATCATATTATGTTCAAAGTTGGGTTTTTTGCATACTAATAGAAATTTCATAAAATGATAAGATTTTATAATTTTACCAGGTTTTTGTGTTGTTTTTATTGATCGAATAGCTTAGGCTTTTAATGTAACTCATAGCCCATGCAGTGAAAACTTTAGCTAAGCCATTGTATTCCTTTTTTCTAAAATTATATCATTTTTTATAATTGTATCAGATTTTAGAATTGTCGATATTTGTAAATTCAGTGAGCTTAGACTTTATAAATGTAATTCATATCCCATATAGTGAAAACTTTAGCTAAGTCATTGTATTCCAATTTCGTAACAAAAAGTATTAAGAATAATATTATAATACAAAATCATTTTAATTTAAATTATCCAATAAAAAATGTCGCATGGAATAACATACACAACAACCATAAAGTAAGAATCCAACAATTTAATGAAAATAGCATAGTTTATAATCTAAATTTTTTAAAAATATATATATATATGGAGATGAAAGAAACAAGCTATCAATATCACTATATTACATATATCGAAATTGCAATTTTGTTTTTGGTTTTATATTCTGACGGAGTCAGTGCGTGTACTAATTCAGCTGGACATTCAAGTTCCAATCTTATGAGTTTGTAGCGTTTTACAATACTAATTTTTAATTATATAACGTAGTCGTTAGCTATATGCACCGTCAAGGAATTAATATAGTGCATGAAAACGCTAGGTGATGGACACGAACTCACAACTATTAATCAAAATTATTTTAAAATCATCAAATCATCCAATGTACTCAGCAGACACAGTTTTATTCGTTCGAATATTTTATAAAAACATAAGATAATAACAGAAGGCAACAAACATTAAAATAAATAAATTTGGTTAAATCTCTCTGCCAACGATGAAGACGTATATATAAAAGCTTTTCGAATTTCAAAAATGAATGAATCAGAAAATTACGAAGGAAAATACCAAAAACTAAAGAGCATGGACTTTCCCTTTCGAGCTTACACGACAAAGAGACGTATACGTAGTTTCTAACAAATTTAAAAACCCATTAATACGTAAGTCCAATAAATAATTTAGAGAAATTCCTTTAGATAGCCTATTTTAGTTTGTTTGTCACAAAAATAGCTTTTAAGGAAGAAAATGACCAAAATGTTTTTTTTAGAAGCTAAAAAATTCATTTATATGCATTTATACCCCTAGGGTTAACTAATTTGAACTTTAGGGTTTAGAGTAAAGGGGTGGGTTAGGGTTTATTTTTTGAAGGCTATTTTTGTGACAAAAACTTAAAAAGGGCTATCTAAGAGAATTACACAATAATTTATTCAAATTATTAGGACGAGTCCATGTATTGGAACTTCAAGTGCAACTCGATCTCTCCATTTTTTTTAAAATAACTCAAATAAATTAACAAAAATGGACAATGCTTTAAATACGTCTGTACTATCTTATATTCATTGAACATTACTACGTTACACCTTCCTTATATGATTCGTTGTTAAATATATACTAGAAAACAAAACATTCACGTACTTTTTGAATCAAGAGTTGCTGCGGTTCTGACATCGTGTTAAAAACCAACCACACGTTTGAACCAAGTTATATAATTACAAAAAAAAAAACTAAAATAAAAATCGTCTGTAATTGTGAAATAAACTGAGAATATTTAATGGTAAAGAAGGATGAGTTTGGTAAAATTCGGAGTGACAAGACGTTGGTGTAAGGCTTATTGAGGAATGGGCTTTGATTTCTCCATCAGAAGAAACGAAACATCGTTACATCAATATCTGAGCTTGACCACCCTCTTCATTTCAATCCATGCTTTAGCTTGCATACATCACCTTCCCCTCATAAATAGTTTTAAAGAGCAAATTCAAATCGTGGTGTGACTAAAAAGGTAATAGTAAATTTTCAGTTTCTCACGTTGGATATTAGGGGATCATTATCCTCAATTTTTTAATCGGGGTTCTTAATTCATGATTGGACTTTTTTTTTTCATTTTTCGACTAAAAAACAGTTCGTAGAGCATGTTTATTGGAAGGTTCTTAGGGAGTGGTTCTTAGGGAAGGGTTCTTAGGGAGAGGTTCTTAGGGAAGGGTTCTTAGGGAAGGGTTCTTAGGGAGAGGTTCTTAGCGGAATTTAAGAACTCTTCCCTAAAAAATCTTTCAATAAACATGCCATTATATCTTTTATTTAAGAGACGATTCTTAGCTTTTCTTAAGCTAAGAATCTCGGTTAAGAGACCGGGGATAATGATGATGTTAACCAAATTCAAATTGCATGTAGAAAAAGCACACTACAGTTACAACTTACAACTCCTGGTCACAGAGAAAGCAGACCAAAGTAAACCATAGTTGAAACTAACATGTCCGAATAGTTATGGATTTGGGAAGAAAGGACTTGTGAGTCTTTGTTTTGATGCGTACGTTGTAGGTCGGCGGACGGCTATCTAACTTATTATCTGGTCATCCATCTTCTTTGTCTTTTCCCTTCTAGTTCTTTTCGCCTTACTATTTTATCATTTATATTATATTTTCTGGTCAATAAAATTATAACTTTCACAAAGAAAATTCCCATTTCGTTTTTCTTGTTTAAGAATATTAAATTTTTGAAATGATTTGACACTCTTTTGTAAATGTATATACTTGAACTTTTAGTGGAGTATTGTTGTGGGTTTATATAATGAGTTAACTCATTCAATTTATAAATATCCGATGCTAGTTGTGTTTATTTCTGCTAACCAAACATATTATTTTTTATTTAAAATAAAATAATCTACAATTTTCTCTATGATAATATTTAGACACAAGTAAAATTTAATCCACCTCAATTTTCTTAATTATTGTTTACTTTTTTCGACAATAAATAATGTTTCTCTATTTACTAACCTAAAACTTTACATGAAATGGGTTCTACCTGTATAGTAATTTTTTGTTTAAGGTCTAACTGATAATTATTATGGAAATAAAAATAGAAAATTAATAAAAATTAGGAAAAATGGTTAATTATTTCTAAATTTGAAAAGAAATAATTTTATTCTATATTTTTTTAATAAAAAAGAATTGAACAAAATAAACTATTATTTATAAAATGATATAATTTTATAAGAATATAAGGAATTTAATGTTTTTTATTTAAATTTGAAATAATTTGAAGAGAATAATTAAAGATTTACAAAAATACATTGAAGATAATTTATCAGAAATTGTTTAAATGTAAAATTCTCCAAGTTTTGCGAAAGTTCAATATAATAATGACCTTCGCACGTGTTGAACAAAGCTGTTGCACGTGATTACTCAGAGAAACATAATCTTCGTAGGATCTTTGACGCCAGGCGGGGACAGATGGTTACTTTGCTACTCCCTCAGTTTCAAATTAAATGTCGTTCTGGAGTAGAATTTTTGTTTTAAATTAAGTGTCGTTTTCGGTTTTCAATGCAAAATTTATTGATAATATTCTCTATTCTATTTTTTTATTGGTTGATATATGGTTAGGTGTATTGGTAATAGTATTTTTATTTTGAAAATATGTAAAATTAAATGTTTTCTTAATCTGTGTGCATAAACCTAGAACGACAACTAATATGAAACAGAGGGAGTATTAGATTTTGATGACGTGGTTCTAATCTTAACCGCTAAATCTCTCAACACGTGGCACCGTCTATGTCGTTGGATTCTTCGTAGACGACGATATTAGGTGGGCCGTGACAGCCCAGTATCAAATGTTAATGTGCCAGCTCAGCTCGATTCGTTCCAACTGTATGGCTTGGACCTTCGCCTCCCTGCTCATTGAAGTTTAATTATATTATAAAGATAATGATGCGTAAATAAATTTAATTATTTATTATCCGCAATTAGAGTCATTTGTCACCTGTCTCTATTTTTTTTTTCTCGAATCATGGCGAATCAAAATCTAATACGATAAAATATTTTTAAATAAAATTCTTACAACGTCGCCGAGTCATGCAATAATATTTGATTAAAATATAACAGGAGAAGAATTAGTAGTGTTCTGCATTATTTAAAATGTGGTTTAGTATTATCTTATTATTTAAAATACTCATTTAATACAGTTAACCAATAATTTAACAATATAGCTCTATCTGACAGCATGAGATCCCAATCTTATTTGATTGCTGGTGAGAAGGATGCATTGTATATTATAAGAATCTTCAAAGTTCTTTATTTATTACCCTTTTAGGGTTGATTAACCTTCGTGTTTTACAAAAATTAGGAGTGTGATTGGATGTACATATTAGAGTAAAACTTTACTCTAAGTTCAATTTTTACTCTCATTTTTTCATTTTCCTACCAATAAAAGAAATAACATTTCAACCATTTTACTCCAAAATGGAGAAAAATCAACAAACTAGAGTAAAATGGTTTGTTAGAAAAAAAGAAGAGTGAAATGGTTATTTTGCTTTCTTAAACAACATCTATACATTTTTAAGTCGAAAACAACATTTATAAAGTTCTATTGTTGCGTAATCAATACCTTGGTATTTTCAGACTTTATAAATATTTTTCGTATATCATTTATCTACACATAATTACTCAATGGCACGTCTAGTTTTTATTAATGGGACTTTGAACTAAAGTCTTACCACAATAAACTAAGGATACAAAATTGAATGTTGATGACCGACCTATAAAGAGAAAAATTACATGATAAAAATCACACCTGATAAGAAAGTCTTTCAAATCCATTTATGTAATTATCAAACATTATCAGCCGTTTAGCTACTTTATCCCATTCGCGATGACAATTAATTGCTAATTGGTCACTGTGTTGGTAAAATAGTATTTAATTGTCTTTTTTTTTGTAACATAAACTATTGATTTTAAAATGAAGGAGATAAACATAACTAATCATTTGGTCTTTTACGTGGGTATCACATTACATCCAAACAACGTAGGGCACGCCGACACTAGTTTTTAAAACTCTTTGCAGATTGTATTTTAGAAAGGAAAACTCTTATCACTACGTAGCAATTTTTGATTAGGGGGACATGTGACCATATAATAAACCAACGAACATATTTTAGTTTCAAGATTGAACATTTTTAATGATTTATATTGTTCGTCTGATGAAAACCTGTAAGCGACGGCAAGAAGCTAGTTTTAGATGTGGGATTGTTATCGGTTTATAATTAATATAAAACTAGCCGGTAATAAATGAATTGACTATAATTTTTTATATATATTAATTATATAAAGTTTTGTTAATTTTTGATGTGATATTTTTTTATTTCTAATTATTTTTTTCGAGATAATGACTCTAATTGAATAGAAATCTCAAAACTTTAACTTTCTGTTTTTATTTATTTATTTTTATATTATACTAAATTATTAAATAATATCCCGTTAGTTGACTAATTGATAATTATAACCTTAGAAAATATATTTATTCTTCTATATTTAACCATACAAGAACTAAAATGTTAATGACATGACAAATACAAGTGAAGTTAAAATATTATTTTATTCACAATACAACACAATCATTCAAATAAAACTATATATACCAGAAAAATATTTATAAATATAAATATCTGGTTGAATCCTAAATTGTAAGACAATCATTCAAATTTCTTCACATTTTTTTGGTAAAAGTTGTTTCATATATATGAACCATACATGTTTAATTGAAAATATTTTAATTTCAGAAGTTCCAATTAAATCAGATTGCAATTGAGTTTAGCTATAAAAAAAAGCCTTTTGTTATGGTTCACAGATAAAATATTTAATAACAATGCCAGCATAAATAACCAAAATATATAATTTTAAAATTTTAGCTTATTGTCACCGATAAAATCAGATACAATAACAATGCCAGCATAAATAACCAAAATTTATAATCTAATAGTTTAACTTAGAGAAATTCTCTTAGATAGCCTCATTTAGTTTGTTTGTCACAAAAATAATTTTTAAAGAAAAAAATGATCAAAATGTTTTTTTAGAAGTTAAAAAGTTATTTATATGCATTTATACCTCTAGGGTTAATTAATTTGGACTTTAGAGTTTAGAGTTAAGGGGTGGGTTTGAGGTTAGGGTTTCAAATTTAAAAAAAAAACAAAAAAAAAATTAAAATTTCAAAAAAAAAAAAATTATTTTGGTCATTTTATTTTTTGAGAGCTATTTTTATGACAAAAACTTAAAAAGTGCTATTTAAGAAAATTGCTCTTTAACTTATATAATATATTTTTTCCAATTTTGTAAACTAAATCAAAAAGAAACATTATCTGAGTTTTAAGTTTTAACGCTCTAGTGTGTGTTATTACACAAGTGAACTATTACGGTGTTCCATTATTAATTATGTTTAAACTGTTAAAAAAAACAACATTAGACATTCGTATTTTAGCATGAAAAGGAGTATTTATAATCACGAATAACGTTTTTGTTTGTTTGTTAATGTTATACTATATACTAGAACCAAAATAAAGCCAAACTAATTGATAAACAACTGTTTGGTAGAAAATTGAACTCGTTTTTGTAATGCGAGTCAGCTTTTGTTAATATTTTTGTGTGGTTAATGTCGTTATTTTTTATTTTATTTTATTTTTTGCTCTCAGGACAAAACAAGAAGACTTTCAATAGAATAACAAAGAACTAATATACGTAGCAAACAAATATATTTAAGTAGTGCCTCGTACATAAAAAAAAACATATACATAAACTCTGTCAGGTGATTATTGTTTTTATTGGTTAATTAACTTTTGAAAATAAATTTATTGATATTCTAATTCTAAGATAAATAATACAGTTTCTAAGCGCTGTAGTTGCCTTTGCGGAATATTTGAACTTTAAATACTGTCATATACTCATAGTTTTATTCATTTAATCATCAATTATCTATGTTCTGCGATCTTTTAAAAAAACACTTGAAATGTAATTGATCCTGTAATTATCTTTCCCAAATCCCGTAATTTACTTGAGTCAAAAAATTGGTAATGACAACGCGACTTTTTATTGGCGGGCTGGTGGGCTTTTTGTGTCCACTTCCCAATGCTCTCACAGCAAACTCCCTCTCTTACTCTCAACAATATTACAAATCTACCCCTAAATTAACTAATTCTCATTTTAAAACCTTTCTCTCTCTCTCTCTCTCTTCCTTCTCTCTATCTTTATCCCTTTTTCTTTTGATACTTCATTCATTCTCCCTTTTCATTTTTCTCTCTGTAGCAAACAAAAAAAAAAAACTCTCACCAAGGTTTCTTCTCAGATTTGCAAAAAAAAAAATTAATCTCTTTGATTTTCCGACAGATCTAACCTAAAAATCATCGAATGCCGTTGCAAAGAAGATCGAGAAAGGGTGAAGAGAGAGGGTTCATCTAATGAACAGATGATGCGTGAGCTTCCCGTGAGCGAACCAGAAGTCTTAAACGGCGTCGTACCAGAATCCACTCAAGTTATACTAACAACAACCACCCGAAACGCTGCCGTTTCGAAAAACCTTCTAGAAGAAAGAGGAGAGGAAGAAGAAGCGGAGAGACGAGACGATTTGTTGCTACTATCCCTAACTCCGATGGTGCGATCGAAATCCCAAGGAGCTACCCGGCGCGTGACCCCCACGCCACCTCCTTCAGACGTCGAGAAGCCTTTACCTAACGGAGATCTCTACACCGGCACGTTCTCCGGCGGGTTTCCGAACGGATCGGGGAAGTATCTCTGGAACGACGGGTGTATGTACGAAGGCGAGTGGAAGCGCGGCAAGGCCAACGGCAAAGGCAAGTTCTCGTGGCCGAGCGGTGCTACCTACGAAGGCGAGTTCAAGTCCGGGAGGATGGAAGGCTTCGGAGCCTTCATCGGCGCCGACGGAGATACTTACCGTGGCCACTGGATCGCCGATCGGAAACACGGACACGGCGAGAAGCGTTACGTCAACGGCGACTTCTACGACGGGACGTGGCGGCGGAACTTGCAGGACGGGAGGGGACGTTACGTATGGACTAACGGAAACAGTTACTCGGGAGAGTGGCGTAACGGCGTGATTAACGGGAAAGGCGTGCTCGTTTTCGGTAACGGAAACCGTTACGAGGGACAGTGGGAGAACGGCGTTCCGAAAGGGGTGTGTGGTGGTGGTGGTGATGGGAGTTCTTGGAGTGAGATGAGGAGTTTCTTTGATGGGATAGAGAAGAGGAAGAGGTCTTCTGTTGATAGTGGAGGTTGTGGTGGGGAGAAGATGTTACCGAGGATATGTATATGGGAGTCAGATGGGGAAGCTGGGGATATCACTTGTGACATTGTTGATAATGTGGAAGCTTCTGTGATTTATAGAGACAGGTTGTCTGTTGATAGAGGAGATGGGTTTAGGCAGTTTAGGAAGAATCCTTGTTGTTTTAGCGGTGAGGCTAAGAAGGCTGGAGAGACTATTTCTAAAGGGCATAAGAAGTATGATTTGATGCTCAACTTGCAACATGGGATCAGGTAAACCGTTTTAAATTGGTTAAAAACAGTTAAAATTATTCTAAATCTGTATAAGTTGGTCTAAGTTTGCTAAATCAAGTAATAATGTTGGTGCAAATCCATAAATTTGTCTACTTTATCTAATTTTTATAATTAAACAAAAAACTAAAATATCTAATATATAATATATAAAAATAAATCAATATTTGTTTAGCATTTTCTTGAACGTATCTAATTTTTATATTTATCAAAGCAACTTTATAATTAAACCAAGCTATTAAAATATCTAATATAAATTTATAATCTATAAAAAATAAATCAGTAATTAGTTAAGGTTTAGCAATTTCTTGAACATGTAAATCTCTTCAATGGTGTGGCCATTATGTTTTTTTGTATCTGTGTTCTGTTCTGACCAAAGTTTGAAACTTTTAGGTATACTGTTGGCAAACATGCTTCAGTTGTTCGAGATCTTAAGCAGAGTGATTTCAACCCGAGTGAAAAGTTCTGGACAAGGTTCCCACCGGAGGGTTCTAAGACTACACCGCCGCATCAGTCTGTGGATTTCCGTTGGAAAGACTATTGCCCTTTGGTGTTTAGGTATTCAATCTCTTTCAGGCATTCTCAATGTGTATATTTTCAATCTGTGTTTGTGATGAAATTTGGCTAAATTTTTGTAGACGCCTGAGAGAGCTTTTCCTGGTAGATCCTGCTGATTACATGTTAGCTATCTGTGGGGATGATGCTCTTCGAGAACTCTCTTCACCTGGAAAAAGTGGAAGCTTTTTTTACCTAACTCAAGATGACAGGTTTATGATTAAGACCGTGAAGAAATCAGAAGTCAAGGTTAGTCGTTGGCTCTTGTCTTGACTTCTTATTAGTATTCACATTAAGTAAGGAAACTTGACCTCAAGTTGTTTTTTTTCTTTATTTAGGTGCTTCTACGTATGCTTCCAAATTACTACAAACATATCTGCCAATATGAAAATTCACTTGTGACTAAGTTCTACGGTGTACATTGCATCAAACCTGTTGGTGGCCAGAAGGTACTTTCTGTTCTATCTATATTTTATAAGACTATTTGCTTCAAGTGGACAATTTTTTCTCATGTTTATCATCTTACCAGACTCGGTTTATCGTCATGGGGAACTTGTTCTGCTCAGAATATAGAATCCAAAGACGGTTTGACCTTAAAGGGTCTTCCCATGGACGCTCCACCTCCAAACCTGAAGCTGAAATTGATGAAACCACTACTCTTAAGGACCTTGATCTAAATTTTTCCTTCCGTCTTCAGAGAAATTGGTACCAAGAACTAATGACGTAAGCTATCCAAATCACATCTAGCTGTTTGAAAGTCTTAACCACATTACTAACTTGACTACATTTCAATAAGCAGGCAAATTAAACGGGACTGTGAGTTCTTGGAAGCTGAGAGGATAATGGATTATAGCCTTTTAATCGGAGTTCATTTCCGTGAGGACAACACAGGAGACAAGATGGGTCTTTCTCCATTCGTGTTGAGATCCGGTTAGTTGACACTTCTCATTCTTCCTCAATTCTTATTCTGCTAACCCTTGTGTGATGTTAGTTTGTTCATGTATCGTGCAGGTAAGATAGAGTCATATCAAAACGAGAAATACATCCGCGGTTGTCGGTTCTTAGAAGCAGAACTTCAAGACATGGACCGCATTTTAGCTGGCAGGTACGTCACCAATCATTGACCGACCATAACAGTTCTTTTTGCATTCATAGTCATTGGTAATAACTACCCCAGAGAGTGGTTGAGAGGTTCAGTTTCCCATTTACGAATGATTCCCATCTGAGAACTACGTTACATCCCAACGCATTATTAGTATTAAAAGTTGCTTGGCAGTTTTGTGGGTGCAGTAGGCTCCATTGAATAGAAAACACAATAACTTTGTGGGGGCAATACACAGATCATGTGTGGGCCTTTTTTTTTCTGAAAAAATGTATTGAAAATTTGATTGTATTTTTTTTTGCAGGAAACCGTTGATAAGATTAGGTGCAAACATGCCTGCAAGAGCAGAACGAATGGCGAGAAGAAGCGACTTTGATCAATACTCCTCTGGAGGAACTAACTACTTGTCACACGGAGAGGTGTACGAGGTGGTTTTGTACTTTGGAATCATTGACATTTTGCAAGATTACGACATAAGCAAGAAGATCGAACATGCTTATAAGTCTTTACAAGCAGATCCGTCTTCAATCTCAGCAGTTGATCCCAAACTATACTCCAAGAGGTTTAGAGATTTCATCAGCAGAATCTTCATCGAAGACGGCTAAATAACAAAAGGTCTCTCTTCTTGTTCATTTAGTCATCTTCATTCAAAGTTCTTAGCTTCTCTTTACCTCTCTTGGGATTGAGAAAGCCAAAGATGCTTGCTGCTTGAGGAGCAAAGGAGACTTCATAGCGTGATGAGGTGAATTGAATTCTTTCATTTAATATTAATGAGAGTGATGAGGTGATCAAAAACAAATTTTTGGGTTGAGGGGTTTTATTATTTTAAGTTTTTTTTTTTTTTTTTTGGAGGTGAGAGGAGGAAGATATATGTGAATATAGATTTGTGAAGGTGAACAAAAGTACATAAGCTGAGGAAAAAGAATTGGGGAATAAGATAAGTTTAAATTAAAGGGATGGGTGGTTT
The DNA here is from genome assembly GCA_012274485.2 of Sinapis alba. NCBI lineage: Eukaryota > Viridiplantae > Streptophyta > Magnoliopsida > Brassicales > Brassicaceae > Sinapis > Sinapis alba. Next base: position 38,315 of record MU105957.1, on the reverse strand, counting down.
CTAATATTAAATCCCATTTTGTCTTAATTCCCCCCATTTTTATTTTTTTGTAACGTAATTTTATTAGCTGAGAGTTGAGACATGAGAAAAAAAAAGCTAAAGAAAGATTTATTAAAATCTTCAAAAGAGGTCCCTCCCATATTCTCATGGGATCCATCTTCTTCACCATCCTTTTCACATCTAAAAATACTTTACCAACAACTATTGTTATTCAAACTCTATTTCAAGTCACATGTATGTGGTTCACATAAGTATTTGTATAATATTGGGGAAAATGTGATGATATTTGTTCATATATGGAAAATGAATCGACTGATGTCTCTACCTATGCATAGATATATCATATAATGAAAACAAATATTTGGAGAAATCACAAATTCATAATACGAGAATATGTATATATTATGGTCAAAAGTAGAGAGAGTTTGGAATTGAGGAAGTTATGTTATATCATGAAAAGAAGAGAAAGCGAAGAGAGAAGACCACACACATGTCTCCTTTTGTAAACTCTGAATAAACATCTCACATTACAAAAAAAAAAGAATCTCACATTACACTTTCTTTATCATAGTATTTAATTCCTATACAGTTTTTTAGAGTATGGTTTTCGATGTGTTTGTTGACTATTTATATATATATTCTTCCAGTCCGATCTATTCAGTTAGTACCAGTCCACGTTGCTTTGCAGTGTGAATTTTATATTGTTTTACAGAGACGAGTATGTGTTGTCAAAAAAAAAAAAAAAGACAGAGTATGATATTATTGAATAACTGACTTAAGTACTGATGAGAATATATTTTCACCAGTGCATGCTTACTTTGACACACTCGACATAATCAGAAATCTGAATTAAATTGTTGTATGTATTATACGGCTTAAAAAAAACATTTATGATAATAACTCAACAAAGTCCCAATGAAAATCTTTACTTGGCAGTTGAGATTATAGTAAATCCGACCAGTAGAGCAAGGAGTGTAAGAAAGTAATTAATAAAAACTGATTAAAAACTAAAAGCAATAGATTTTGTCACTAATTATCTTCAGATCATAGTCCAGATTCCTCAGAGGGACATTCATCTATTTCTTTTAAATATACTCATGAAAAAATTATACTTCACCCGTTTATAAAATAATGTATATTTTAAAATTTTCACATATATTAAAAATATGTTAAATTTTAATTATAAATACATTATTTTTATTTTATTTTTTGTGATTAGTTATTTTTCACAACTTTTAGCCATTCAAAATTTAACAAACACTAACTAATATCTTTAAAGTTTACAATTTACCATTATCACATGTATTAAAATGTCAAAAATATTTTTTCCAAAACATTAATCATTTTGAAATAAATAGAGTATTTTAAAAGGCATTTCTTTCAAATAGTTTTTTAAAGTTTTTATTACAAAAATAACACTAAAAAAAAATGACCAAAATAATCTTTTTTTTTATTTTGAAAGTAATAATATTTTATTTTTATTTTTTAAGATATGAATTCCTAACTCCAAAATTCATCCTCTTAACTCTAAACTCTAAATATAGATTAATTAATCATATGGATATAAGTGTATATTTATCTTTTTAATAAAATATTTTGGTTATTTTCTTTCTTATGTGTTATTTTGTGATAAAAAAAATTTAGGGCTATTTTAGAGTATTTATCTATTTTAAATGTTTTTGGTGTTTCAAAATATAAATGTTTGAAAAATATGGTAAATAAATTTTATTGTTAACAAATGATATTTTACAGTATTTTTATGATTGGTTAAACTACTTTTAGTTGATATATACGAGCACTGAATGAAAAACGTTCAGCTTTCGTGCGAGCCAAGCTAAGTTACTTGGTTATACACTAATACTAGTAGGCCGTAACATTACATAAAATCGATGAGAACGAACACGCTCCCGCATGCAGGTGACAAGTCAAAGTTTCATTTCTCGTTCTTTCAAAGCAAAGAATTTCCTCAAAGAGTTGATAACCTAATGTTTTTATAATGTTAATTATACATAAGTTCAAAATTTTACAATTACAAATTACAAATATCTTCGTTCGTCAAAGAGGCTTCATTGAACCCACTGTTTGTAAAATATACTTTGTTTTAAATGATTTCTAAAAGTTTTTTTTAAGTTCAAAATCTCTTAACAGGGACAAAAGAAGAAGATATAAGTGTACGTACTGTCTTAATAAATTAAGTATAACGTAAAATAAAATAAAAGAAACACTGTTCGCTAAACGAGAAAATAGGAAAAAGACAGAGCTTTGAACAGTAGCTAGGTCTGCCAAAAACTTGCATGCCTAAAAAGCTTTTTTATTTATTTTCAGTTTTTTCACAAATATCAACAATCTTTCTTACTTGTAGGTTTACTATTTGTTTCTCATGTTACCTTTAAAAAAACATAGATAATAGTATTATTTACTGATTTGGGCAATAAGCTTGCGAAGATGATCTTTTCATGTGAGTTCTGCCGATCTGTCTTGTTTTCTTCTGTCATGTTTGTCTTCTTGAACTTATTTTTTAATTTATAATATATGTATTCTTATTTTAATGTGTGTGTCTATATGCTTAGCGATATTGTATACGAAACTAAATTTAAAAATGACACCCAGTGGCTAGAAATTTTAATGATCGACAAGTCAGATTAAACTAAATTTGTTTTGATGATATATGGATCACTAGACTAGATCACTATGTTTTAGGCTTTTAACATATTAACAGAGCCATGCTTCCATTGTAAAAATGAAGTTTTCGCTTAAAACGACATTTAAAAAAAACAAAAATAACTCTAAAATGACATTTTAAAACTAAATTTGATGTATAAAATGACATTTTTTAAAAGAAACAGAAAGAATAAATTTGATAAGATTAATATGAGTTAAAATGAAGAGAGTTATAGAATATTGATTGTTATGATGATCTTACGACTACCTGATGATATTTTAATAGTTTTAGTAGTAAAATAATTAAATAAAGTGAATAATAAAAATATCATAAAGAAAAATTAAGTAATATTAGTTAATTTATGCATGGAAAACTGATTCAGAAACATTTGAAAATTTGGTTAGCAATTTTTCAAAAGAAAAATATTTAGAACTTTATAATGAATATTTAGTTTGTTGATGTTTCTAACTCTTTTTGCAATGTGATAATGGTATTTATTATTGTAATTTAAAATGTTGAGGCAATTTTTTAAAAATACGCCTGTTGTTAGTCGTAAGTGTTAGCTCTGCATATTAATAACAAATTTACTGTAAATCATTTAGAATATGGTTATGGTGTTTTAGTCACTCTTTAAGTCTTAAGAGATTTAACCTAATAATGTTCTCTTCACAAATAATCCATTCAGGACAATATATACTCGGCGATCTATGCAAGACATGTGTAGACAAGCGTTTGTCAAATTGTCTTCAGCTAAGTATATTATATACTAAATCATTAAGAAAAATTTAAACTATTAAATTGTTTGCAGAGGAATCATCCCAATGTAATGCAAACAAAATCCGAATCCAGGTGAATCTTCTTTACCACGCCTTCGCTACTTTGGTTATCCCAATTATTTTATCTGTCTAATAGATTTATTTAATAAGGTCTATGAAAAACCGTAAATTTGTTAGAAGATGATTAATCCAAATTTTTTAAGATATAATTTTTATCATAATTTAAGAACCGATTCTTAATTTTAACAAAAAAAAAAATTAAAATCCGATTCTTTACTTTTTTCTTTGTTAAAGTTAAGAATCAATTTTTAAATTATACTAAAAATCTCATTTTAAGAATTCCGAGTTAATTATGCTCTAAGTTGTTCAACGATAGTAGACCAATGAATTCTACTACAGAGCATAATATTGCAATTAGCTATTGTTTAGATCAACTTGATTTGATATTAATTATAGTATGGCAGATACTATAATCATAATATTTGAATTGTGAGTTTTGGAATGAGGGACGAGGAAACTTTTGAAGGCCTATTATTGGAAAACGTATCAACGTGAAAGTCAAGCCTACTTACTGACCTATTAACCACCTTTTTGTTGAATAATTTGAGCTATAAACTATAGGTTTCTCTCACTTTATTAGTCTCCTTAAAAGGCAAAACATAATTTTGCTTATAGCTAATCTGAATATCATAAACCAATACCAAAACTAATGTATAGCTACTGTGAATGAATAAATTCTACAACGGCCAAGCATCAGATCAAAGATTTGACACATCCGAGGCAAAAATAAAAATAAAAATAAAAATGAAGACAGAGAGCGATGGGGAATTTAAGTGGTCTCAAGTTGTCTCAAGTATTAAGATGGCCATTGGTATTTTTAATAGGCACCATTACTTCACATTCCAACATAGGGTTCCACTATAAGGGGACACAGCCTCTCAGCCATCCTTTTCTTATCATTCTTGTATACTTACTATTTTTTCGTTTATGGAGAATGCAGTTTAATTTAGTTTCTTCTACTGTAATTTATTACACAAAGATAGGATTATTTTTTAATTTACAATTAAATTTAGTTTCCAATCATGTTAATATTAAAGTGTTTTCAGTTTTATTTGTATCGTTATGTTAAACATAGATTACTAGTTTTTATCTTTATTCATATGTCTTAAATAGAGATATCAAACCACAAAATGTTATTCCCTTTTTTTTTTGTCGGTGAAATGTTATTCTAAAAATACTAATAAGGATTAAGATGTATTTGAATGTTATAATAGTTGTGGAAAAAACTAGTAAACACATTTACAGCGCTGGAGTTTTTTTCAACTTGGTATCTAAATTAAATAATAGTATTATTTTAGTAAACTAAGTTCAGTTTAAATATTATAAATCACTTATACAAGACATATCATAATTTTAACAAGTTTATGAGATTTTTTTTTTTCAAGACTCTTAATATTTTTTTTGTCTTATTAGGATATTTATTCAATTAATTTCTACAAATAGAGATGCTTGAAAACAGTTGAATAGTATAATTCAAGAAACATAATTAATTTCAATAAATGAATCGGCAACTAGGAGAAGTTAGACATGTAAACGTAACGCTAATGATGGTGTCTTCTCTTCCTGAAGAAAACCTCATGATACATGACGCGTATTGTTTTCTTTGTTTCCAACCACCAAATATATAACTTAATATTGTTTTCTGTGTGTTTTAATAGGATCATGGCTTTCAAATTTACCACGTCTATATATATCATGACACGCGATCACTTATTTTTCTTTTCACTTGAATAAACATATCCAATAACGCATTATTTGATTGATTGCAGATGGGGACACATATTATTTTTATAAGTTTTGCATGATATAATAATATCAACATATATAATAATATCAACAATACTAAAATAATTCACTCACATAATACCAATATATTATATTTTTGTTTGTGTGTATGAAAGTATTAATGACTTTGGGTTGGATGTAACTCTAGTTCCAACCATGCAAGTTCCACATTTAGTAATAGTTTGATCATGTCCGGTTTCACTTTCATGTAATAATTTGTTTTTGGAATTCTTGTTTTTCTTAAACCACCCTCGAGTTTTTTATAACCGAATATGTTATGGATTAAAATCAACATCATTCTCAAAAACAGTAGAAAACTAATTACGTCTTTTATTACAATTTGAACAAAACACAGAAGAAGAAAATCAATCTCCAACGTTGTAGAATCATTATGTTCTTTTATATATGCTATATATTGCTAACCTTTTTTTTATACTTAACTTTTATTAAACAACCAGTAAAACCAGGAATCAAGTGTCCATTACAAACTTAATTCAACCAAAATATTGCTAACCTTCTATTATATCTATTCAAATATTTTAACGTATATTTTTTTAGCAAGACATTTTTTTTAATAGGGAGGGGACGATTTTCCTCTGGAAATAATTGTTGAGCTACGACCGATATCTATCAGCTTTATGCATGTTACATGGTCAAAAATATGAATGACATTAAGATAATTGTATGGCTAAAAAGAGGAGAAGAAACGAAATATAATCTTAAGTGGATATATAAGGATGATATCCATTTAAAGAGATTGTATTTGTGTTTGAGGCAACTTCTTGAATGGTGGTGGTTTGGTGGGGGCATCTTCCATGTTCTCCCCCAAATGCATTGAGATATATATCTCAACGCTTGTTTTTATTTTAATACAAAAAACGCTCGTGATCATGGGACACTAATTTTTTCTTTTGGTATTCACAATAGTCTTGATAAATAAATACAGACAATAAAATTTTATTTTGTTTCTGTTTCTCTCTTTTTGTTCCATTATGTGGTAGTTATCCAATCTTGTATTTGTGTCCTTCTATAATAGCTTTATACCTTTTTATATTGTATATACATGCTAATAATTCAAAACAAATAGCTAAAACTCTTGCCACATATTTTATCTATATTTGTCGATTTATATAGTTCCATGGATTGTTCTATTAAAATATCTCTTGTTTTTTCTTTTTGCTTTTTTCATGAAAGATCTCTTAAGGGCATATATCTTGTCAAGTAGTAGAAAGTGGAGTATATATCACGAGTGCAATTTACAAATTAGACAAAATAAAATCGAAGAAAAAGAAAAGAAAAGATGGATCACATGGTTGTGGGTCCAATTAAATGGGCCCATAAGGCCCACTTATGTAATGGTTCAAAAAGCAAAAAAAAAAATATAGAAAATGACGTGTAGAGTGATTTAGACGAACAAAATAAATGGACAAGTAGAGATGACTATTAGTACATAAATGTGATCGGGTCAAGTAGGCATCGACTAGTCCATTTACCAAATTGGTCTCCTTGTTATATCAATTTCAAAATCGTTTGGTCTCATTTCTTGGGATTTTAATTTGATTCTTGTTCCCCATGATTCGTGTCCTATCTCATATCATATGTTTTTGGTACTATCATATAAACAAAATATCAAACGAATAAATGAAATTCTATATTATTAGAAATAACAAATCCTGTTTGTAGAGTTTAGGACACGTCCATTAGTTTAAGCTATCTTCTGATGAGCTCCTAATGGGCTTCATCCATTGGGTCCAATTCAATTTTACTCTAGACCTATACGTCGATGCATAAAGTTAATTTCGAGTTGGGCTAAAGAAAAAAACTTGAATTGGGCTAACTTTTAATCTATGTTATGAGGATAACAAATGAAAACAAGAGACTAGAGAAGATAGAAGAGAGTATTACAGAACAAGAACAAGTTCAAGATCATGCTTACTTGGAATTTGGAAGAGAGTCCTCTTCTTCCTCTCGCAATTACAAAATTAACAATAAGATCATAAACCTCAGCATATCATGTTTGCTTATTTGATCAATTTCATCTCAACAGAGACGTTCCCAAGGGTTTAAGAGTCGTGCCTCACAGCGAGGTTTTAAAGGGTTCTACTTGCGAGGAGCTTTCTTCTTTCCAGCAATAGCAACTCTCTTTCCCTTTTTAGTGCGAGCGTTGGTTTTGGTTCTTTGACCTCTGCAAGGCATTCCATGTCTATGTCTACTTCCTCTGTAACAGTCTACTTCCACCAGTCTCTGTATCTCTGATCCAACACGTCTCCTCTTCAGAATCATGGAAAGACAAGCTAACTCATCACCAATGTTGGATACTTAAAAAAACGATAAGAAGTTAAAAAGTATGATTCTGAGAAAAGGGTTTTTACCAATTCATCACCATGTTGGTGCATGCCAACTTCTTCACGGAGGTCAATGAGTTCTTTACCAGTTAAGTCTCTGGCAAGTTTGTTAGTGATGCCAAGCCCACAGAGAACCTGGTGAGACTTACGGCGTCCGATTCCATAAACTTCTTGAAGACCGGTCTTGAGGGGCTTGTGGTTTGGAACCTCTGCGTTTCCCACACGGATTCCTTGCACACGCAGTCCATGAAACTGCACAGAAAGAGACCAAACTAAATGGTAAAATAAAATACTTGGAAAACAAGGTAATGACACAAGCCTAGTTAGAAGACTAGATTCAGCCGGTCCTAAGATTTTGAAGACTATAAACAATTTATTTAATTAAATTTTGCTTTAACAACTTGAGAGTAATTTGTTTTCAAGACCAGAGCTGAAACATTGTGTGGGATTGAGGGTTCGAATTCATTGCCAGATAATGATCTAACCGACTAATTCCTTAATGTGTGAGCAGATAATATGAATATCTAATTCTCATTGCGAGCAACCGACGCCGATAGTCAAACCCCTGGGAATTAGTCGGTTAGATCAATGGCCGGCCAGATATCCCGGATAAAAAAAACATTGTGTGGGATTGCACTTAACGAGCCAACATATATTATCATCAATCCGAACTCAAATTATTATTAACCGAACCCAACCCGAACATATGGAAAATCCGAATAGAACCCGAAAAATCCAATTTCAAACACTTTTAGATTTCATCCAAGCAAATGCTTCAGGAGAAAACGAATTCTAGGCCTAGCGAACAGTTAAAAATCAAATGCTGAAACCCTAATCTCAAAGAAGAGAGACTGATGGAAATGCCGTCAGGAACCCTACATTACATCGAAGAGAATTCGAATTCGAATTCGAGAGAGGGAGGAGATGAAGAACTTACCGATAGATTACGAAGCAGAGACTGGCTATGGTCGAATAAGGTCGCCGCGGATCTGCGTAAGCCCAACATCGTAGGAAAGAAACTGTATGTTTTCAAACCAAACGCAAAACGCCTCTCTGCTTCCTTCTCTGAGGTTCATTCTTCGCTTATTGGGCTTTAGAAAAAACTATTATTGGGCCTTTTAATTTATTAGGATAGGCCTCGAATCGCATACCCTTTGTGAATTGATTTTTTTAAAAAGTTGGTTTACTGAGAGAAGGAACGTACTTGCATTATTCGTTAAGATCTTCATATTTAAAAATTGAATAGCCCACTACTCTCTAGGCTCTTCACGTTTCGATCTGGGTGGAACAGAATAAATAAGAAATTAGAACTATTATTATTTTTAAAAAAAGGAAAGTGATAATGTTTTAAGTTTGTGAATTTTGGAAACGTTAATTACTTTAAAGATTCAACAAATAAGGCAGGCAAACCTAGTTTTATTTTAACTTCTCTTTGTGTGTTAAGAGAGATACGTACTGGTTATAGAAAAGTGGTTGGAACCAGCGCTTGTGGGCTGGTGGTAAAGGAACCTCAGCTGAGGTGTCCGCCACCCGACTTCGAGCGTTGGCCACCACATAATTTACATGGGGAGTTGGTGTGGCCCTCGAGACCGCTAGCGTAAACATGGGCCTTTAAGTGGAGGCTTAAAAATTCTTGTAATGGCGTGGGCTAAGGCCCGGTGGGCTAGTCAATCGCGTTTAGCGGTTGGACACTCGGTTATCAAAAAAAAAAAAAAAAAAAAAAAAAAAAAGTGGTTGGCTTACCTACAAAACATTTTCTCCTTATATGATTTTACTACATGTAACGTTTTTGATCGTAAGCAATGCTAACTTTAAAGATAGTACGGTAAAAGTGCCTTGCGATATTAATAGGATTTTTTTTTTGTTAAAAAAGGCAACACATGTTCGATATTTCATTTGTAGTAGAAATGATTCACAAAATAGAAACCGCAAGATCACTAACTCTAGGTATTTAGCTTATTGGGATAAAACCAGGTTATTTAATTTGTATATAAAAAGCGTTTTGGAAATAGTAATTCAAGTTACTCAACTTAATTAATAGGTTTTTAGGTTACTCAACCTAACAACTACCAGAATTTTATAGTTTTTTTTTCCTTGGCCTTTCACTTCAATGCTGGGTCACTAAATCTGAATCAAAAGTTATGATCTTCCTTTTGTCAAAAGAATAATAAAAGATACTTAGCTCTAGTGAAAATTCAACCTAAAAATAAATAATTACTTCTGACACTAAATTTTAATTACTTGTTTATTTTTATTTTTGAACGATTACTTGTTTATTTTCTATATTTTGATTAAAGGTAGATTTGGGAATATTATATGCATGCAACAATCACATGTGATTTTTTTTTTTCAAGAGAACATTAATCACATGTAAACTTTAAATGGTTGCCAAATGGGTATAAAAATGACTCAGACGTGTTAAGCAAGGGACGTAATTATGTGTTTGTGGTCTCTATTTCATTCACTTTCTCACTCTATAATTTCAACAGATATTTTCAAATTCACGCGCCAAACAGAAGATAATATTGTATGAAAATAATTTTAAATGTTTAAATTTAAACGGTGAATAAAAGTCAAAAAGAATAGTTCAAAACATTTTTTGGCCAAGACTTGTATTGTGATCGGAATCAACTCTTGGGTCAGACGCATGTATGTTAACGTCTCACATTAAGACAAAATTACAACTTGGACAGTATTAATCAGACATATGGTTTTAATAGGTTTGGGTATTTTGTACAACAATGTCAACTTTGGTTGATGTAATAGTGAGCAACTGGCAAAACATATAATTGACTTCAAAGTACCACTTATTCCACTGTTATAAAATAGTGTACAAATATATTTTTACGAATGCTTACACACAATTTAGAGTAATTAGTAACTTGTTTTAGTATTGGAGTGACAGAGCTATATTGATAAGTTTATTATTTTGCCATGGTAGATTCCTGTACAAGAAACTATTTTTACTAGGATTTATTTTTTCCAACTAGTAGGATTTAGAAATTCGTCTGATAATTATAATTGATTCTCCCACTTGGAAAAATAAATAACTCCAACGATGGTGGCAATGGAGATTTAGTTAATACTCCCTCCATTTTATATTACTTGTCATTCTAGGTTTATACACATATATTAAGAAAACATATAAAACATATGATTTTGTATAATTCTAAAATAAAAACATAATTAATCTATACACCTAACCATATTTCAACCAATAAAATAATAAATGAAAATCTTATTAATGAATTTTGCATTGAAACTCTAAAACAACATTTATTTTAAAACGAAATTTTTTTCCTACAATGACAAGTAATATAAAACAGGGGGAGTACTATATTTCCCAATTTAGTTGGAGCCATTCCCAATGCTTTTGGAAGCCCACAAATCTTTGAATAATCCAAATAGTTCATCTTCTGCCCGTTGGCTGAGAGCTACTTAATCAGTACAATAGTAAGATTAGTACTTTATCGTAATTAACAAATTAATCTGAGAAGTAGCAATTAGTTGAGCAATGGTTTGAATATCCTTCATGAATCATTACCCTGGTCATCCTTGCGTTTGACTCTTAATAGCCATAAGGGCATCTTTATCCTAGAGACTCCTTTTGGGTCTTTTTTTTTTCTTTTTTTTTTGCTTTTTTTTTTTAAAAAAATAAATAAATAAATTAAACTAATCGCGGACCGACACGTATTAATGGAGCCCGTGAACAGTACAAGAAACAGTTCTTATTTAAGAGTTTTAAGAACCGTCTCTTGCACTGTTCACGGACCCCACATGTTAGTGGGGCCCGCAAACAGTGCAAGAGACCCCCTTAAGAAACCCGGATAATCATGCTCTAAGAGCATCTTTAATGGAAGTTGCTTAGAGGAGTTCTTAAGGGGAAAAAGAAGAAAGAGAAAAAAATGGGGTGCTTATTTAGGCTTCATAAGAGCTGGTTGCTTGAACTGTTCGCGGGCCCCACTGACACGTGGCGGCCCGCGATTGGTTCCTTTAATTTTTTTTTTTTTCAGAACAAAAAACAAAAAAAAAACCTTAAGCACCCCAAAATAAGCACCCTCCCCTTAATGGTGCTCTAAGGGACTTATTTGGTGAACTTAATCATCCTGTTCTGTAGGTAATAAAGTAAAGTAGTTAATAATTTCATAAAACGACAAAACTAAGGCTCAAGATATTAATTAAATTTAACCAAATAAATTATCAGTAGTTCAGGTAGGTGCAAAATGACATTGTTTTATACAAGACTGCCAACTTTCATCGTTTAGCATTGATTAATGTTCAAGTAATAGTTAAGTTAGTTCTAAGAAGGACAATTAGTTCTTCAAATTTCAGACGTCATTTTCACAAGACCTAGGTAAGTCGAGACATAAGACATTTATAATTTAGAACTAATCACAACTTACATTATACCACGAATAAAGAAAAAATACAAAAAGAGTGTTTTGTTTTAAGAACTAAGACCATCATTATCTTCGGTATCTTAACTGGGAATTTTAGTTTCAGATAAGAGACGGTTCTTAGTTTTTTTTAAATAGTTTTTAACTAAGAAAAGCTAAGAAGCGTTTCTTAAATAAAAGATAAGAATCGTTTCTTAGCCGAAAAATGTAAATAAATAAATAAAAATAAAAAATGTCAAATCATGAGTTAAGAATCCCGGTTAAGAAACCACGTATAATGATTCTCTAAGAAGGGTGTTTCATATTATGATATTAGATAGATAGAGACTGGAGTAGACACTTGACCCTTGTGAGTACGAAACAACATTCTTTCTGAAAAAACAAAGAGTTAAAGTATTCAGTCAGCGTCTCGCCGTCTCCGCAGTGGTCGCCATCATCATACGTCAGTGAACGATGCAACTATGCACTAAAACAAGATTGTCATAATTTTTAAATTTTTTTCCTCAAATATGTGGGTTAACCCCTACAAGAATATTGAGTTTTTCGGTAAATTTTGTATTTACCAAAGGTTATAGTCTTTCATGTTTTATAAACTTTTTAACCACATTCTTTATACATATTAATATATGCTTAACTCTTTTTAGGGTAAATCATAATGGTTTTAAATTTTTACACAATTAATTTAAGAAAACATTATAGAGTACCTAAATTAGTGGAATAACCACAAAGAAATTTCAATTATCTCGAGAAACGGAGACAACAAAGGATCCAAACCTCTTTGACCATCATCCTACGTCAGTAAACGATGCAACTATGCATTAAAACAAGATTGTCATAATTTTTGAATTTTTCCTAAAATATGTTGGTTAACCCCTACGAAAATATTGAGTTTTTCGGTAAATTTTGTATTTACCAAAGGTTATAGTGTTTCATGTTTTATAAACTTTATAACCACATTCTTTATATGTATTAATATATGTTTAACACTTTTTAGGGTAAATCGGAATGTTTAAATTTTTTTACACAATTAATTTAATAAAATATTATAAAGTGCCTAAATTAGTGGAATAACCACAAAGAAATTTCAATTATCTCGAGAAACGGAGACAACAAAGGATCCAAACCTCTTTGACCATCATCCTACGTCAGTGAACGATGCAACTATGCATTAAAACAAGATTGTCAGAATTTTTGAATTTTTCCTAAAATATGTGGGTTAACCCCTACAAAAATATTGAGTTTTCGGTAAATTTTGTATTTACCAAAGGTTATAGTCTTTCATGTTTTATAAACTTTCTAACCACATTATTTATATGTATTAATATATGTTTTAACTCTTTTTATGGTAAATTGGAATGGTTTTAAATTTTTATACAATTAATTTAATAAAACATTATATAATGCCTAAATTAGTGGAATAACCACAAAGAAATTTTAATTATCTCGAGAAACGGAGACAACAAAGGATCCAAACCTCTTTGACCATCATCATACGTCAGTGAACGATGCAACTATGCATTAAAACAAGATTGTCATATTTTTTGAAATTTTTTCCTCAAATATGTGGGTTAACCCCTACAAGAATATTGAGTTTTTCAGTAAATTTTGTATTTACCAAAGGTTATAGTCTTTCATGTTTTATAAACTTTTAACCACATTCTTGATACGTATTAATATATGCTTAACTATTTTTAGGGTAAATCAGAATGGTTTTAAATTTTTACACAATTAATTTAATAAAACATTATAGAGTGCCTAAATTAGTGGAATAACCACATAGAAATTTCAATTATCTCGAGAAACGGAGACAACAAAGGATCCAAACCACTTTGACTATCATCCTACGTCAGTGAACGATGCAACTAAGAATTAAAACAAGATTGTCATAATTTTTGAATTTTTCCTAAAATATGTTGGTTAACCCATACGAAAATATTGAGTTTTTCGGTAAATTTTGTATTTACCAAAGGTTATAGTGTTTCATGTTTTATAAACTTTCTAACCACATTCTTTATATGTATTAATATATGTTTAACTCTTTTTAGGGTAAAACGGAATATTTTAATTTTTTTACACAATTAATTTAATAAAACATTATAGAGTGTCTAAATTATTGGAATAACCACAATGAAATTTCAATTAACTCGAGAAACGGAGACAACAAAGGAACCAAATCTCTTTGACCATCATCATACGTCAGTGAACGATGTAACTATGCATTAAAACAAGATTATCATAATTTTTGAATTTTTCCTAAAATATGTGGGTTTAACCCCTACAAAAATATTGAGTTTTTCGCTAAATTCTGTATTTACCAAAGGTTATAGTCTTTCATGTCTTATAAAATTTCTAACCACATTATTTATATGTAGTAATATATGTTTAACTCTTTTTAGGGTAAATTGGAGTGGTTTCAAAATTTTTACACAATTAATTTAATAAAACATTATAGAATGCCTAAATTAGTGGAATAACCACAAAGAAATTTTAATTATCTCGAGAAACGGAGACAACAAAGGATCCTAACTTTTTTTACCATCATCCTACGTCAATGAACGATGCAATTATACATTAAAACTAGATTGTCATAATTTTCAATTTTTCCTCAAATATGTGGGTTAACCCCTACAAAAATATTGAGTTTTTTTTGGTAAATTTTGTTTTGACCAAAAGTTATAGTCTTTCATGTTTTATAAACTTTTTAACCACATTCTTTATACGTATTAATATATGGTTAACTCTTTTTTAGGGTAAATCAAAATGGTTTTAAAATTTTATACAATTAATTTAATAAAACATTATAGAGTGCCTAAATTAGTGGAATAACCACAAAGAAATTTCAATTATCTCGAGAAACGGAGACAACAAAGGATCTAAACCTCTTTGACCATCATCCTACGTCAGTGAACGATGCAAATATGCATTAAAACAAGATTGTCATAATTTTTGATTTTTTCCTAAAATATGTTGGTTAACCCCTACGAAAATATTGAGTTTTTCGGGAAAATATTGTATTTACCAAAGGTTATAGTGTTTCATGTTTTATAAACTTTCTAACCATATTATTTATATGTATTAATATATGTTTAACTCTTTTTAGGGTAAATCGGAATGGTTTTAAAATTTTACACAATTAATTTAATAAAACATTATAAAGTGTCTAAATTAGTGGAATAACCATAAAGAAATTTGAATTATCTCGAGAAACGGAGACAACAAAGGATCCAAACCTCTTTGACCATCATCCTATTTTAGTGAACGATGCAAATATGCAGTAAAACAAGATTGTCATAATTTTTGATTTTTTCCTAAAATAGGTGGGTTAACCCCTACAAAAATATTGAGTTTTTCGGTAAATTATGTATTTACCATAGGTTATAGTCTTCCATGTTTTATAAACTTTCTAACCACATTCATTATATGTATTAATATATGTTTAATCCTGTTTAGGATAAATTGGAATGGTTTTAAAGTTTTACACAATTAATTTAATAAAACATTATAGAGTGCCTAAATTTGTGGAATAACCACAAAGAAATTTGAATTATCTTGAGAAACGGAAAAAACAAAGGATCCAAACCTCTTTGACCATCATCCTACGTCAGTGAACGATGCAACTATGAATTAAAACAAGATTGTCATAATTTTTGAAATTTTCCTCAAATATGTGGGTTAACAACCACTACAAAAATATTGAGTTTTCGGTAAATTCTGTATTTACCAAAGGTTAAAGTCTTTCGTGTTTTCTAAACTTTCTAACCACATTATTTATATGTATTAATATATGTTTAACTCTTTTTAGGGTAAATCGGAATGGTTTTAAATTTTTTCACAATTAATTTAAAAAAATATTATATAGTGCCTAAATTAGTGGAATAACCACAAAGAAATTTGAATTATCTCGAGAAACGGAGACAACAAAGGATTCAAACCTCTTTGACCATCATCCTACTTAAGTGAACGATGCAAATATGCAGTAAAATAAGATTGTCATAGTTTTTGATTTTTTTCCTAAAATATGTGGGTTAACCCCTACGAAAATATTGAGTTTTTCGGTAAATTTTGTATTTACCAAAGGTTATAGTCTTTCATGTTTTATAAAATTTCTAATGACATTCGTTATATGTATTAATATATGTTTAACTCTTTTTATGGTAAATTGGAATGGTTTTAAATTTTTACACAATTAATTTAATAAAACATTATAGAGTGCCTAAATTAGTGGAATAACCACAAAGAAATTTCAATTATCTCGAGAAACGGAGACAACAAAGGATCCAAACCTCATTGACCATCATCATAATACGCCAGTGAACGATGAAACTATGCATTAAAACAAGATTGTCATAATTTTTGATTTTTTTCCTCAAATATGTGGGTTAATCCCTACAAGAATATTGAGTTTTCGGTAAATTTTATATTTACCAAAGGTTATATAGTCTTTCATGTTTTATAAACTTTTTAACCACATTCTTTATATGTATTAATATATGTTTAAATATTTTTAAGATAAATCGGAATGGTTTTATTTTTTACACAATTAATTTAATATAACATTATAGAGTGCCTAAATTAGTGGAATAACCACAAAGAAATTTCTTTTATCTCGAGAAACAAAGACAAAAAGGATCCAAACTTCTTTGACCATCATCCTACGTCAGTTAACGATGCAACTATGCATTAAAACAAGATTGTCATAATTTTTGAATATTTCCTCAAATAAGTGGGTTAACCCCTACAAAAATATTCAGTTTTTCGGTAAATTTTGTATTTACCAAAGGTTATAGTCTTTCATGTTTTATAAAATTTCTAACCACATTAATTATATGTATTAATATATGTTTAACTATAATTAGGGTAAATTGGAATGGTTTAAATTTTTACACAATTAATTTAATAAAACATTATAGAGTGCTTAAATTAGTGGAATAACCACAAAGAAATTTTAATTATCTCGAGAAACAGAGACAACAAAGTATCCAAACCTCTTTGACCATCATAATACGTCAGTGAACGGTGCAACTATGCATTAAAACAAGATTATCATAATTTTTGAATTTTTCTTAAAATATGTGGGTTAACCCCTACAAAAATATTGAGTTTCTCGGTAAATTTTGTATTTACCAAAGGTTATAGTGTTTCATGTTTTATAAACTTTCTAACCACATTCTTTATATGTATTAATATATGTTTACCTCTTTTTAGGGTAAATCGAAATGGTTTTAAATTTTTACACAATTAATTTAATAAAACATTATAAAGTGCCTAAATTTGTGGAATAACCACAAAAAAATTTGAATTATCTCGAGAAACGGAGACAACAAAGGATCCAAACCTCTTTGACCATCATCCTACGTCATTGAACGATGCAAATATGCAGTAAAACAAGATTGTCATAATTTTTGATTTTTTTTACTAAAATATGTGGGTTAACCCCTACAAAAATATTGAGTTTTTGAGTAAATTTTGTATTTACCAAAGGTTATAGTCTTTCATGTTTTATAAAATTTCTAACCACATTCTTTATATGTATTAATATATGTTTAATTCTTTTTAGGGTAAATCGAAATGGTTTTAAATTTTTACATAATTAATTTAATAAAATATTATAAATTGCCTAAATTTGTGGAATAACCACAAAGAAATTTGAATTATCTCGAGAAACGGAGACAACAAAGGATCCAAACCTCTTTGACAATCATCCTACGTCAGTGAACGATGCAAATATGCAGTAAAACAAGATTGTCATAATTTTTGATTTTTTCCTAAAATTTGTGGGTTAACCCTACGAAAATATTGAGTTTTTCGGTAAATTCTGTATTTACCAAAAGTTATAGTCTTCCATGTGTTATAAACTTTCTAACCATATTCATTATATATATTAATATATGTTTAACTTTGTTTAGGGTTAATTGGAATGGTTTTAAACTTTTACATAATTAATTTAATAAAACATTATAGAGTGCCTAAATTAGTAGAATAACCACAAAGAAATTTCAATTATCTCGAGAAACGAAGACAACAAAGGATCCAAACCTCTTTGACCATCATCCTACGTCAGTGAACGATGCAACTATGAATTAAAACAAGATTGTCATAATTTTTGAATTTTCCTCAAATAAGTGGGTTAACAACCACTACAAAAATATTTAGTTTTCGGTAAATTCTGTATTTACCAAAGGTTAAAGTCTTTCGTGTTTTATAAATTTTCTAACCACATTCTTTATATGTATTAATATATGTTTACCTCTTTTAGGATAAATCGGAATGGTTTTAAATTTTTACACAATTAATTTAATAAAACGTTATAGAGTGCCTAAATTAGTGGAATAACCACAAAGAAATTTCAATTATCTCGAGAAACGGAGACAACAAAGGATCCAAACCTCATTGACCATCATCATAATACGTCAGTGAACGATGCAACTATGCATTAAAACAAGATTGTCATAATTTTTGATTTTTTTTTCTCAAATATGTGGGTTAATCCCTACAAGAATATTGAGTTTTTGGTAAATTTTATATTTACCAAAGGTTACAGTCTTTCATGTTTTATAAACTTTTTAACCACATTCTTTATATGTATTAATATATGTTTAAATATTTTTAGGGTAAATCGGAATGGTTTTATTTTTTTACACAATTAATTTAATAAAACATTATAGAGTGCCTAAATTAGTGGAATAACCACAAAGAAATTTGAATTATCTCGAGAAACGGAGACAACAAAGGATCCAAACCTCTTTGACCATCATCATACTTCAGTGAACGATGCAAATATGCAGTAAAACAAGATTGTCATAGTTTTTGATTTTTTCCTAAAATATGTGGGTTAACCCCTACGAAAATATTGAGTTTTTCGGTAAATTCTGTATTTACCAAAGGTTAGAGTCTTTCATGTTTTATAAAATTTCCAACGACATTCGTTATATGTATTAATATATGTTTAACTCTTTTAATGGTAAATTGGAATGATTTTAAATTTTTACACAATTAATTTAATAAAACATTATAAAGTGCCTAAATTAGTGGAATAACCACAAAGAAATTTCAATTATCTCGAGAAACGGAGACAACAAAGGATTCAAACCTCATTGACCATCATCATAATACGTCAGTGAACGATGTAACTATGCATTAAAACAAGATTATCATAATTTTTGATTTTTTCCTCAAATATGTGGGTTAACCCCTACAAGAATATTGAGTTTTCGGTAAATTTTATATTTACCAAAGGTTATAGTCTTTCATGTTTTATAAACTTTTTAACCACATTCTTTATATGTATTAATATATGTTTAAATATTTTTAGGGTAAATCGGAATGGTTTTATTTTTTTACACAATTAATTTAATAAAATATTATAGAGTGCCTAAATTAGTGGAATAACCACAAAGAAATTTCAACTATCTCGGGAAACAGAGACAAAAACGATCCAAACTTCTTTGACCATCATCCTACGTCAGTGAACGATGCAACTATGCATTAAAACAAGATTGTCATAATTTTTGAATATTTCCTCAAATAAGTGGGTTAACCCCTACAAAAATATACATTTTTTCGGTAAATTTTGTATTTACCAAAGGTTATAGTCTTTCATGTTTTATAAAATTTCTAACCGCATTAATTATATGTATTAATATATGTTTAACTCTGTTTAGGGTAAATTGGAATGGTTTAAATTTGTACACAATTAATTTAATAAAACATTATAGAGTACCTAAATTAGTGGAATAACCACAAAGAAATTTTAATTATCTCGAGAAACAGAGACAACAAAGTATCCAAACCTCTTTGACCATCATAATACGTCAGTGAACGATGCAACTATGCATTAAAACAAGATTATCATAATTTTTGAATTTTTCTTAAAATATGTGGGTTAACCCCTACAAAAATATTGAGTTTCTCGGTAAATTTTGTATTTACCAAAGGTTATAGTCTTTCATGTTTTATAAACTTTCTAACCACATTCTTTATATGTATTAATATATGTTTAACTCTTTTTAGGGTAAATCGAAATGGTTTTAAACTTTTACACAATTAATTTAATAAAACATTATAAAGTGCCTAAATTTGTGGAATAACCACAAAGAAATTTGAATTATCTCGAGAAACGGAGATAACAAAGGATCCAAACCTCTTTGACCATCATCCTACGTCATTGAACGATGCAAATATGAAGTAAAACAAGATTGTCATATTTTTGATTTTTTTCCCTAAAATATGTGGGTTATCCCCTACAAAAATATTGAGTTTTTCAGTAAATTTTGTATTTACCAAAGGTTATAGTCTTTCATGTTTTATAAAATTTCTAACCACATTCTTTATATGTATTAATATATGTTTAACTTTTTTTAGGGTAAATCGAAATGGTTCTAAATTTTTACATAATTAATTTAATAAAACATTATAAATTGCCTAAATTTGTGGAATAACCACAAAGAAATTTGAATTATCTCGAGAAACGGAGACAACAAAGGATCCAAACCTCTTTGACAATCATCCTACGTCAGTGAACGATGCAAATATGCAGTAAAACAAGATTGTCATAATTTTTGATTTTTTCGTAAAATTTTTGGGTTAACCCCTACGAAAATATTGAGTTTTTCGGTAAATTCTGTATTTACCAAAAGTTATAGTCTTTCATGTTTTATAAAATTTCTAACGACATTCTTTATATGTATTATTATATGTTTAACTCTTTTTATGGTAAATTGGAATGGTTATAAATTTTTACACAATTAATTTAATAAAACATCATAGAGTGCCTAAATTAGTGGAATAACCACAAAGAAATTTCAATTATCTCGAGAAACGGAGACAACAAAGGATTAAAACCTCATTAACCATCATCATAATACGTCAGTGAACGATGCAACTATGCATTAAAACAAGATTATCATTATTTTTGATTTTTTTCCTCGAATATGTGGGTTAACCCCTACAAGAATATTGAGTTTTCGATAAATTTTTTATTTACCAAAGGTTATAGTCTTTCATGTTTTATAAACTTTTTAACCACATTCTTTATATGTATTAATATATGTTTAAATATTTTTAGGGTAAATCGGAATGGTTTTATTTTTTTACACAATTAATTTAATAAAACATTATAGAGTGCCTAAATTAGTGGAATAACCACAAAGAAATTTTAATTATATCGAGAAACAGAGATAACAAAGTATCCAAACCTCTTTGACCATCATAATACGTCAGTGAACGATGCAACTATGCATTAAACAAGATTGTCATAATTTTTGAATTTTTCTTAAAATATGTGGTTCAACCCCTACAAAAATATTGAGTTTCTCGGTAAATTATGTATTTACCAAAATTTATAGTCTTTCATGTTTTATAAACTTTCTAACCACATTCTTTATATGTATTAATATATGTTTAACTCTTTTTAGGGTAAATCGAAATGGTTTTAAATTTTTCCATAATTAATTTAATAAAACATTATAAAGTGCCTAAATTAGTGGAATAACCACAAAGAAATTTCAATTATCTCGAGAAACGGAGACAACAAAGGATCAAAACCTCTTTGACAATCATCCTACGTCAGTGAACGATGCAAATATGCAGTAAAACAAGATTATCATAATTTTTGATTTTTTCCTAAAATATGTGGGTTAACCCCTACGAAAATATTGAGTTTTTCGGTAAATTATGTATTTACCAAAGGTTATAGTCTTTCATGTTTTATAAAATTTCTAAACACATTCATTATATATATTAATATATGTTTAAATCTGTTTAGGGTAAATTGGAATGGTTTTAAATTTTTACACAATTAATTTAATAAAACATTATAGAGTGCCTAAATTAATGGAATAACCACAAAGAAATTTCAATTATCTCGAGAAACAGCGACAACAAAGGACCCAAACCTCTTTGACCATCATCATACGTCAGTGAACGATGCAACTATGAATTAAAACAAGATTGTAATAATTTTTGAATTTTTTCGTCAAATATATGGGTTAACCCCTACAAAAATATTGAGTTTTTCGGTAAATTTTGTACTTACCAAAGGTTATAATCTTTCATGTTTTATAAACTTTCTAACCACATTCTTTATAGGTATTAATATATGTTCAAATCTTTTTAAGGTAAATCAGAATGGTTTTAAATTTTTACACAATTAATTTAATAAAACATTATAGAGTGCCTAAATTAGTGGAATAACCACAAAGAAATTTTAATTATCTCGAGAAACAGAGACAACAAAGTATCCAAACCTCTTTGACCATCATAATACGTCAGTGAACGATGCAACTATACATTAAAACAAGATTGTCATAATTTTTGAATTTTTCTTAAAATATGTGGGTTAACCCCTACAAAAATATTGAGTTTTTCGGTAAATTTTGTATTTACCAAAGGTTATAGTCTTTCATGTTTTATAAAATTTCTAACCACATTCTTTATATGTATTAATATATGTTTAACTCTTTTTAGGGTAAATCAAAATGGTTTTAAAATTTTCCATAATTAATTTAATAAAACATTACAGAGTGCCTAAATTAGTGGAATAACCACAAAGAAATTTCAATTATCTCGAGAAACAGAGACAGCAAAGGATCCAAACCTCTTTGACCATCATCATACGTCAGTGAACGATGCAACTATGAATTAAAACAAGATTGTAATAATTTTTGAATTTTTTCCTCAAATATATGGGTTAACCCCTACAAAAATATTGAGTTTTTCGGTAAATTTTGTATTTACCAAAGGTTATAGTCTTTCATGTTTTATAAACTTTCAAACCACATTCTTTATATGTATTAATATATGTTTAACTCTTTTTAAGGTAAATCG
Source organism: Sinapis alba (assembly GCA_012274485.2). NCBI lineage: Eukaryota > Viridiplantae > Streptophyta > Magnoliopsida > Brassicales > Brassicaceae > Sinapis > Sinapis alba. Next base: position 15,466 of record MU105957.1, on the reverse strand, counting down.
GAATGGTTTTAAATTTTTACACATATAATTTAATAAAACATTATAGAGTGCCTAAATTAGTGGAATACCCACAAAGAAATTTCAATTATCTCGAGAAACGGAGACAACAAAGGATCCAAACCTCTTTGAATCATCCTACGTCAGGGAACGATGCAACTATGCATTAAAACAAGATAGTCATAATTTTTGAGTTTTTCCTCAAATATGTGGGTTAACCCCTACAAAAATATTGAGTTTTTCGGTAAATTTTGTATTTACCAAAGGTTATAGTCTTTCATGTTTTATAAACTTTCTAACCAAATTCCTTATATGTATTAATATATGTTTAACTCTTTTTAGGGTAAATCGGAATGGTTTTAAATTTTTTCACAATTAATTTAATAAAATATAATAGAGTGCCTAAATTAGTGGAATAACTACAAATAAGTTTGAATTATCTCGAGAAACGGAGACAACAAAGGATCCAAACCTCTTTGACCATCATCCTACATCATTGAACGATGCAAATATGCAGTAAAACAAGATTGTCATAATTTTTGATTTTTTTTCCTAAAACATGTGGGTTAACCCCTACGAAAATATTGAGTTTTTCGGTAAATTTTGTATTTACCAAAGGTTATAGTCTTTCATGTTTTATAAAATTTCTAACCACATTCTTTATATGTATTAATATATGTTTAACTCTTTTTAGGGTAAATCGAAATGGATTTAAATTTTTCCATAATTAATTTAATAAAACATTATAAAGTGCCTAAATTAGTGGAATAACCACAAAGAAATTTCAATTATCTCGAGAAACGGAGACAATAAAGGATCCAAACCTCTTTGACAATCATCCTACGTCAGTGAACGATGCAAATATGCGGTAAAACCAGATTGTCATAATTTTTGATTTTTTCCTAAAATATGTGGGTTAACCCCTACGAAAATATTGAGTTTTTCGGTAAATTATGTATTTACCAAAGGTTATAGTCTTTCATGTTTTATAAAATTTCTAAACACATTCATTATATGTATTAATATATGTTTAACTCTGTTTAGGGTAAATTGGAATGGTTTTAAATTTTTACACAATTAATTTAATAAAACATTATAGAGTGCCTAAATTAGTGGAATAACCACAAAGAAATTTTAATTATCTCGAGAAACAGAGACAGCAAAGGATCCAAGCCTCTTTGACCATCATCATACGTCAGTGAACGATGCAACTATGAATTAAAACAAGATTGTCATAATTTTTGAATTTTTCCTCAAATATGTGGGTTAACCCCTACAAAAATATTGAGTTTTTCGGTAAATTCTGTAATTACCAAAGGTTATAGTCTTTCATATTTTATAAACTTTTTAATCACATTCTTTATATGTAATAATATATGTTTAACTCTTTTTAAGGTAAATCGGAGTGGTTTTAAATTTTTACACAATAAATTGAATAAAACATTATAGAGTGCCTAAATTAGTGGAATAACCACAAAAAAATTTGAATTATCTCGAGAAACGGAGACAACAAAGGATCCAAACTTCTTTGACGATCATCCTACGTCAGTGAACGACGCAACTATGCATCAACACAAGATTTTTATAATTTTTGAATTTTTCATCAAATATGTGGGTTAACCCCTACAAAAATATTGAGTTTTTCGATAAATTTTGTATTTACCAAAGGTTATAGTCTTTCATGTTTTATAAACTTTCTAACCACATTCTTTATATGTATTAATATATGTTTAACTCTTTTTAGGGTAAATCGGAATGGTTTTAAATTTTTTCACAATTAATTTAATAAAATATAATAGAGTGCCTAACCTAGTGGAATAACTACAAACAAGTTTGAATTATCTCGAGAAAAGGAGACAACAAAGGATCCAAACCTCTTTGACCATCATCCTACGTCATTGAACGATGCAAATACGCAGTAAAACAAGATCGTCATAATTTTTGATTTTTTTTCCCTAAAATATGTGGGTTAACCCCTACGAAAATATTTAGTTTTTCGGTACATTATGTATTTACCAAAGGTTATAGTCTTTCATGTTTTATAAAATTTCTAAACACATTCATTATATGTATTAATATATGTTTAACTCTGTTTAGGGTAAATTGGAATGGTTTTAAATTTTTACACAATTAATTTAATAAAACATTATAGAGTGCCTAAATTAGTGGAATAACCACAAAGAAATTTCAATTATCTCGAGAAACGGAGACAACAAAGGATCCAAACTTCTTTGACGATCATCCTACGTCAGTGAACGATGCAACTATGCATCAAAACAAGATTTTTATAATTTTTGAATTTTTTCAGCAAATATATGGGTTAACCCCTACAAAAATATTGAGTTTTTCGGTAAATTTTGTATTTACCAAAGGTTATAGTCTTTCATGTTTTATAAACTTTCTAACCACATTCTTTATATGTATTAATATATGTTTAATTCTTTTTAGGGTAAATCAGAATGGTTTTAAATTTTTACATAATTAATTTAATAAAATATTATAGAGTGCCTAAATTAGTGGAATAACCACAAAGAAATTTCAATTATCTCGAGAAACGGAGACAACAAAGGATCCAAACCTCTTTGACCATCATCCTACGTCATTGAACGATGCAAATATGCAGTAAAACAAGATTGTCATAATTTTTGATTTTTTTCCTAAAAATAAGTGGGTTAACCCCTACTAAAATATTGAGTTTTTCGGTAAATTTTGTATTTACCAAGGGTTATAGTCTTTCATGTTTTCTAAAATTTCTAACCACATTCTTTATATGTATTAATATATGTTTAACTCTTTTTAGGGTAAATCGAAATGGTTTTAAATTTTTCCATAATTAATTTAATAAAACATTATAAAGTGCCTAAATTAGTGGAATAACCACAAAGAAATTTCAATTATCTCGAGAAACGGAGACAATAAAGGATCCAAACCTCTCTGACAATCATCCTACGTCAGTGAACGATGCAAATATGCAGTAAAACAAGATTGTCATAATTTTTGATTTTTTCCTAAAATATGTGGGTTAACCCCTACGAAAATATTGAGTTTTTCGGTAAATTATGTATTTACCAAAAGTTATAGTCTTTCATGTTGTATAAAATTTCTAAACACATTCATTATATGTATTAATATATGTTTAACTCTGTTTAGGGTAAATTGGAATGGTTTTAAATTCTTACACAATTAATTTAATAAAATATTATAGAGTGCCTAAATTAGTGGAATAACCACAAAGAAATTTCAATTATCTCGAGAAACAGAGACAGCAAAGGATCCAAACTTCTTTGACTATCATCATACGTCAGCGAACGATGCAACTATGAATTAAAACAAGATTGTCATAATATTTGAACTTTTTCCTCAAATATGTGGGTTAACCCCCACAAAAATATTGAGTTTTTCGGTAAATTTTGTATTTACCAAAGGTTATAGTTTTTAATGTTTTATAAACTTTCTAACCACATTATTTATATGTATTAATATATGTTTAACTCTTTTTAGGGTAAATCAGAATGGATTTAAATTTTTACATAATTAATTTAATAAAACATTACAAAGTGCCTAAATTAGTGGAATAACCACAAAGAAATTTGAATTATCTCGAGAAACGGAGATAACAAAGGATCCAAACCTCTTTGACCATCATCGTACGTCATTGAGCGATGCAAATATGCAGTAAAACAAGATTTTCATAATTTTTGAATTTTCCTAAAATATGTGGGTTAACCCCTACCAAAATATTGAGTTTCTCGATAAATTTTGTATTTACCAAAGGTTATAATCTTTCATGTTTTATAAACTTTCTAACCACATTCTTTATATGTACTAATATATGTTTACCTCTTTTTAGGGTAAATCGGAATGGTTTTAATTTTTTTCAAATTTAATTTAAAAAAACGTTATAAAGTGCCTAAATTTGTGGAATAACCACAAAGAAATTTGAATTATCTCGAGAAGCAGAAACAACAAAGGATCCAAACCTATTTGACCATCATCCTACGTCAGTGAACGATGCAAATATGCAGTAAAATAAGATTGTCATAATTTTTGATTTTTTCCTAAAATATGTGGTTTAACCCCTATGAAGATATTGAATTTTTTGGTAAATTATGTATTTACCAAAGGTTATAGTCTTTCATGTTTTATAAAACTTCTAACCACATTCGTTATATGTATTATTATATGTTTAACTATTTTAGGGTAAATTGGAATGGTTTTAAATTTTTATACAATTAATTTAATAAAACATTATAGAGTGCCTAAATTAGTGGAATAACCACAAAGAAATTTCAATTATCTCGAGAAACAGAGAAAACAAAGGATCCAAACTTCTTTGACCATCATCCTACGTCAGTGAACGATGCAACAATGCATTAAAACAATATTTTCATAATTTTTGAATTTTTCCTCAAATATGTGGGTTAACCCCTATAAAAATATTGAGTTTTTGGGTAAATTCTGTATTTACCAAAGGTTATATTCTTTCATGTTTTATAAACTTTCTAACCACATTCTTTATATGTATTAATATATGTTAAACTCTTTTTAGGGTAAATTGGATTCATTTTAAATTTTTACACAATTAATTTAATAAAACATTATAGAGTGCCTAAATTTGTGGAATAACCACAAAGAAATTTCAATTATCTCGAGAAACGGAGAAAACAAAGGATCCAAACTTATTTGACAATCATCCTACGTCAGTGAACGATGCAACTATGCATTAAAAAAGGATTTTTATAATTTTTGAATATTTCCTCAAATATGTGGGTTAACCCCTACAAAAATATTTAGTTTTTCGGTAAATTTTGTATTTACCAAAGGTTATAGTCTTTCGTGTTTTATAAAATTTCTAAACACATTCATTATATGTATTAATATATGTTTAACTCTGTTTAGGGTAAATTGGAATGGTTTTAAATTTTTACACAATTAATTTAATAAAACATTATAGAGTGCCTAAATTAGTGGAATAACCACAAAGAAATTTGAATTATCTCGAGAAACGGAGACAACAAAGGATCCAAACCTCTTTGACCATCATCCTACGTCATTGAGCGATGCAATCATGCAGTAAAACAAGATTGTCATAACTTTTGATTTTTTTTTCCTAAAATATGTGGGTTAACCCCTACGAAAATATTGAGTTTTTCGGTAAATTCTGTAATTACCAAAGGTTATAGTCTTCCATGTTTTATAAACTTTCTAACCACATTCATTATATGTATTAATATATGTTTAACTCTGTTTAGGGTAAATTGGAATGATTTTAAATTTTTACACAATTAATTTAATAAAACATTATAGAGTGCTTGAATTAGTGGAATAACCACAAAGAAATTTCAGTTATCTCGAGAAACGGAGACAACAAAGGATCCAAACCTCTTTGACCATCATCCGGTTAGTGAACGATGCAAATATGCAGTAAAACAAGATTGTAATAATTTTTGATTTTTTCCTAAAATATGTGGGTTAACCCCTACAAAAATATTGAGTTTTTCGGTAAATTATGTATTTACCAAAGGTTATAGTCTTTCATGTTTTATAAAAATTTTAAACACATTCATTATATGTATTAGTATATGTTTTAACTCTTTTTAGGGTAAATCGAAATGGTTTTAATTTTTTTCACAATTAATTTAATAAAATATTATAGAGTGCCTAAATTAGTGGAATAACCACAAATAAATTTGAATTGTCTCGAGAAACGGAGACAACAAAGGATCCAAACCTCTTTGACCATCATCCTACGTCATTGAACGATGCAAATATGCAGTAAAACAAGATTGTCATAATTTTTGATTTTTTTTTCCTAAAATATGTGGGTTAACCCCTACGAAAATATTGAGTTTTTCGGTAAATTTTGTATTTACCAAAGGTTATAGTCTTCCATGTTTTATAAACTTTCTAACCACATTCATTATATGTATTAATATATGTTTAACTCTGTTTAGGGTAAATTGGAATGATTTTAAATTTTTACACAATTAATTTAATAAAACATTATAGAGTGCCTAAATTAGTGGAATAACCACAAAGAAATATCAATTATCTCGAGAAACGGAGACAACAAAGGATCCAAACCTCTTTGACAATCATCATACGTCCGTGAACGATGCAAATATGCAGTAAAACAAGATTTTCATAATTTTTGATTTTTCCCTAAATTATGTGGGTTAACCCCTACGAAAATATTGAGTTTTTTGGTAAATTTTGTATTTACCAAAGGATATAGTCTTTCATGTTTTATAAAATTTCTAACCACATTCTTTATATGTATTAATATATGTTTAACTCTTTTTAGGATAAATCGAAATGGTTTTAAATTTTTACACAATTAATTTAATAACACATTATAAAGTGCCTTAATTAGTGGAATAACCACAAAACAATTTCAATTATCTCGAGAAACGGAGACAACAAAGGATCCAAACCTCTTTGACCATCATCATATGTTAGTGAACGATGCAGCTATGCATTAAAACAATATTGTCATAATTTTTGATTTTTTCATAAAATATGTGGGTTAACCCCTACAAAAATATTGAGTTTTTTGGTAAATTATGTATTTACCAAAGGTTATAGTCTTTCATGTTTTAAAAAACTTTCTTACCACATTCTTTTTATGTATTAATATATGTTTAACTCTTTTTAAGGTAAATCGGAATGGTTTTAAATTTTTACACAATTAATTTAATAAATTATTCCAGAGTTCCTAAATTAGTGGAATACCCACAAAGAAATTTCAATTATCTCGAGAAACGGAGACAACAAAGGATCCAAACCTCTTTGACTCATCCTACGTCAGTGAACGATGCAACTATGCATTAAAACAAGATAGTCATAATTTTTGAGTTTTTCCTCAAATATGTGGGTTAACCCTTACAAAAATATTGAGTTTTTCGGTAAATTTTGTATTTACCAAAGGTTATAGTCTTTCATGTTTTATAAACTTTCTAACCATATTATTTATATGTATTAATATATGTTTAACTATTTTTAGGGTAAATAAGAATGGTTTCAAAATTTTTACACAATTAATTTAATAAAACATTATAGAGTGCCTAAATTAGTGGAATAAC
>MU105956.1:0-216989 GCA_012274485.2 Sinapis alba | reverse complement strand
AGAAAAAACGAACCAAACAAAAGAAAAAAAAGAGAGTGAAGAAGATCGGTAGACCATTACCAGCAGGATCTTAGCTGGATCCATCACTCTCCAAAAAGTTTTCTCATCTTTTATCGAGAAAACCCATAAGAAGAAACCTAACAGAAAGTAAGAAAAAGAGAGTCCCTACAGTACTCTCAGATCTCGTCCATTGAAAAGATAAGAAGAAGAAGTACACAATGCTCTTCTTATTGTTCTTCTACTTTCTCTTCTCCTCCGTCCTCGCCGACCGTCGAGTTCTCCACGAGCCATTCTTCCCTGTAGATTCTCCACCACCGTCACCTCCACAGTCGCCGCCGCTTCCGAAGCTTCCTTTCTCTTCCACCACTCCTCCAGACGCCATTGCACCTCCTTTCTTCCCTTCATACCCTTCACCTCCTCCGCCTCCTTCTCCAGCGTCATTTGCTTCCTTCCCGGCCAACATCTCCTCTCTAATCGTCCCTCACGCCGCTAAATCGCCGCCTAGTTCTAAGAAGCTTCTCATCGTCGCAATCTCCTCCGTGACTTCCGCCGCTCTAGTCGCCGTGCTTATCGCGTTGCTCTATTGGCGTAGAAGAAGAAGAAGAAGCCAAGATAGTAACTTACCTGATGATAGCAAGACGTGGACAACCGACAGTAGTCGCCGAGTTCATCCGCCTCCTCCGTCAGCCGCACCTTCGGCACGAACTAGTAAGCAGAGGGCGAGGACGGGCTCGGGCAACAACAGCTCTGAGTTTCTTTACATGGGAACGATGGTGAATCCGAGAGGAGTTCAAGTTCAATCGGAGACTAATGGGAGCAACAATGGTTCGAACTCAAGGAAATTGGAATCTCCAGATCTCCAGCCTCTTCCCCCTCTAATGAAACGGAGTTTCCGCCTAAATCCAGAGGTTGGTTCAATAGGAGAGGAAGACGAAGAAGAGTTTTACTCTCCCAGAGGTTCAGCGAGCGGGCGCGTTACGTTAAGCCGGGTCGGATCCGAGTCCCGGAGAGTTTTCGCCGTGGTTCCGAATCGAAACGTTGGATCTGTGACCAACGACACTATCTCCTGCTCTTCATCAAGCTCAGGTTCACCTGGGAGATCGACCTTCATCAGCATTTCTCCCTCCATGAGCCCCAAGAGATCCGAACCTAAAGCTGCGGTAATCTCCGCACCGGAACCGCCGTTGAAGACGTCTCTGGGAACCTCTGAATCATCTCCGACGAAGACAACAGATTTTCGATTCGTGAGGTCTCCATCACTGTCGTTAGCTTCTTTATCGCCGAGACTCTGCCCGGAGAAAAACGCCGATGGAGGATTAAGTCAAATCTTGAGATCTCCGACGGTTACATCTCTCACTACTTCACCAGAAAGATCAAATGATGATGACAAAAAAGAAAAGCCTATCCAGAAACTCGACGACTGCACTTCATCTGCCTCTACTTCGCCGGAACGACGACCAAACGATACTCCAGAAGCTTACTTGCGATCACCTACGCATTCTTCTGCTTCTACATCTCCGTATCGATGCTTCAAGAATTCGCCCGAGGTATTACCGGCGTTTATGAGCAATCTCCGGCAAGGGTTGCAATCTCAGTTTCTCTCTTCTCCGGGACAAGGTTTCCTTAAAGAGTTGGATGCACTGCGTTCTCGTTCACCATCGTCATCTTCTTCGTCTGTTTGTTCTTCACCGGAAAAAACTTCTCACATGTCACCGGCCACATCTCCTCGCAATCCTCACTCTGCTTCCTCATCATCTCTGTCGTCTTCTCCGGACAGAGATTTTAGCCATAGCTTAGATGTATCTCCACGAATCTCCAACATTTCATCTCAAATTCTACAGCCTCCTGTGTCTGCAGCTGAAGCTTTGCGAGTCCCACCACCGCCTCCGCCACCTCCTCCACCGTTTCCTTCATGGGCACGACGGAAACAGATTACTCCTAAGGCGTCCCGACCACCTTCTCTCACGCCACCTTCACATCCTTTTGTGATCCCATCCCAAAACCTGCCAGAGACGTTCAGTGCCAATGAGGCTACAGAAGAAACTCCTAAGCCGAAGCTAAAGGCTTTACATTGGGATAAAGTCAGAGCAAGTTCTGACCGTGCGATGGTTTGGGATCATCTCCGATCAAGCTCCTTCCAGTGAGTTTATGTCAATAGTTTCTTTAATACAATATGCTTCTTGAGAATATGGTTGTTGAAATTGTTGATGTGCTTGCAGATTAGATGAAGAGATGATTGAAACATTGTTTGTGGCAAAGTCATTAGACTCTAAACCGAATCAGAGCCAGACAACTCCAAGATGCGTTCTCCCGAGCCCAAACCAAGAGAACAGAGTGTTGGACCCTAAGAAGGCTCAGAATATTGCCATCTTGCTTCGTGCACTTAACGTCACTATAGAAGAAGTTTGTGAGGCTCTTCTTGAAGGTAACCTATGCTGTCTCACATTATGATCTTAGAATTTGATGTTCTGAATGATTTGATAGACCGCTTGAGTATGATAATTTGAGGGGTTTTCGATGATATGGTGATATTATTGGTGTTATAATCTTGTTCGTTTTTATGCTTTTCAGGCAATGCTGAAACACTTGGGACTGAACTTCTTGAGAGCTTACTCAAGATGGCCCCCACAAAAGACGAAGAGCGGAAGTTAAAAGAGTACAAGGATGACTCGCCCGTAAAGCTTGGACATGCTGAGAGATTCCTTAAGGCAATGTTAGACATCCCTTTTGCGTTTAAAAGAGTTGACGCAATGCTCTATGTAGCTAACTTTGAGTCCGAGGTTGAATATCTGAAGGAATCTTTCGAGACTCTTGAGGTATATATGTTGCAAGCTACCTTCTCTCTCTCTTACCATAGTGTTTGAATCGTAATAAATCATGACTTTCCTTCCCATTTTTACTGTAGGCTGCTTGTGAGGAACTGAGGAACAGCAGGATGTTCTTAAAGCTTTTAGAAGCAGTACTAAAGACAGGAAACCGGATGAACGTCGGGACAAACCGAGGCGACGCACATGCGTTCAAGCTCGACACCCTCCTCAAGCTGGTTGATGTTAAAGGCGCTGACGGGAAAACAACTCTCTTGCATTTCGTTGTACAAGAGATAATCCGAGCAGAAGGCACACGTCTCTCAGGTGACAATTCCCAAACAGATGACATTAAATGCAGGAAACTCGGTCTCCAAGTTGTATCAAGTCTAAGTTCAGAGCTTAATAACGTCAAGAAAGCAGCCGCAATGGACTCAGAGGTACTAAGCAGCTACGTCTCCAAGCTTTCTCAAGGCATCGCCAAGATCAACGAAGCTATCCAAATCCAATCAACGGTCACTGAAGAAAGCAGCAGCAGTAATCAGAGGTTTTTGGAATCAATGAACACGTTTCTGAAAAGAGCAGAGGAAGATATCATCAGAGTACAAGCTCAAGAGAGCGTAGCGTTATCTCTTGTGAAAGAGATCACAGAGTATTTCCATGGAAACTCGGCTAAAGAAGAAGCGCACCCGTTTAGAATCTTCTTGGTGGTTCGAGATTTCCTCGGAGTAGTAGACAGAGTGTGCAAAGAAGTAGGGATGATCAACGAAAGAACAATGGTTAGTTCTGCTCACAAGTTTCCAGTTCCGGTGAATCCAATGCTGCCACAGCCCTTACCTGGACTATGCGGACGAAAGCAATCTTCGTCTTCTTCCTCTTCATCTTCAGATGACGAACAGAACTCATCTCATTAGTTTATTAAGGTGGGATCAGCTTTGTTTGTGTAAGTTGTAAAAAGTATGCGTGTGTTTTGCTATAATAGGATAACATATAGAGAGGGAAACGGAGACAAAAGAATTTACTTTTCTACATTGTGTAAAATAATAGTATAAATTTGTTCATTTTTTTCCTCTTGAAGATTTGATTGATATTAATCCCAACATTACCAAACAAAACCCAAAGCCAGTGAGTTCTTAAACCCCCTAGAATCTAAAGCTTGAGGAATATAGACCATTTTCTAGAGTCTAAAGCCAACGGACGACTTACATGTCTCCAGAAACCATAAATAAATTTTACAAACTACTATCTCAACAAGATAGATCAAATCTAACAAAGAATTCTAAAATAAGCTAATGACAGTCAAAAAAGAGCAATAGAAAGAAAGCAACAAGCAAAGTCGAATATTATCGAAAAGTTCAAAGACAATGTTGTAAATGGATTACATATCTCAGAGAAGTCTCATCAAGTAAGCAGAACTTGCCCATAAGGTTAAAAGGTTCCCATTTGGTTAAAACATTGTCCTGACGACTTGGAAAGATAAAGAAAGAAGTCACTATAAAAAATAGGACCCATAAAAAAATGCATTGACACACAGCAATTCGGCAAAAACTTAAAGTTTTTATTATTTACCTTGTTCTTGTCAAGTTGATTTTTCCTTTTTCTTGTAATCACTTTTTGATCAGTTATAATGTCTTTCAAATACTTCACTATCGAATTTGTGCTAACTTTCATTACGTATCAAAATCAGTTTAAGCAATTAGCATAGTCTATGGAGAATTAGAAAACAACCCCCAAAAAAATCAACCATTTTTAGAGATAATCCTACCAACGTATAAGTTACCCCGCTGACAACAAATACAACGATAATAGCATCCACGCCAAGGATTCGAAATTTATGAGGTTAACTCTAATTCATGCATGCCACTTTCGACTGCAAGTTAAAACTTGTCTATATGTGCAGCCACTGAGGAGGGCTAGCCCTAGGATTAAACCTTTGCCTCTAACTATCTTTAAATTTTTTGAATAAAATTATATATAGACTTTCAAATTTGTAAAAAAAATTATTAAAATCTTTAATAAATTGTTTTTTAATAAATTGCTTTGAACCCCCCCCCCCCCAAAAANTATATATATATATATATATATATATATATATATATATATATATATATATATATATATACATGCGAATGTGTCTTTAAAGATATTGGTTTGCATCAGATGCTCGGCATACTCTTAGTTAGTTTTGACTCTACAACTGAAAGATCTGGACGTCTTCCATGTCCAGACACAGATATGGGTGATAAACAAGATTGGAGAGACCAAAATGCTGTCGTGGATCAATAAGGCCTTAGCATGAACTTGGGAGTTCTGGACAGCGTAAGTTTCTTGGTGGATGAGGAGAAGAAAGTCCTCGTGTCGTTGGTAGACAATACAAACATTACATCGCTACATTGAAGTTACTGGAATTTATCTCCCTTTTTCTCAATTATATTCCACGTTTGACTCAAACCCAGCAAGCAATTTTGCATCAGTTTGAAGCTTTTAACTTCTCAAATGAAAAAGAAGCAAGCATATTTCTCATAACCACATTATCAAAATGACGAATACAGAGTAACCCTTTAAGCAGGTATAGAGAAAGATCAAATACTTGTGACACTGTTAAACACATCATCTTCTTCACTTACTTGTACCCCAATTGTGAGACGAGCAGAGATGATGAAAACTAGAATCTATTGGTGAGACATTTCACCGTCTTTTCTTCTTTAAAAGTGAAGCAGCCCGAAGAAACATCTTGTCGACCTCATCAAAATCTGGAGACTCATCCTCTTTATCATCTCTTGATTTAGTTTCCCCTGTATCTCCAAAGTCTTCTTCTTCTTCTCCTACCTTGTTGTTTATATCTGGAAATTTCTCAAACTCCTCAAGGAAAAGCGGTCGCTCTGCCTTCTCGTTCTCTGATTCCGAATCAGTCTCAAATATATCAGACAGATCAGAATCAGTTGCCAATTCATCTTCTTCCTCTTCTTGCTCATCCTCAAAACACTCTTGACTTCTTTCTATAATCTTCTTCAACTCTTCCGACCTTTGATCATCATCATCATCATCAACCTTGGCTATACTCGGAGATTCTCCCTTAGTAGCCTCACCTTGCGCTTGAAGCAACTCAAGCTCTTGTTCAAGCCTAGGAATATACTTCCTAACAGCACGAAGCGCATCCCTACATTTGGATTTGTCCAAAGCCTTTTTCCTCGGGAGTGTAACCCTCGGAGACATGATCTCAGTCGGAGGCTGGACATAGTTCTTCCCTCTGTACATAATAATCGTGTTCCCGTCATGAACATCAAGCACAATCCCACCAGTCAACCTAGCTAACTCAACAGCAATCTCATTCACTTCCTCCGGAGTAAACGTTTTGATCACAACCTGTAGCGTCTGATGTTTCTTCCAGTGAAGATGCATGTTCAGAATCACTCCTTGGTAGATCCCACGCCTCCCAACGGGAACATAGTTCTTACACTTCAAACCCATTTTCAGATAATAGAAATGCTCCTCAGGGGTTAAAATCTCAGGGTCATGCGTCGTTTCAGATGACTCTGACGGTTCCAGCTTCTTCATCGTTTCCACAAGTCGTTCCTCTTTCTTACGAGCCTTTGTTAGTTTGTTGAGAATCTTTTCTTGAGCAGTCATTCGTTCAACCTCTTTCTTCTTCTTCCACCGGAAAAACTTGAGCCACCGAACAACGGCACGTTTACCTTTGAGCTTTTTCCTCTTGGGTTTTGTAGAAGCTACACCATCATCTTGACTCAAACTGTTCTCAGGGTTGTTCGAGGTCTCAGAAGATGGAGTAGAATGAAACCAAGAGGATGTCAAGTATCTAGCTTTCCACGCAGGTTCTTGACAAGACTCGTTAAGCAAAACCTTGCACAAAAGAATACCAGAGCTACTATATTATAAGTTAAATCTCCTAATATTACAAACAATAACAAGATCATCAAACAATTTGCATAGAAGAAAAATGAACCAAAGAGAGCAAGTTCCGCAGAATTTACATTTCGAATAGATTCAATATTTTCCCACATCAATGAACAGCCTCTCACCAGTACAAGAAATTTCTCTAGAAAGACGAAATCTGAAAATGAATCGAACTCGGAACACTAGTGGTACCTGATAGGGCGAGGGATGGAATTAGAGCTGGGGGAAGAGGCTAACGACCATAACTGCCGAGAATTACGGCGTAAAAGTACTGAAATCGACGTTGAAACCCTAGCCGCCGTCGGAGTCACCATTCTTCTCACCGACGGTGTTAACTATCTCAGTACGGGGAGTTTTATGACTCTAATCTCAAGATATAGTCCAGACCAGGTTTATGAGGAGGTTCATAAACCGGCTTTAACCGGTCATGGTTATTGACTATATTCAAAGCTGAAATCCCCGGGTAAACGATGACCGAATCAATGTTTCGGTTTGGTTAAACTACTCTTGCTACTATCTGGTTGATTGGTTAAATAGAAAAACGAATATCGAGTTATATTGGACACAAACATGGGTCAAGGAACGGCCCAGTATATGAGTACTTTGGGTTGGGCCAGTTAAGAACCTTGAGACTATAAATTTTTCCCCCACATCGAACAAAACTGAAACTACACGTTGAAGGATTCATGTACAAAACCAATCTGGTGCCTACTATTCCAATCCATGGAGCCGTGTGGTGAGCACAAAGCGAACTATTCTTTCGCCTTTTACTAAAGAATACCGTGTTCTCTCAACTTCTAACGGCATACACTTATTTTTGGAGGAGTAACTTCTTTATGAAGTTTGCTCCATTAATCTCTTAGTTTAATCTTTTTCTCAAGACTCTTGCCTTAGCTGTTTTTGTGCTTTTGTTACTCAAGAATCTATTATACTAGGATCGGCCTGGGCTACGCCCGGTTTTTTCTATAATATTTATTTTAAATTTTATTTTCTATTTATTTCAGTACCAACTATTCTATTATCTAAAAAGTATTTTTTGATTTATCATACTCTCCATAACTTTAGGTTGAGTTTTATTTTATGCTCAATTACTAATTTAATAAATGATTTTAGTGATTTTTAGCTGATCATTTATCATTATCTAGAGAATAATTAAATAATATTAATGATAATATCATAGTTAAATTTATATTATTTATACTTTAAAAATGTTAAAATATTAAAATGTTATATATATTTTTATATTATATTAGATTTAGTAATATTAAACCGACCATATTTTAATATATATATATATATGTGTATATATATATCACATAATATAGAATGCTTTTATCTTTTGAGATAAATTTTTAGGACAATCAAAATTATTTATTATGATAATTTCAGAAAAAGTTGGCAAAAAATTCAGAAATACTTATAATATTATTTGTGAAATAATTTTTTCGCTCTCACGTTAAAAGTTAAAGAGTTTAAAATCTTTATAACTCTTAATTAGTAATTAGATTAATTTGTTAATATATAATTACCCATAAATTAAAAATAAGTTTCATTAATTTGATAATTATCATTACCTAGAAATTTTCTATATTATCTTATCCAAAATTATTTTACATCATAATATTTTAAAAATAAATATAAATTCATTACATAATCTTATGTCTATATTAATGTTATCAAATTTATTTTATGTAGTAAAATATATTTTATAAAATAAAAAATTTATCATATAAAAAATGTTTAATTAATTATTAAATATTTCAAAAGTATAAAAATAATTTATTAAAATATAAATCATTAGACAGTTTTCCAAAAATGTAGGTTTTAAATTTTTTTGCTTTTGCTTTTATTTTTTTTTCTAACATATTTGAACTTTTACTACTCAAAATTTGTTACTCCCTCTGTATCATTTTAAATGGTGTTTAAGAATTTTTTCATAAAAATTAAGAAAATATAAACTTTAATACAATTTATCTTGGTAACATAAAATAACATTAGTTCAACCAATAAAAAAAGATATACTATTTTGTGATTGACCACAAATTTCAAATAAAATTAAATTTTATTTAGAATTGTGAGAACATTACTTATTATAAAATAAAATAAAAATCTTTAAACATCACTTAAAATAATACAGAGGGAGTATGTTTTATTATTGAAATTCTTTGTATCGCATAATGAAAAACATATAAAATAATTAAAGTGTAGTTTAATCTGAATTTTTGTCTTACTTTTTTAAGTTTATGTAAAATAAATGTTACATGTACATTTGGTTTGAATTGTATTTTGGCTTTAGAACCATTAAATTTATAACTTTCAAGGGTATTAGAAAATTTACCTTAGAAAATTTACCTTTCAATTTTTTTGTTCCTCCTTGTACATCTATGTTGATGTATTTGCAAATATATAATTAATTAACTAATTTTGAATAATGTTCATAATCATATTTGCACAATAATGTTATTTTTCAGAATTGGTTGGTGATCAAAATAATTATTAACAAAGTATAACAAATTTGTATTGTGGTTAAAAATCTTTATTATAGTTGTCTTTAGATGTCACATGCTAATACATGATATGTAACTGAAGTTTTTTCTCACATAATCTACAAAATAGGCTTGCGTGATCATTATATCATCAATCTGATACAAATGCTTCTTGTTTTCGTGTATGCTTCTTGGTGAGACAATATCGAACTGCTGAAAAAAATATCTCAAGCCTGGTGATGGAGCTGGCGCAAAGTAAAAGAGATCGAAAGTCTCAATGAAGTGTCACCCTTTCTCTTCAAATATACGTTTAAATTTTTCTTTAACGCAATCAAATGTTGATTTCTTCCATCTAATAGATTGAAAGTATCAATGAAGTGCATACCTAACAAATAAAAGGATACTGAACCTCTCAGATAGATTTAAAACTCCTAGCTTAATCAGATCAATGATAAGACGTAGAGTCCTGACACAATGTTGCTTAACATCTTGCAAAGATGAATTCTTGCAAACACATACGTTGTCATATACTGAAAAGTTCTCGACTGATATTTAAATAAGCTCAGTTTAAGGTTAAATATGAGTGAAGAAAGTGAAGCAAAGCCATACCTTAGCGTTAGCATGAACAACGTTGATGTTTTAGATGGAACCGTGATTTCTCATCTTTAGGTTCTGAAGCTTCTGATTCTTGACCCTCTGCGAGCTTGATGTTCCCTAGATGAAGGAATGCAGCTACTACACGGAAGAGTGCATCCTGCAAAATTAGAATATAAGTAGAGTTGTTCTTTATGCCTAAGCATGTAAATAAACAACTAAAAGGAAAGTACATGATCTTCAGAATCAGATCCCAACATCGTCCATAGATTTCCTAGCATCTATGTATTTTTTGGAATGATTAACCCATCCAACACATACATGATCTCTAAAATTTAAACCTATCACCACCATAGAAGAAGTCAGGCTTACCTGTTCAAGTGTAGCACAAATCATGTAAAAACAATAGGTTCTTTAGGGAACTTGACAAACCCACAACCTCTCTAACAAATATGCCCTAGTTGTAGCTCCCTACATTTTTCCTCTATCGTCGTATTGAATCTCCACCATATTACCAAAACAACAGCAACGTGGGATTATTTCTCGATATGTCTAAGTATCTTAAATTTAGGTTCAAGGGAGTACACTTAAAAAAAGGGAAAAATTAACAAACTTGAGACTCATCCTCTCCACCTTGAATTATTGTTTTCTTGCGTTTTTTGCATTGCCATATTTTGGTCAAATTGTGTTTCGTGGAACCAAGTAGCCACTCGAGAACAATCTGATTTCAACTTAGTCAGAGTTCAAAGACCACACACCAACCGTGTATATAGCTAAATATGTCAGATTTTTTTTTCCTTTGTAGCAAGAGAACATAAAGATAAGAAATCTTGAAACAGTTCAATTTAACTTGCAGGCTTCTCAAGAACAACTAATGACCACTATTAGTCTACTAAAGAGTGAGTATGAAAGTAAATACCCTTTAACCGCACACCACAGGACCATTATAGAGCAAACACAAATCATGTCTCAAACCACTTAAGTTAATCAAATGATATACAGACAAAAGCAGGCACTTTGAATCTAACCACACACCACATGAACACTCTATAGCAAACACAAATCATGTCTCAACCAAATGATGGGTTCCACCATAAAAAGCTAATGACTTTCAAAAACCCAACTAACTTTGAACAGAGCAATCAAACAATTTTTAAAAATTGTTCACTTCAACAAAATACTCCTGAAACCACTAAAAATGGTGTCATAAATGAAATGGTAAACAAAGCAAAACACATTAAGCAACTGAAATGGTAAACAGAGGAAATGAAAGGGGTTCCATGAATAAAAGCTAATGACTTTCAGAAAGCTAAAAAGGGTCCCTTAAACCACTATGTAACTAAGCAACAATCAACCATCAAATACTTTATTATCTACTTTTCTAGAAACGTAAATAGAGAAGTGGAAAAACAAACCAGTTCCTGCAGCTGTAATGGCCTGCCTATAATTCTTGTCTTGCACATCTCCAGCAGGGAACACACCAACCACGCTCGCCTTCAAACCACCAAGCACTCCTTTCCCGTTCTCATCTTAACCACCGAAGAGTTCCAAATCACTTCAATCTTAGGGCTCGACAACGCCCTCTGCTGCATGATCTTCGACGCACTGAACGTATCTCACATGTGGATTATTTAAACCTTAGATTCATACTTGGTCAAGAAATTCGCCTCCTCCATCGCCGAGTCTCCGCCGCCGATAACCACCAGAGGCTCGGCGAGCACAGTTCTCGAATTGGTGAAGAGCTTGAACGGCCTCGAGGAGAAGTCGACCTTGGTGACCGTCTTTGTGAAGATCTCTGATGAATCCCTTGTGAGGAAATCCTTTTGTCCCTGATTGTTTTGAAGGAAGATCTGGTGGTTTGAGAGAGTAAGGGGTTGTTTTTGATGATGATGGATAGGTTGATTGGATGGGTTGATTGGATGATCTTCAGAAATGATCTATGGACTGATCAAATCTTGTATAAATGTGTTAGTGATCAAGAGAATGAACTCTGATTTCAATCACAAACAAGATGCAATTGGAGAATGAACTCCTTAGCAATCAATGTTCAACAAAGGATTCACAGATTTAGAGACAATTTTGATAAAAAAGTTGAATAATATTTCTGAAAATAAAAGAGAGTTTAAGTAGAGAAGAAGAAATTGAAAAGTCCTAAAATTCTAGAAAAATAGAAAAACTTAATTAAAACTAAAATTGTCTTAAAAACTGAATAATTATTTATTTTGGGTGATTCCTTGACTTGAATTTCGACCTGGTTTGGTTATGGCTCATACTAAACCAAACAAGCCATTGCTTCTCTCAATTTTTTGGTTTATGATCTTCTCTTTGGTTGAGAAAAGTTCAAACTCGTCTCTGAGTCTGATCACATCTTTTACAACTTGGTTGACATGTTCTTCATTGTAACTTGAGTGAGAAATAAGCTCAGCATGCTTCATTTCAACCTTAGATTCATCTTCAAGTCTTCCATTCAGCCATCCCAATTTATCCTTTGTTGAATAGTCAGCTGGTTCAACCATGGTTGCATCATCCCCTCCTCCTTTAAAAAATATTTGTCCTCAAATATGTGTCTCCTACATTAAAAGGAAACAAGTAAGAAGCAAGACAAATGATCAAAAAAATAAGTATGAATGCAACATCAAAGTAAGGTTTTGGACAGAAACTTCCTTGGAATTTTGAATCTATTTTCCTCAAGTACTTCCACCTCCAAATCTCAGGCTTATAAGATTTGCATTTGCTATTGTTCCTTGCAATCCTCTGAGACTCATCCTGCTGTTCCTGGATACTCAAAACAAAGCTTGCATATCCAGTGTTATATGTGCAAAACATGTTCTTAATTTGATCAATAACAAAAAATTTCTTTATGAGAACATTTTTCACTTGTTTCAGACTTTCAAAATGTTTATCAAAGTAAGTGTTATAAACCAGAATGGTTACAAGGCACGTGATAACATAGTTCCTAAAGAACAACTTCAAAACATGCACAACTTTCTCAGATTCAGAAAACAAAAGATCAAGTTCAAACCGAGAATTACTTAACCAAGGCTCAGCATGTTTGTCAAAGAAAGTGTTATAAACCAGAATATCATCAAGGCTTAGAACAACATCATTCACAATGTGTAATCTCAAAACATGCCAAGATTTTCCAGTTTCAGAACATAAACTAGCAAATATCAAATCAGAATCAAGAACAAACTCGGTTTCAGCCCCAAGTGCTTTCAGTTCCTGCAACTTCCTAGGTTCGTTCAGTGCATAAGCAGATGCAAACAAATCACCATCGACTAGTTTATGCTTAGAACAATTCAGAACAAAGCCATTTTCTTTGAAAACAAATGAATCAA
Organism: Sinapis alba; assembly: GCA_012274485.2. NCBI lineage: Eukaryota > Viridiplantae > Streptophyta > Magnoliopsida > Brassicales > Brassicaceae > Sinapis > Sinapis alba. The sequence goes on along the minus strand of MU105956.1, from coordinate 203,852 downwards.
ACAATTTTCTAGAATAAAAAACAGGCTGTTGCAGAACAAGTTCTAATGGTTTTTCAGGATGATAAAGGCTTTTGTTATGTTCCTTAAATTGATCAAAACTCAAAACAAGACCAGGATTGAGTTTATTAAAAAACTGAAAAAGTTTTTGATAAGGGAGTTTATCTGGTTCAAATAGTTTAAAAGAGTTAATCATGTTTTCAAAAACAAGTTCGAAACACAAAATTCTTTTACTTTTTCTAGACCAAAACGTTTGACATCACTGGAACTAACCTTAACAAACATTTGAGGCAGAGAATTAATAAGATCAAATCCCTTACAGTGCTCCTGAGAATTTAAAGAGAATGACTTAGCATCTGTTTCTGCTTCAATGTTAGGTTGCTCCAACTCTTTTTCTGGTGGTGAACTCTTTTGTGCTTCTTCTGATAGGTTTTCTTCTAATAGGTTTTCTTCTAAGACCTGAGATACTGAATCAAGGCTACTCGGTTGCACCGGTTCAATACAGGTTAGTTCATCACAAGCACTACTGATAAAATTTTCAGATTGAGAAGAGAAAAGAGAGAACTCATTTTCTGTCTCAGTTTCTTATATTACCTTAGATGACTCTGTTTTCAGCTCTTGGATGATCTGCTCCTGCTTGCTGCAACTCATTGGGTCAGTAACCTTTGAGGAAGGTTGTGTGGGTGGTCTCACGCTCTGGTCTTTTGCAAACTCATTGATTACTTGTTGTGTAATCCTTTTGAAATCATCTTGAAACAGTTGACTGTGCAAATAATCAAGTTCTGCTTGTTGTTTCTGAGACTTCTTTATGGGATCACGACCAAAGCAAGCACCTTTCTCTTCTCTGGCATGTATATAATGCTCTCTGCTCCTTCTATTTGGTTCCTCTTGCCTCCCTGGTCGTGCCTTTTCCTGCACAAAATCAGAATGGTTAAAAACCGATTTTTCTTTTCTTATCAAATTCTGTCTTTTTTCCAGCAAACTCTTTGTGGAAGAACTGAATTGATCATGATGTGTGCTCCTCCTATTAAGCTTTTCCAGTGATCTCCTAGATAGTATCCTTTCCTGCTCATAACCAGACTCATCAATATCATATGAATCTCTTTTTCTCATAGATTTTTCTCTTCTTTCCAAGGCTGCTTTTGTAGCAGAGTCAAACAGGTTGTAATCTAACTCCTTTTCAGGACGTCTTCTTCTGCCATTGCTTCCTCTATACATGGATTCCTATTAAGAAACTCAACAAGAAAATTAACACAATAACATATAGCCAAAACGTCACTTCTCTCAAGTGTTTCTCTCTGATTTTTCTGTGATATTTCTCTGTGAATCCAGTAGCTCAGCAACAAACAAAGATCAAGCTTTTAGAGATCAATTCCCCAACCCCAAAACATAAGAAATAGATAGAAAGATTGCAAGATTTTTGTTTGCAAGAGGCTTTACCACCAGGGTTGGATTTCTCTTCAGCCAAGTTGGATTTCTCTTCAACTTTTTCTTAAATCTTTTCGATTTGTTTCTGATTTTTTTTTTTTAAATCTGGTTGACCCTCTTGCAGATACACAAATAGAAAGATAAGAACTTTATGAGAAAATTGCAAAGAATAGAAAACAGATTCCCCAAAGAAAGAGAAGAAATCAAAAGCTTGAGAATCAAACCCAGATTTTTGAGAGTTTCATATTCAAACCCAAATCAAGAGCCTTCAGACCTGGCTCTGATACCACTTGATGAATCCCTTGTGAGGAGATCCTTTTGTCCCTGATTCTTTTGAAGGAAGATCTGGTGGTTTGAGAGAGTAAGGGGTTGCTTTTGATGATGATGGATGGGTTGATTGGATGATCTTCAGAAATGATCTATGGATTGATCAAATCTTGTATAGATGTGTTAGTGATCAAGAGAATGAACTCTGATTTCAATCACAAACAAGATGCAATTGGAGAATGAACTCCTTAGCAATCAATGTTCATATGATGAACAAAGGATTCACAGATTTAGAGAGAATTTTGATAAAAAAGGTGAATAATATTTCTGAAAATAAAAGAGAGTTTAAGTAGAGAAGAAGAAATTGAAAAGTCCTAAAATTCTAGAAAAATAGAAAAACTTAATTAAAACTAAAATTGTCTTAAAAACTGAATAATTATTTATTTTGGGTGATTCCTTGACTTGAATTTCGACCTGGTTTGGTTATGGCTCATACTAAACCAAGCAAGCCATTGCTTCTCTCAATTTCTTGGTTTATGATCTTCTCTTTGGTTGAGAAAAGTTCAAACTCGTCCCTGAGTCTGATCACATCTTTTACAGCTTGGTTGACATGTTCTTCATTGTAACTTGAGTGAGAAATAAGCTCAGCATGCTCCATTCCAACCTTAGATTCATCTTCAAGTCTTCCATTCAGCCAACCCGGTTTATCCTTTGTTGAATAGTCAGCTGGTTCAACCATGGTTGCATCATCCCCTCCTCCTTTAAAAATATTTGTCCTCAAGGAGAGGAGAGGCTTGAGTTCCGCCATCGATTCTTCATGATTAGGGTTACGGACGAACGCTTTCCGCATACACTTTCCAAATATTTCGGCCCAGATATTCGAGTTACACATCCTCCTATATATTAAATGAAAAATCACTTTAGTGACTATTGCTGACGTGTCGCATAGGTAAAGTTTCAATAAATTATTATAATTTGATTGGTTGATGACTTTTATTAAATATTTCTTTTAATCAAATCTAAAAATAAAATGAAACTTTATAACCAATTAATACAAGTTACCAAAAAACATAATATAATATTACAAATAACTATTTATGGTAACTAATTGTTTAATTATAGAAAGAATATATAATGTTCCATCAATTTTTTATTTTTATAAATTATTTATTTATAATTATTTATAATAAGTCATTATTAGAAATTTTATGTTTTATAAAACCCACACAAGATTATTTTATTAGAGTTTCTAACTAATTTATGAGACTTTTATCAAATCTATTTATATAAATTTTGAGCACATTTTGTTTAGATGCAAAATGTTAAATGGTTCGAGATCTAATTATAATTGTATAAATATATATTATAATGATTTATAAATCATATATAATTATTTTATACTATTTATTTATATATTAAAATATAAATTAGTTAAGTGATTTTTTGTTACATATACGTTCATAGGTGAAATCTTATAATTTCAATAGTTGATATTTTAGATTTTTATTTATCTTTAGTGTTAATATAGAAATTAGTTTTACAATCAATTATCTGCGAACTTTTAAATTACATATTGTTTAATACCTAACTCATATATATAAATAAAATATTTTTTTTTATTTTTAATATTATCATCCGCGAAATCGCGGACAAACACCTAGTAATAATTAAAGCCCACACCAGAGTAAATGAAACGATGAATTTCATCTCCTTGAACATGTGTCATCACTATGAAGCATAACTTTGTGACCTGGAATCTTAGGTGGTTTCACCAGGAAAGAGATAACTCTCTTTTATATAACTTTTATATAAATAGATTAGAGACTAATCTATGTTTACACCCTTTTGAAATAGGAAAAGAAACTATTTGACCTTGTCTTATATCTTTTACGTTTGAACAAAAATAAATCATTTATAAAATGTAGCAAGCCTACTTTCATAAACCACATTATCAAATTGCTAACACAACTGAATCTAGAGCAAGTGAGAAAGAATATTCAAATAATTAAATCATCAACCACTTGGGGAAGAATCCATTACACATTGGTTTCGTGAAGACCAAAACTATTCATAGCTCATCAAAATTGATAGCTAACTCACTCGACCAATTAATATCTGATGGTTTGGTGTCTAAATCATGATCAGTATCTGAAGATTCCAATGTTTTGTCTAGAGCTTCTGCCAAGTCAGCCTCCCAGAAACCTAATCTACATGCTCTTTTATAAGTCTCATAACCTGCCACTCTTAGCCCTTCTGCGACCATCTCTCTTAAAGAACCAACAAGCTGCTCTTCATTGTTAACCTCCCTGAGGAAAGTCTCCGAGGAACCTGACTCCCAGAACACCACAACAGCACAGTTCCTGTCTAAGTATTTCACATCAAACTCTTGCGCAAAAACAGCGTGTGACTTCTCTAGAAGTTTCTTCAGCATTGCAGCTGTCATCCTTTTCGACAATCCCCATATGAACACCAAGTTTTCAGAGCTTACTCTCCTGCTGTTCTTTGACCAGACTTTAACATTTTCATCGTTTGAGGTGATTGAATTTGTTTGTTCATCAGAATCCAAAGCTTGGAGATCTTCATTTGATTGAACAGAGGATTTGTCTGATTTCTGTATGGTACTTAGTTTAGCAAAAAGCTGAGATATCATCACAGCGTTCTGGCCATGCATCTGATTGCTTTCGTCTGGTTTGACCACACAGCCTAAATTAAGAGAAGCCATTAAAAGTCAACATCCATTCACTTAAGTATTTACGAGAGTGTGCAAAGCAGAAATCAGACCTTGATTTGCGACTTCCACATCCACAGGAGAAAAGAACCGATTCAAGGAGGACATAGCTGCAGGTAGATTACTTATATTACTTAAGGGACTAATTTCTTTCATGAGTAGACTGAGATCCACGACGTTGGGAAAAGCTGAGCTCAGTGAACTGCTGAAGTTATCAACATCTGAAGGTAGAGGACCTAAGAACTTGGCATGAATGGAAGTGAAATCTGCAAAACATTAAGCATAAGATTATCATCCATGAAGGAATAGGGGAAAAGCTAAAATTCATGTGAAAACTAAGGAGATAACCGCTGAGATAATTTTGTGAAACAACTGGTTTCTGTGAAGAAGAAATCAAATCGACCACTTCCCGGAAGCCACGAACTCGCCTGTTCTCTTCGTTTTCAAGATCTTGAAGCTCTCTCTGTCAAAGAAAATGAATTTTATATAAAGAGACCTTTACCATCATTATGAGTCATACTGGACTGATATCCAATTAGTCTCCCTACCTTAAAAAGATCCTTGTCCTCCTTCGAACTCATGAAGACAGTACGAACTGCTTGTGTTCCTCTGCTCTTAGAAGCGACGAGTAGAGGGACAACATCATCAGAAAACTCGGTCAACATCTGTGGTGTTAAATATAAAAAAACTTAGCAACCTAACCATCGACAGTTCGACATAGACTGTATCAAGTATTAACTAAGCTTTATCCACCTCTAAGATGAGTTGCACTTGACGCTCACTGCAGACATCAATAGTCAAGCATAGCCTTGAACCATACTGCTCACTCCCCAACACCAGTTTCCTCAGAGAGCTCACCAAATCATCTGAAAATCAACAAAACAGATACGTTATATTAAAAAAACTGGCAAAATTAAGGCAAAAGAGATTCATATTGAAAGTGTCTTAACACTAGCAAGTGCACCATCTCCTGTCTTTGAGCTCGAGTCTATACAAGACTGTCTCCAATTCTTGACGCGTGACCTTATCCTTCCAACAAAGACGGTATCCGCTACAGTGGATGGAGAAGAAGGTACGGTTACGGCGTCAGGTAATATCGGATTCCCTGAGAGAAACTTGGACGCAGATTCTTGTTCTCTGGACAAATATGAGATTCCTGTCAACCAAAACTACAATCAAGAGACCATTCGTAAAGAAACAAACTGAGAGATGGAGTAGCGATGAACCTTCGTAGATGCAGGTGTTGAAATCAAATCCTTCTCTAGCCATGGCTGTTAAACGAGAAGCTTGACAAGAGAAGCTATAAGAAGGCATCCCCAACTTCAACTCATCTCGAGGAAACAAATAAAAGTTATATCTACAAAAAACCGAAAACCGAAAACCGAAAACCGTAATCAATCAATTTGCAGTAAGGAAGAAGAAAAGAGAGAGAGAGACTTTGCAATCATACGGGTGAACGGTGAGCTTGGAGCCGTGAAGGGAGAATGGGCAGAGAGCGAATTGGAATATCTGGTAGCGTTCGGCGGCGTATTTAGCCTTCAAGTAACTCGTATGCGGCGTATCAATGGCGGAGACACGGTGCCAGGCGGCGGCGTAGGAGCCGGTGGTCTGTAGGGAGAGAGCTACGAAGTCGGATGAGTCGATGGAAGTGCGAAACTCATGAAGAGAGGATTTGAAGTTGGATTTTGTGACCTGCTTCACAGTCCATCTCCGATGATTTAGGGTTTTACTATTGCCGGCGGAAGCAGAGAGAGAAGAAAGAAAGCGTCTTTGCATTTTGAGCAGCATCCAAATGGTCAGAAACGAGAGACTATTATTCTATTTATATCAAGTAACGACCTTTGTACACTCAACACTCGAATTTTTTAAGTGTATAAAATTGCATAAAGAATGTTTTAAGAAAATAAATGTGTATAAAAATCTTTCAAAATTATTTTTTGTAAGAATTTATGTACTTTAAGAATATAAATTTTGAATTTTAAAAACATTATAATAATCTATACTACTCCCTCCTTTCTTTTTTAAAAGACGTTTTAGCATTTTTGTTTTGTGCCAATATAGTTGACATTTCCAAAATTCTAGGCAAAAGATAATCAAATTTGACTTCTTTTAACATTCTAACAAAATATGTCTAGAGTAAAGAAATATATATAAAAGGTTAAAATAGGTAATGCATAAGTAGTCTAAATTTGTGTGAAATGTTTTAAATGGTCATTTAAAAGAGAATATAAGGAGTATTATTTAAGAAGTGATTTGACTTATTTATCATGTTTTACCATAGTTATAGGTTATTTTGATTATTTGTCATGTTCTTATTAATTTTTAGAAGTTCATGTATCATATTTTTATGATTTTAAGTTTATTCTTAATATTAATTAATAATTTTTTAAAAAAATTATTAGTTTTTAAATAATTTTAATGATTATTTAATAAATATTTAATTATATTCAGGATAATTATTGACGAGTATTATTAAATTTAAGCAATAGTTTTATAAATATGTTTATATTATGTTTACTTTAGTAATATTAAATTGTATAATACTATTTTGCTTAGGACAATTCTCTCAAACATTTTAATTTTAATTTTTTGTCACAAAATAGCATTCAAAGAAAAATGACCAAAATAGTCTATTTTGTTTTAAAATTTTTAATATTTATTTTTTTTATTTTTTGAAGTTTGGAACTCTAACCCCAAAACACACCATTTAACTATAAACCCTAAGTCTAGAATAGTTAACCGTGAGGATATAAATGTATATTTAACTTTTAATAAAATATTTTGGTCATTTTCTTACTTGTAAGCTATTATGTGATAAAAACTTTGGACTATTCTAGAGTATTTCTCTTTTGTGCTTATTTGTCATGTTTTTATTAGTTTCTAGAAGTTTATATGTCATATTTTATATGATTTAAAGATTATTCATTAGTTTTAGTTAATATTTTTTTTGAATTGTTCTTTTTAAAAAACTTTAATGGTTATTTAATAAATATTTTCATTATATTTAGGATAATTTTTAATGAATATAATAAAATTCTAGCAATAAGTTTATAGATACGTTTATCTTAGGTTTATTTTAATAATATTAAAATATATAACATTATTTTACTTTTGTCATGTTTTAATTAGTACTTTTTCTATGTACATGTCATTGAAGTAATTAATGTTATATACTATTCTATCAATTTAAATATAAGTGTCACTTTGACATTTTTCATACAGATTAAGAAAGTGATTGAAATGTATTTAAGTTATTTTTAATTACATCTATTTGACCAATCATATTTGAAATAAATAAAATTATTTATAAAATTAATGCAATTTGCAATTACATTCAAGCTGAAAATAAATATAATTTGCACTAGAAATTTAAAATGATATTTTTTGTGTAACAAAAGAAAATAGTAAAATAATACTTATTATGAACTGAAAGAGTACACTTTTATAAACTTACTTCTTCTACTAAAAACCAGAATTAATAGATATTGCACCAAGGAAATTATAACAACTTGCAGTTAATTATAATTAACTAAAATTACATTTTTTAACAATTGACCTTTAATCCCGTTCGGTAATTCCCACTGCAGCACCTATATACCATCTTCATGTTCCTCATTGGTAAGATGGCCTAGCTTTTCTTTTTCTCTATAACCATAGTAAACCTAAAAACTTTGCAGACAAAGCTTTAAAACACCAAAAATGGTTAACTGAAAGAAAAGGCCAAATACTCACGTTGTTATTTCAATCGAGTTAAAGCCTGGTGCTTGGAATCTCTATATACACATCCAAATTTATTGTCATGGTGTCTTTTTAAGAATAAACCAATGAAAAAACACATGTTTTTTTCTGAAACTTAGAAACACAATGTTTGTAAATAGTTATGTCTTTTTTGTCAAAGAAAGAGAGAAGAGTAATCTATCTCAAATATACGTTATATAATTAATATAGTCATATATACTTACTTACCTTGGCAATGTTTTTGACTTTTCATTTTTTTGGGAAAAACTAAAGTTTAAGAGCTTGATTGTTTTTAGTTTTTAGAATGGTTTTCAGTTTTTGTTTTTCAAAAATCACTTTATCTTCCAATCAAGATTTTGAATAAATAATTTTCCTAAATTCGAGGAAAACTAATTTTTGTAATAACTAACTAATTGTTAACAAAAACCAAAATCTATGTTTTTCAGTTTTTCATTGCCTTTTTTTTTTTTTTTTTTTTTTTTTTTTTTTTTTTTTTTTTTTTTTTTTTTTTTTTTTTTTCTCTTTTTGGTGATTTTATTATTTAATAGTCATTTTCTTCCCTAATTATATACTAGATCCGGACCCGCGCGCCAGCGCGGGTATTAAGTTTGCGTTTTTTAATTAAATGATGTAATCAAAATGTTTCGTGGTTTTTAAAATAATTTGTTTGTGTGTTAAAACATATATCTTATGTCCAATAATGTATATTATGTATATAAATTTGAAATTTTCATTTGATAGAGATTTGTACAATATATATTAAAAAAACGTTTTTGAATTTTAAATATTAATATTTACAAAAGTGTAAAAAATACTCATCATATTTATATATTTATGTAGAAAGTTTTTTATGCGTTGACATATAAGTAAATATATATGGTGAGCATTTTACCCGATATCTGAACCCGTATCCAAACTCGACCCCAAAAACCCGGACTGAAATCCGAACTGAAGTAGCAAAATACTCGAACGGATATTAAATTATGAGAGATTGTATATTCAAACCCGAACGGATAATATCTGAACCTGAATAGATATCCGAACTTATGCATATTTAACGTTATATTTCTAGTTTAATTCTCTAATTTTATTTAAAATACTTATACTCATACTATTCATACTTTAAGATCATATAATATACATAACTATAATTATTAAAACATAATAAATAAACTAGAAAAGACAATAACTAAAATAGGAAACTTAAAGAAAAGACATTAATTTAAGTGGAAAAGACAAGTATTTAAATAAATAGTTTATTTATTTTTAGTGGCATGGAAGTGTAAATAAGTGTGAAAACTCAGGGGCATTTTTTATTGGTTACTTCCCTTTTAATAAGATAGACTAGATCTGGACCCGCGCGCCAGCGCGGGTATTACGTTTGCGTTTCTTTTATTAAATGATGTAATTAAAATGTTTTGTAGTTTTAAAAATAATTTGTTTGTGTGTTAAAACATATATTTTCTGAACCCGTATCCGAATCCGACTCAAAAAATCCGAATCAAAATCCGAACCAAAGTAGCAAAATACCCAAATATGTATTGAATTATGAGAGATTGTATATCCAAATCTGAACATGTAATACCCAAACCCGAATGAATATTCAAAAATAACCGAACTTATGTATATTTAACTTTATATTTCTAGTTTAGTTCTTTAATTTTATTAAAAAAAAATTATATTGATGTTATTCATACTTTAATATCATATATATATATATATATATATATTTACAAGCATTAAACACATAATAAACAAATTGGAAAAGACAAACATTAAAATAGGAAGGTAAGTAAAACATAATAAATAAACTGAAAAAGACAAACATTTAAATAAGTAGTTTATTTAATTATATCAGTGGCATGAAAATGTAAATAAGTGTCAAAACTTAGGGGTATTTTTTATTGGGTACTTCTCTTTTAATAAGATAGATGCTTACTGTTTTCTTTACATATTTATATAGGGAAAAAAGTTTTTTTAGACCAAAAAAACATGTACATTGTCCCATTAGACTAAATACACTTACTAATTGTCCTATTAGGTTAATTATTTCAAAAATGCCACTAATACCCTTAAAATCAATTATAAAATCGAATTTATAATTATTAAGGTAATAAAAATATATATTATTTTATTATTAGTAACTAAAAAAAAAAAATTTAATTTTTTTTTTTAAATTAAAAAAAAGCCCCAGCCCCAATTAAACCTAACCCCCCTCGTTACCTTCGCCTCTCTCTCTACGCGATCAAACACCTCCTTCGACGGTGACGCTTGCCATTCTCCAGCGTATCCTCTCTCGTCGGCCTCACCTCTTCTTCTCCGGCGTCTTCCTCTCTCGGTGGTCAGAAAGGGAGCACCTTCTCCGGCGTCTTCCTCTCTCGGTGGTCAGAAAGGGAGCACCTTCTCCGGCGTCTCCCTCTCTCGGTGGTCAGAAAGGAAGCACCTTCTCCGGCGTCTCCTCTTCTTCTCGGCGTCTCTTCTTCTCCGGCGTCTCCTCTTCCTCTCCGGCGTCCGTCGTGTACTCCGGCGTCTCCTCTTCTTCTTGGCGTCTCCTCTTCTTCTCCGGCGTCTCCTCTTCCTCTCGGCGTCCGTCGTGTACTCCGGCGTCTCCTCTTCTTCTCGGCGTCCGTCGTGTACTCCGCCTCTCTTCCTTACTCTCTTCGGCTCCGGTGTCCTCCTTCGGCTCCGGTGTCATCTGTTTGGCTCCGGCGTAAGCTCTTCTTCAGCTTTTCTCTCGTTTTTGTCGAAGTTAACATCTACACTCTCTTAGTATTTGTTATTCAGTGTTGTGTTCTTCAGTTTTTGTTTGAAAATAGATTAGTTTGCAAATATATTAGTGTTGTGGTCTTCAGTTCCTGTTTTTTCTATGTTAGTTTATTAGTATCTGAGCTAATATTAAGATTTCGTTCAGTTCCTGCATCAGTTCATGATTGGTCTTCAGTTCCTGTTTTGTTCTATGAGATTTCATCTCTTATGTGTGTTTGTGTTCCTATTTTGTGACTTGTAATGAGATTAATTGTTTTCTCTATGTTAGTTTGTTTGTTTATGAGCTTATGTCTTGGCATGAGTTTATGTTCTTCTTTTGTAATTTTTTTTTTTATAACTATATATGTGCCTTAAAATAATAGAGATTGATTGCTTTCTTTGTGTCTTGTTTCTTGTGAATTGTGTGTTTGTGTCTTATGTTATTATTTTGTGTGTTTTATGTGTGTTTCTCTTGTAGTCTTATGTGTTTTTTGTTCTTTTTTTTTGTGACTGGTGTCTTAAGAGACATTATTTTACTTAGCTGTGACATTGGTTATTGATAGGTACTGAGTTTTACTCATCCTGCGAGTGCTCTTCTTCTCGGACTCTACTTCTGTGTGTAGCATCTACGACTCAAATCTCTTCTTCTCCTGATAGCGACTGATCTCGTGTCTAAATAAAAGGTAATCTAAGGTAAGTCCACTCTTCTCCTTCGTATTTTGTTATGTTCTCTTGGTTAATGAGTGTGAACTAAATCTAGTTGTGTTCATTGTTCATTGTTTTCTTTTCCATTGTGAATTAATTGAGTTATTGTTGTGTCTTTGTTGTGTTGTTTACCGTATTCTAATTGAAATATATAGAGATTGCTTATTGATGATAAATATCTAGTTTATATGCTTGGACTTATATGCTTTGACTTATATTCAATCTTATTGTTTGTTTTTAGGTATGGGTTCAGAGCTGCCTAACCGTCTATATGGAGAGGGGTTGGAACCGCAGGTTAAGAAGATTAATAACAGCTGCCGACTGAAACTTCTCGAGCTTCTGAGGGAGAAAATGGAGCCAAAATACAAGGAAGTGATGAAAGATCTCCTATTCTCCCATATTATGGTTATTGAGGAGAATGGTCTTAAGTTCTCGGCGAGGCTAGTACACTCTTTCCTTTGTAGGGAGTTGATGACAAGCAAGAAATATGAGAAGTGGTTCTCATTTGCAAGGACGCCTCTCCGGTTTTCACTCCAAGAGTATCATGCGGTCACGGGTCTGAATGTGAAGCTAGAGAAGATAAGTGTGGTGAAATGGACAGATGATATGGGTTTTTGGAGTAAGATGATAAAAACCAATGGGAGGATCAACTTAAAGTTGATCAAGGAGAAGTATTTGGAAGAGAGTCAAAGCTGGACGTGGGTTGATAGGGTGAGGATGATCTATCTTTGTGTTATTATGGGTGTGGTGATGGGAAGGGATGAGAAGGTGAATTTCCCACATCTATACATGAAGTTGGCGATGGATTTGGAGAAGCTTAGGAGGTACCCGTGGGGTCTGTACTCATTTGATTTCTTGCTGAAATCTATTGATAAAGCGAAGGACAAATTGGAGAAGAAGGAGGGGTACTTGATGGAAGGCTTCTTGTTTGCTTTCCAGATATGGATTATGGAAGCAATTCCTGCTTGTGCAGAGATCTGTGGTAGAAAAGTCAACAGCAATTTTACTGTTCCTATGTGCGGTAATTGGATAGGATGTGCTAAATGCTCTTATCAAGACATCATCGACCTTGAGACTCTATTTCCAGAAGAGGTATGTGGTAGAAAAGTCTGTGAAACATTGTTCTATTAAAATACTTTTTGCATGTCTTGTACATTTTACTAATGATATTGTTTTGTAGGGGATTTGCATTCATTCATGGATTTTCACAAAGATGGAAGGGTAGTATGCAGCGATGATTTTGTAAGGAAGGATGAGAAAAAAGATGAAAGAGTGGATTTGATGTTGGATATGATCCAACGAAAACATGATTGGAGGAAACATGTTTGGGGAGTAGTGGAAACTATAAGTTCTGAGATGGATGAAGGTGACGAGGAGAGTGAACAAGATGAAGAAGGAGAGGAAAGCGAGGATGGATCAGAAACTGAGATTGTCGGGAGTAGTCATGGTGCATCGACAGCAGATGGCGCAGCTACTGTTTCTGGAAGAAAGAAAAGAAAGCATGTCGATCTAGGAGCAGCGTCAAGGAAGAAGAAATTGTTTTGCGACTTAGGTGCTACACCAAAAGGGAGCATTGACACAGATATGCAAACGTTCTTGGAGGGTCTGGTCCAGTCGTCTCTTGCTGTTTTTGGGGAGAAACTCAGTCAGCAAATCACGGATAGAATGGACAAGTTAGAAACTGTGGTAACAGACAGGTTAGGCACGCTGGAGAGTGAGGTTACACAGCTCAGGACAGCTTTATTACTGGCTGAAATGGCGGGGAAAACTGATGAAGAGGCTGCTCCTAGCAAGAGCAGAGTAGATGCCGGTCCCAGCAAGAGCAAGAACAACACAGCTCCATCAAAGAAAAAGGTACCTACTAAAAGAAAGCGTTAGAAGTTGTTGAAAATTTGGAAATAGGCGGTTGGATGTAGTTTTTTGGCGCTAGGTTGTTGGAATTTGTATCTAGGCGGCATCACATTTTCTATGTCTATTGTGTACTATTTGTAATTTTGTGTATTAGTGTGTAATATGTATGTGATGAAAATGTAATGGACTTAGTTGAAACTTAATGTTTATGTAATGGATGTAGTGGAACATAATGTTTATGTAATAGATGCAGTTGGAACTAAATTTCGATATTCTTGCATATTTTTGTGTTTGTCAACAGGCTGGAAAAAACAAAGATCTCCATACTGATGATTTGTTTGCTGATTTACATCGAGTAAACTTGACTCAGTCATCAGATAATGATCTGATGTTGAGTACACAAGATTACTTGAAAACTTGCTTGAAGGACCTTTCACAAGACACATTTGTGAAAGGTTTTGATCCTTCTCAAGTATCGCAATTAGATGATCGAAAGATAGAGTTACCCGGCGAAAAAGATCCTGATTGGAGTTTGGTCTTTGTGAGTGATGAAAATTTTGGAAAGATGCAAATGTGGCAAGATTCAAGGACGTAAGTGTTTATTTGATATATATATATATATATATACATATATATATTTCTTTAATTTTAATTAATTGGATTTGGTGTCTTGTTTACAGAGCATTGCAGATTGGTCCATCAACGTTAAACATGGAACTTGCTGATCGTGATATCTCGACAAGCAACTGGCTTCAAAACCATGTAAGCATTCAACATGGATCATTTACTATTCGACTATGCAGAGGAGGTCCATCGACGTTATGATCAAGGAACCGCCCTGATCATGTTCTCATTATTTTTGTAGAAGATTGATGCGGTCATGTTTGTCTTCCGAGAAAGAACAACACTGCGTCGATGGTTACCAGATCGGGTTGCTTTCATGACATGTGTCTTCAGCGATCTCATCGGTTCGGAGTACAAGAAATTTGTGATGGGTATTAAGAAGTACAAGATGAATCCTTTATTACTGGAATACGGAAAAGGTGAACTACCTTCTCATGGAAGATCAAGAAAGTTGTGGAATGTCGATGTTGACCGGTTGTATGTCCCTATATGGGTCAATCGCAACCATTGGATTGGTGTATGCATCAGCTTCATTAATAGGCATATCGAAGTGTTTGATTGTGGGGGTAAGAAAAAGATCAAGGAAGTAGAAGCATTCACTTATCTTATTCTGCGGATTGTCAAGGCCGTCCAGCCTTTGAGAATGCAGAAGCATCTCAACGTCACTTCTTACACTGTTTCGTACGTCCCTATGCGCGGTCTAAACAAAGCTAATCGTCATCGAATGTCACTTGCTTGGGTTGGATCTTTCATTGGTAGATGATGATAACATCAAGGAAGCACGGATTAGGATAATGTGGGATCTATGCGAGGCAGCAACTGATCCAGAGTTGATTGAGAGGATGTCAAAATATGAATCTCCTAACTATAAGCCTGCCGAGTGTATTGAGTTATGATTTATTGCTAGTGATGATTTGTAGCTATGATTTTAGGATTTTATGTTATGATGATGTTTATGTTTTAATTTATTAGTGATGAACTGTGGTTATGATTTTAGGAAGTTTATGTTATACCCTAAACGAGCCGTCTAAAAACATAACAAACCGACCAAAACTTGACATCATGAAATCAATTCCTAAAAATTGATTAAAATTCATGAAAACTCATTATAATTCATAACTAAGAGAATTACACAATCAGAATTTACTTACAAGTTATACCCTAAACGAGCCGTCTAAAAACTTAATAAACCGACCAAAACTTGACATCATGAAATCAATTCCTAAAAATTGATTAAAATTCATGAAAACTCATTATAATTCATAACTAAGAGAATTACACAATCAGAATTTACTTACAAGTTATACCCTAAACGAGCCGTCTAAAAACTTAACAAACCGACCAAAACTTGACATCATGAAATCAATTCCTAAAAATTGATTAAAATTCATGAAAACTCATTATAATTCATAACTAAGAGAATTACACAATCAGAATTTACTTACAATTTATACCCTAAACGAGCCGTCTAAAAACTTAACAAACCGACCAAAACTTGACATCATGAAATCAATTCCTAAAAATTGATTAAAATTCATGAAAACTCATTATAATTCATAACTAAGAGAATTACACAATCAGAATTTACTTACAAGATATACCCTAAACGAGCCGTCTAAAAACTTAACAAACCGACCAAAACTTGACATCATGAAATCAATTCCTAAAAATTGATTAAAATTCATAAAAACTCACTATAATTCATAACTAAGAGAATTACACAATCAGAATTTACTTACAAGTTATACCCTAAATGAGCCGTCTAAAAACTTAACAAACCGACCAAAACTTGACATCATGAAATCAATTCCTAAAAATTGATTAAAATTCATGAAAACTCATTATAATTCATAACTAAGAGAATTACGCAATCAGAATTTACTTACAAGTTATACCCTAAACGAGCCGTCTAAAAACTTAACAAACCGACCAAAACTTGACATCATGAAATCAATTCCTAAAAATTGATTAAAATTCATGAAAACTCATTATAACTCAAAACTAAGAGAATTACACAATCAGAATTTACTTACAAGATATACCCTAAACGAGCCGTCTAAAAACTTAACAAACCGACCAAAACTTGACATCATGAAATCAATTCCTACAAATTGATTAAAATTCATAAAAACTCACTATAATTCATAACTAAGAGAATTACACAATCAGAATTTACTTACAAGTTATACCCTAAACGAGCTGTCTAAAAACTTAACAAACCGACCAAAACTTGACATCATGAAATCAATTCCTAAAAATTGATTAAAATTCATGAAAACTCATTATAATTCATAACTAAGAGAATTACACAATCAAAATTTACTTTCAAGTTATACCCTAAACGAGCCGTCTAAAAACTTAACAAACCGACCAAAACTTGACATCATGAAATCAATTCCTAAAAATTGATTAAAATTCATGAAAACTCATTATAATTCATAACTAAGAGAATTACACAATCAGAATTTACTTACAAGTTATACCCTAAACGAGCCGTCTAAAAACTTAACAAACCGACCAAAACTTGACATCATGAAATCAATTCCTAAAAATTGATTAAAATTCATGAAACCTCATTATAATTCATAACTAAGAGAATTACACAATCAGAATTTACTTACAAGTTATACCCTAAACGAGCCGTCTAAAAACTTAACAAACCGACCAAAACTTGACATCATGAAATCAATTCCTAAAAATTGATTAAAATTCATGAAAACTCATTATAATTCATAACTAAGAGAATTACACAATCAGAATTTACTTACAAGTTATACCCTAAACGAGCCGTCTAAAAACTTAACAAACCGACCAAAACTTGACATCATGAAATCAATTCCTAAAAATTGATTAAAATTCATGAAACCTCATTATAATTCATAACTAAGAGAATTACACAATCAGAATTTACTAACAAGTTATACCCTAAACGAGCCGTCTAAAAACTTAACAAACCGACCAAAACTTGACATCATGAAATCAATTCCTAAAAATTGATTAAAATTCATGAAAACTCATTATAATTCATAAATAAGAGAATTACACAATCAGAATTTACTTACAAGTTATACCCTAAACGAGCCGTCTGAAAACTTAACAAACCGACCAAAATTTGACATCATGAAATCAATTCCTAAAAATTGATTAAAATTCATGAAAACTCATTATAATTCATAACTAAGAGAATTACACAATCATAATTTACATAACCGGTCTCAATAATATAGATCTCAACCAAAATCAGTCAAAGCGGCCTAAAGTGAACATCATGAAATCAATTCCTAAAAATTGTTTAAAACTCATGAAAACTCATTATAAATCATAACTAAGATAACTACACAATAAGAAGTTACAGAACCGGTCTCAATACTATATATCTCAACCAAAATCAGTCAAACCGGCCTAAAGTGAACATCATGAAATCAATTCTTAAAAATTGATTAAAATGCATGAAAACTCATTATAAATCATAACTAAGAGTTTCCCATAATCATAGTCAAATGAATCCGATGAGAAAGACAATATTGGAAGAAGTTAGGGTGTTTAGGACTGGAATAAACTTATGAATGAAACTGTTTTTTGGTTCAAGAATAATTTGTTATAATCGACATGAATTAAGTTGCTGCAAAGTGAAACAAAGTTGCAAAAAAAAACAGCAAAAACATAGACTATATTGGCATCTTGCAAGTTGTCCTGTTGTGACCACCAACACCACATCTACTGCACTTGCGCAGCTGACCCCCCTGTGATCCTTGTGATGATCGAATTTTATCTTCAACAGTTTCATATCTGCGTTTTCTTTTTCGACCAAGAGATCTTCTTGTCTCAGGTGGTAGCACTTCAGAATTTTCCACATCCTGTGGAACAGACCAAGCATCTTCAGGAACATCAATGGGATTTATGCTTTCTTGATAAGCTTCTCTCCAAGCTCCAGTGGTGTACACTAAATCAGTCAATGTATGTGGTTCTCTACCAACAAAAAACCCGGCTTTAATTGCGTGTCTGCAAGGAATCTTCAAGAGGTCGTACTTCCCACAAGAACAAGTCCGCTTACCCAAATCAACAAAGCATTCAATTGTATCGCCTTTAACAAGCAGCTGGTCATCGTTTACAGGGTAAACTACAAAAGTTTTTTCCTTCTCGATTCTCCTATCAATCTTTTCCTCCAAATCTATGGTCAAAGGATGGGTTTGCTTCGAAATCAACTTCTTACGCTTAAAAAACCAGCGTGTGAGCATTTCTCTAATACTGCCCAACAAAGGAATTACGGGAAACTCTCTAGGCGACCGCAACGCAGAATTTATCGACTCAGCAGGATTGTTTGTCCTAATGTCATACCTATATCCAAGAAATTGACATCTAGCCCACTTTTTGACATCCGCTTCAATAAGATAATTTCCAATTGCTGGACTGATATTGCAAACATGAGCAAACGTACTCTTGAAATCAGCCACTCTATAAGTCTTCGACGCTTTTGAAATTAACCCGGCTAATCCTTTTCTCTTGAAATATGTTACAACATTATTCAACAAATGATGAATACAAATATCATGTTTTGCTAGCGGATACACGTTCTCAAGTGTCTTTGCTATAGATCCTTGTCTGTCCAAAATAAAAGCCAACCCATTATCATCAGCAACAACAACTTTTAACTGTCTCATAAACCATTCCCAAGACTGATCATTCTCAGAGTCAACTATCCCGAATGCAATAGGATACAAATTTGAATTTCCATCTAAAGCAGTTGCAACCAGTAGCACCCCTTTGAATTTACTCTTCAAGAATGTTCCATCGACAACAATGACACGCCTCATGACTTTGGTAAAGCCTCTAATCGATTGACCAAACGCTAAAAATAGATATAGAAATCTACCATTGATGTCAGTCTCATAAGAGGTATGTGTACCCGGATTGGCCTCTCTCAGCATGTGCAAATATTTTGGTATTTTTCCATAACTTTCTTCTGGAATACCTCTGACAGCATTGACTGCAAATTCACGGGCATCCCATGCTAAAAAAACAGAGATTTCACATCCATAATGATTACGCATAATCTCAACAATATCT
Source organism: Sinapis alba (assembly GCA_012274485.2). NCBI lineage: Eukaryota > Viridiplantae > Streptophyta > Magnoliopsida > Brassicales > Brassicaceae > Sinapis > Sinapis alba. The sequence continues at coordinate 184,702 of MU105956.1, read as the reverse complement.
TTTGCTTTAGGTCCTTCTTTGACACCTTCATATTTATGCATGATCAGACCGCCAATCATTTTTGCTGAAGCTGTCTTACTGGCACTGGTTCTGTTTGAAGGTGCACATGAATGTTCACCCACATACTTCTTAATAATAAAATATGTGGAGCCCTTCAAACACTCTGCTCGAGCACCCCAAAAGCACACCTTATCCGGACATCTAATACACCAAACTGATTTATTGGATTTGGTAATTGTGTAGTGAAAGTTATGCTTCATTGCACATAACTCAAACCTCGCCTTCAATACTGTTTTGTTGAGAAAAAATCTCCTTTCTTAACCAAATCGACCAAAGAGCTTTTTGTCAAATTTTCTCTGTTTTCTTTTCAGAGATGATGTTGTCAGCATCATAATCATCTCCATCAACCTCGTCTTGCTTCATCTTTCCTTTCTTCTTCTTGTTATACTGTGAATCCCTGACATTACTAGAAGCGTCTTCTCCATTGTCACAAGGATTTCGTTCATCCTCTTCACCAGTACTTGCATCAGTTGGCATCATATTAAGATTAATATCCACCTTATTTGGATTCCCTTGCTTCGCTTTATAGGTAACACACAATCGAGTTGACGAATGCTTCTTACAAAAGCCTAGAAAATTTTGAACTTGGCGTGAGTTATCAATGATGACCGGTGGACAATCTGATGAATTGATCAATCCAATAGGTAGATAACTCAACTCCAAAACAGCATCAGAGTCATCGAAACCAAAATCTTCTTTGACAATTTTCTGTAACTCTTCAAGACAGGAGCTCAATTCCAAAGCAAGTAATCTTCCCCCTTTCTTTTCATCAGCAGAAAAACTCCAACCTGAAGTTACAACCAATTCCCAAATACCACATGAAGCATAGATATGCATCATGGTAGAAACAATGTGAATTTTTCAAAAAAAATAGTGAAAATCAATGGAAGAGAAAGAAGATGGCGTGAGGAAGGATGGGTTACCATAATTTTTTTTTTTTACGTGAAAATATCTTTCAGATAGATTTTGTTCCTAAATTTTCGGAACAAACCTTATCTGTAGAATATGTACATTCTACTATATGTAGAATACAATAAATATGTTAGAACTCAATTTCTACGGGTTTTAGATTTAATGTAATGTGTAGATTTCGATTTCTACAGGTTTTAGATTTATAGTAATGTGTAGATTCTGATTTCTACGGGTTTTAGAATGAGAGGTAAAGCGTAGAATGTGCATTCCAAATACTTTTAGATTACCATTAATTCCGTAGAACCCATATTCTAAAATAGTAGATTCAATGAAAAATGTAGATTGCAGTTTCTACTAATCAGAATACGAATTCTACTTCTGGTAGAACAAAATTTGAAATTATGATTTTAACATTTTTAGAACTGAAAAAAATAATAATAAGTTGATATTGGTATTTCATCAGTAGTTACTATTTTAGATTTTTTTTTTAGTTTGTAAAACTATTTATTTCATTTATTTTCGAAAATAATAAAGGGCATTATAGGCAAAAATGGTGCAAAATATAAATTAGACTAATGGGACAATGTACCTGTTTTTTTGGCCTAAAAAGACAATTTTCCCATTTATATATTCACAAAATTATATATTAAAGCCCATATAGTTATTAAAATATAATAAAAACTAAGTTACATATCATTCACAATTTTGTTTTTGTTCAGTGAAAAATAAAAACATCTAAAACTAATTTACATATAATTAGATTTTATCAATGACATTAATTTAGTTTAAAACTATATAAAATTGTAAATAATTTGTATTAAGAACCTTTTTTCTTAAAAATATCAGTTAGAATATTTTATCAACTATCTTATGTGGTAATGTTTTGTATTATTTATTAATTTTTGAGTAAATAATATATTGTTATCAATTATTGTTTATTTAATCAACTTTAACTTTAGAAAAAATAATAACTTAAATATAGTCAAAATCCAAAAAACTGAAAATTAAAGTAAATCACGATTCAAATATTTTAAAATCTAAAATTTAAATATCATCAAATTTCTGCATCAATATGTGAAATTTTTGTCAACCATCAATATGTGATTTATATAGTTTTACTTAATATTTGCATTTTTTTTTTGTTTTAAACTAATCTTATGTGTGTTTTGATGATAGTTTTCATATTTTATTTTTTCAAAATAAACATTTTACTATTAATAATAATTTTATTTTATTAACTTAAGAAACAAAAACGGAAAACCAAAAACTAAAAACCAAAATCTAAAAAACAAAATCTAAAATAACCATTCATGTTTTTCCAAAAACCAAATCTACTGCAAAATCAAAAACTAAAATCTAGAAGCCAAAATCTAAAAATTAAAAACTAAAAACCAAAATCTAAAAACTACTAAACAATCATCACCTAAATCATGATAAAACTCAACTGGTATCATTAATGTGAATAGCACGAAAAGAGTATTAAGCTGAGAAGAGAACACTGAATCTTTTTTTTTAACACTGAAAGTAACATTGAAAAAGCCTAGACAGGCAACGTACGAGAACCCACAAAGCAAATGCAACAAAATAACCGATACCAGTAGATACCAAAACAAAAACTGAGCAGGGAAACGAAGACGACGTAGTCGAGAGAAATAAGAATCCCCTAGCAGCGGCACACTTAGCTTAATCACACAGCTTGTGCTTCGGAGATAATAGAATGCGAGAGCCAACTAGGGCCTCCAATAGCTACGTAAGATTGGGTACGATGATCAGCTGTAACACTCACAACAATAGCAGTAGACACTCTGTTTCTTGATTCTTGAACGTGTATCAGAGACCATGAATCTAGTGTGGAGAAGAGTAGCATAATCCAGAACACTGAATCTGGATAAAACATAAATATAAACATGTATCTCTTTTCTTTTACTGCATTCAAAGCCCAAAAGAAAAAAAAAACAAATCGACGAAGCAGATGAGACTGTGGAAAAAAATAAGAACACATAAAATAATAATAAATTAGTTGATTGAAAGTAATATATAAGAAAAAACAAATTGAAAAGTACAGTTGTAGATAGGCCTGGGTTTTCTCGGGTTCGGTTCGGGTTTTCTCGGGTTCGGTTCGGGATTAGTAAATCTTCAAAGAACCAGTACAACCCGATATACTTTTGGGTTTGGGTCCCAATCGGTTCTTCGGTTTAAAAATACCTGATTTGTACATACTTTGTAACCAAAACATAAGTAAAATTAGTTATTTGATTTAAAAGTACATGATTGTACCTATTTTGCAACCAAAACATAAGTAAAATCGATTCAAAAAAAAAGAAGAACATCAAGTATGATTATCCAAAACTAAACGAAAGATAAACATAGTTAATGATAGAAAAAATCAAATAATTGACAACGCAAAACGAAAACCAAGTTCTCATGAAATGAAAAATATTATTCAATGAAAATAAAACAAAAATTTAAAAACTTCAAGTTTCAACCGTCACCTTCAATCATCAAGACGCTAAGCATGAAACTCTTAAACATAAAGCTCAATAACAAGAAATTAGACATATAATAAAGTAAACAATAAAAAATTATATTTTGAGAAACATAAACTTTTCTCAAGTCGACCTAACCAAAACATATATTAAGTTATATATTAATATTAAACACAAACATTAATATTAACCATATACCAAAATATATATTAAGCTAAGTATTTGAGTTAATTATTCATGTAATAGATAATTATTTTAGATGTTCAATAATATATTGATGTGTTTTTTGATACATATTAGGAATTGAGATCATGTTTAGTACAAGTTATTTTGAGGGATTTTGAATTGGTTCGGGTTCTATCGGATATCCATTTAAGTTCGGGTTCGGTTCGGATAATACCCATAACCCGAAATACCATAAAACAAGATCCATTCGGTATTTATGTCGGGTTCGGATCGGTTCGGATTCATTTTTATCAGATCGGATTATGTTCGGGTTTTTGGGTTCGATTTATTTGCCCAGCCCTAGTTGTAGATGATATGTTCACTTTTGAACGGTGACTTCAGAAAATCCAGGAATTTTGACATTTTAATGTTCCAAAAAAATAAAAATTCAAAAGTTTTACGGTTAGAGTTTTTTTTTTTTTTAGGATTAAGCAGTTGCTTAAAAATATGTGTATTTTTAATTAGTCATTTAAAAATAAAAAGTTATTTTTAAAAAAAATTATAAACGAGACATGTCACTTAGAAAATTGTTGACTGCCTGTTTTATAGTTCAAAAGATGTAAATATATCCTAGAAAAAGATAATTATTGACCAAATTTAATTAATCGGTAAAATAGAAAGGAGTAAGGGGACTATAGTGCAATACGTAGTAATATATAATTCTTAAACTAATAAAAAAGGGAAATATAAAAGGAACCCCCCAACGGTTGTAGGCTCAGAATCTGAGGCTAATGCCATTATTATCTTCGGTCTCTTAATCGGAGTTTTAGCTTCGGATAAGAGATATAAGAACATCATTAGTGGGGATCTCTCACCAAAAGTAATAATTTTTTAAAAGAGGAGTCTCTCAAAACTTGAGAGATTCATACAAAAATCTCTTTACGAACAAACTTTTGTATGAGTCTCTCAAATTTCGAGAGACTCCTCTTTAAAAAAAAAAAAATTATTTTTGGTGAGAGATTTCCGGCGAGAGACTCCCACTGCGGATGCTCTAAGAACTGTTTCTTAGCCAAAAAGTGTAAAAAAAAAAAGAAGTCAAATCATGAGTTAAGAACCCCGGTTAAAGCACCGGTGATAATGATACCCTAAGGGATCTAAACGAAAATCAGGGGAATCCCGTGATAATGAAGGGCAGGAATCAAAATCCCACAACTCAGATAACAAGCTTCTACGGAATATGATCCCAACAGTGTCGAGAGGGAAAAAGGCGGTTCTTGGAATCCGTTAATTTCCGGTCCTTAAAAATTATGAGGTGGGACTGCCAAGAGTTGGGAATCCCTTGACAATTCAAAGGATCCGGGAGATCAAACGACTCATCTACCCGGACATTTTCTTCCTTATGGAAACTAAAAATCCCACCAAGTCTGTTTTGGATAAATTTGAACAACTCGGATATGAGTTCTACTATGTCGTACCACCCACACGCCACAAAAAGTAGGAGGTTTGGCCATCTTTTGGAAACAGGAAATCAAACTTGAGATATTAGAGGCTAATGCAAACCTGTTTGATACTGTAATTGACTTTGAAGGAAAACACTTTTTTGCTTCCTTTGTGTATGGAGACACTAATAAAGATAATTGAAAACTGCTTTGGAATCACCTGTTGTCACTGTCAGAAGCGCGAGAATCACCCTGGTATATCACCGAGGTCTTCAATGATTTGCTAAAAAATGACTAAAAATTTGGAGGCCCAATCAGACGAAAGGATCTTTCAGTGATATGAGAGCCTTTTTTGCTCAGGGTGACCTATTCGACCTTTAGCATACATGAGATCCTCTGTCTTGGAGAGGCCAGTGTGGATATCACTTCGTTAAATGCCGACTGGATCGTGCTGCAGCGAAGACAAGTTAGGCTGAAATATTCTTGTCAGCTTGTTGCGCTTATCTTAGCTATGAGGGATCTGATCATAGGCATCTGCTCTCTATTTTCGAGCCGCAAAAAAAGAAGGAAAGGCATTTTCAGATATGATCGTCGTGTGAAAGATAACCCGAAAGATTTAGCTATTGTGCAAACTACTTGGAAAGATGCAGAAAATCGCTCAGTTATGGATCGTATTTCTCTGATTTGTGGAGCCATATCGAGATGGAACAAAGAGAAGCAACAAAACAATAGAGAACTCATTGAGTCTAAGAAGACGGACCTTGAGACAGCTCTATTGAACCCCACAAATGACCATAACCTGATCCAGCGAATCACCAAGGAACTACAAGAGGCTTATAAGGCATAGGAAGCTTACTAGACATAGGAGCAGACTGCTATGGCTGGGACTAGGCGACAAAAACTCCGGTTATTTTCATGCCATAACAAAGAACCGAAAGAGAGAAATAACTTCTCAGTCATCGAGGATGCTGAAGGAAATTCAGTATTCAAGGAAGAGCGAATTTCCAAGGTGATAATCAACTATTTTCAAAGTCTGTTTACAAGCTCCCCAGGAGAGCGAAGGGAGATAGTCGAACGAGCTCTCAAACCAAGAATCACCATGGAGGAAAATGAGAAGCTGATACTACTGCCTTCACCTGCGGAGATACATGCAGCATTCCTCTCTATTAATGCTGATAAAGCACCAGGACCGGATGGGTCTCTTCTGGCTTCTTTCACTCTAATTGGGATTCCATTGGAGATGATATCGTAAAAGAAGTACAAGGGTTTTTCGAGTCTGGGAAACTGCCACCGAAAATCAACGAAATTTTTATCCGAATTATACCCAAGATCAAGATACCCCAAAGAGTTGCATAGTATAGGCCAATTTCCCTTTGCAATGTCTATTACAAGATCATCTCCAAGATTTTGACAAAACGACTACAACCATTACTATCAGAAATTATATTGTAAAATCAGTGTGCTTTTATTCCGGGAAGAGCTATCTCGGACAACGTCTTGATAACCCATAAAGTCCTCCACTAACTTTAGACATCCACATCGAAGAAGCGATGCTCCATGGCAGTTAAAACTGACATGAGTAAAGCCTATGATAGACTCAAGTGGGATTTCATTCGCTTGGTTCTTACCCGACTGGGTTTTCACCAAAATGGATTATGTGGATCATGGAATGTGTTTCTTCTGTTACCTACGCCTTTCTTATCAACGGCTTGCCTAGAATAAGAGTTAAATTGAGCAGGGGTATCCTGCAAGGAGACCCACTATCACCATACATTTTCATATTGTGTAGTGAATATTTTCAGAACTGTGTAACATAGAACAAGAGGATGGGAGTTTAGAAGGTATCCAATTCGCTAGAAGATGTCCCCAGGTGAACCATTTACTGTTCGCAGATGATACAATATTCTTCATCAAAGTCGATAAAGAAAGAAGCACTTCTCTAAAGACGATACTAAACCAATACGAGACAGCTTTGGGTCAGTCTATTAATGTAAGCAAATCGTCCATCACATTCTCGAGGAAGGCCCCAGGGTCTCTCAAGGACGCGACGAAAGAGATTCTTCTCATCCAAAAGGAAGGAGGGATAGGAAAATATTTGGGTCTTCTTGAACACTTTGGAAAGCGAAAACGTGATCTCTTCACATTGATAGTGGTACGGATTAAAAAGAAAGCAACCAGCTGGTCTAAGATTTATTTCCACTGCGGGAAAAAATGGTTATGGTACAAAGCGTATTGACATCTACCCCATCCTACGCCATGAAGTGTTTCCAACTCCCAAAGTTCTTAATTAAACAGATCCAATCTGCAATCACAAGGTTCTGGTGGGACGTTATAGATGGAAAGTGTAAAATGGCTTGGGTTTCTTGGCAGAAAATGACACGAGTAAAAAGCAATGGGGGACTTGGTTTCAAGGATTTTGAATGCTATAATGAAGCCATGTTGGCTAAACTGAGTTGGCGATTGGTTCAGAATCCTAATGGTCTCTTAAGTCGAATACTCACCGGATAATACTGCCAAGATGAATCATTTATGCAGGTACATAAACGGAGCTACGGCTCTCACGGGTGGCACATCATGCTTGTCGGCAGAGATCTTATAAAAATATTCTCAGGATGGAATGTAGGTAATGGAGAAACAATTGAGGTCTGGAATGACCCTTGGTTAAGCTTCACAGAGCAGAAACAACCTATGGGGCAGCACCTGAAGCCTACAAAAACCTAACGCTTGCGAGTTAACCCTATGAACTACTCTTGCCAAGAGAGGTCAAATTCTAGTATTAGAGATCAAATTTACAGGGAGCGTGGGCACACAATAAACTCAATACAGTCGCGATTAAGCTAGGCAAATAGATTAATAAGCAGTGAATAAACTATAACAAATAATTGATTGACTAGTAAGTAAACAATAATAAAAAATAGCTAGATCTAGAGTTTCATGCAAGTGGATTATAAAGGATAGAAGCTAAGAGTATTAATCATAGAACTAGTCCGATGTCTCAGCTCTCGCTTATTGACATGGAATGACCGTCGATCAATGGCAATGATTTTGCGTCGATCTATGGTCTCTCGAGTTCACTAAATTAACTAAGTCAACTCTCGTTTGTTTTTAGCAACCTAGCTCAACATGATTAATTCTGGTAGTAGACCATGCTCTCGCTTGCTCCTAACTATCCTATGATCATGGTTCTAGTTAGCTACTCTAGAACACAAGCAATAAACACAACTCTATTGATAGATCTAACAATCACCCTATCAATTCTATTGTTTGGATGATCCATCAATACCATTAATAAACCCTAAACCTAACAAGAGATCTACTCAGACATGATTTTTGTCACAAAAATCATAGATGAATAGAATATATATAATATAAAGAACCAAAGGATTTCCAGGAGGACTCTGAAGGAGTTCCTTCCTTCTCTCCTAACCCTAGAATACTAGATAGAATAAAACATAGCCTTTAATAATGGCTTAGAAAATATATAAATAGAATTTTAAGTCGTCCAAGGGTATTATGGTAATTTATGTTGGCTTCTAGGTTTAAGTCGGCCATAAAACATGTCGGGCCTGTCTTATGGGATCACCTTCGATCGATACCAATGCTGTGTCGTCGATCGACACTCATTCATCTTCTCGACAACTTCTTCTCGCGAGGCAGACAAACCACTCTCCAGTAAAACGGGAATAACTTTGACTCTAGAATGCTGATTGATCTCAAACTGGTGGTATTGAAAATATAACTCAAAGATCTATCGTATGTCAAAAGATCAGATCAATCACACCGTGGGAAATTCTTTGTCCATAGCTAAACATCTGACGCATATGTGCAGTTCTACATCTCTAAAAGCTCCAGAATCACCAAAGTTCTCCAGAATGTACCTGAACCTGAAAATACTCTAAAACATACTCCAAACACATATAATAAGACTCCAAATATGGCTGAAATCATGGCATAATAGTGGTAAATATCAGACCCTATCAACTCTCACAGACTTAACCTTTTGCTTGTCCTCAAGCAAATAAATCATGTGAAAGAGGTTTTGAAAAGTGGAGACTCACATAATGTCTAAGTATAACTATCATTCTACTTTGTTGCAACCACATCTTATCTAGTCAATCATACATAAACTTTATATACCCTATCCTAGTATAGCAACCAAATCCATTCTACCAACAACTTAGCAAATACTAGCTTGACTCACCCCTCTACGGATTTCTTTTCTTTGCATAAAATAAAAGTGCATGCTTTACCCTAGGAATATCGATCAAAGGACACATGGACTCTTACCTCTGCAAGTACCTGAACAACTACCCACAAAGTCTTCTTTGATCCCTTTCTTCCCTCTTTTCTCTTTTCTCTCTTCTCATAATCTTTTTGGATCTCAAATTTAATGGACAATGATGCCATCTTATTTTTGATTTTCTTTTCTTCTTTTCTTTTCTCTTTTCTTTATTTTCTTTTGCTTTTTGGAAAAAGATGTAGGCGAATAGTGGGGTCATTGGTAATTTATCTATCCCTCGCTTCCAACAACGTGTGATCATTCCACTGAATTAGAATATTGGGGTTATTGATAATTTACATGCCTCTCTTCATCTCGAGAAGTCATCTCAATCTTTTAAGCTTTCAAGAGATGCTGAAGAGAGAGAGAGAATGAAACCAAATGTGTAATGACTTGTACCTACATACTTTCAGAAGAAATTCTATCCAGTGTATAACAAGCCCCAAAGCAAGCAAATAATGTCAAGATTAGTGTTGAAAATCAGCTTCAGTTCCTTCAAACTTTCTAAGCAAGTGTGATAAAGTGGCAGAATGATCCACTTTGGTATCTCTAATAATCTCTGCAAACAACCTTCTAAGAATAATGCTAAAGTGTGGTTAGTCAATAATAAATCTTGATCATAGTCCCCTTCTTGGCTCAATAAAACTTTTTGAAAATTTATATATGTATATAGCAAATAAAACTCAAAACAAATCAAATAGCATTAGCGAACCTCTCTAAGACTTAAATTACACTGTCCCCAGTGTAATTCGTCCTGGATTGGTTATGAAAAATTTAATCATAAGTAAATAGCTTAAGAGAGAAACTCGATACTAGACTCTGTAAAAGAGTATCAGTCGATGGTAGGCATGTGGGGTCGATCGATTTTCGCGATCCATGGTCGATCGATGTTAATTCTTCACAATCGATCGATGTTGCACCTGTAGGTTTCTACTTTTTTTTTTAATTTTTATAAAACTCAAAATAGAACACAATATTAGTAAACCTCCCTCAGACTTTAACAACACTATCGCCAGTGTTATACAGTCCGAGATTGGTGAAGAAAATAAATCAAAAGAACAAAATTTAATCAAGGTAAACGGTATACATGCTTACTGATGGTGACCGCCGATCAACACAGTTAAGTGGCGATCGATCGATACTAGGGTTACTCCGTCGATCGACAGTGATCAAGTGTCGGTCGATGCTCTGTGCAAACGCATGTTCCTTGATCTGAAATAAATAAAACACAAATAGTCAGTAATAAACAAAAACAAGTTTTTTTATGAACAATATCGTGTTACAATAGCGTTGCTACAATGTCACATATACAATACGCAGCTACAATGTCGATCACCGGTTTTGCTACAATGTCGATTGATGCTACATTCTCTGCTACAATGTCGAAACTGCTCATTTTTTATTTTTTATTTATTTTTTTACCTAAAATCAATAAAAACAAAAAAACAGTAATAAATAAAAATTAAACCAAATTTTAAACAACCTTAACAGTGGGTTGCCTCCCCCTCATCGCTTGTTTATAGTCTTTTATCTTGACATTTTGGAGTTCTGATTCAGTTCTAATGAGATTGGGGACTTGCTCCAAAACAATTCTCAATATTCAATGTCTTCAGCTTTATCACCCTTTTTGTGAAAGCCTCTATAGACTCTTCTCCTTTGTCTATCATCTTAGCAATAAGGAGTGCTCGAATCTTTGCAAATGGCTGCGAGAAGCATCTGCTGCGCACTATGTACTTCCTGACACCATCTGAGAAGTGGGGGTATCAATGATAAATGAGTACTATCCTTGGTCATTTTTCTCTTCTCCAATTCTTCCTCTTCTTTCCCTTAGACTTGTCTGATTTGTGGTGGTGTCCTTTTCAAAACGATTTCCACACACATCAAACCCATTCTGCACTGATACGCGCTCGATACCGATCGATGGTATCTGGTTGGTGTCGATCGATGATATTTGGTCGGTGTCGATCGTTGGTATCTGGTCTGTGTCGATCGATCGTATCTGGCCAGTGTCGATCAATGTTATCTGGTCGGTGTCGATCGATGATGCTTATGCTGGCCCTTTATCGACTTCACCTCTACATCTTAACCCTCTTTGAGAAGCTACTGCAAACATATGATCATCAAATACCCCATTGTAGGAACCTAGATGCGTACCTCTATCTGGTGGGATAGGAAATTCAACTTCCAATATAGCACAAGGAACCACAAACTTCACAGGGTCATGTATCAACTTCACTCTTTTGTGAATCCCAACAGCTTCTTCTACATAAATAGGTGGTTGCAGATGTTTTAAAACAACAAGGCGTGAACCCCTGGACTCGTGCATTCTCTCCTCAACCGTTTATGGTTCAATCATGTAACATGGATCTTCGTCCAATGATGGGTTTCGATCGATATCAGGTGGTGTTTGTCGAACAATGCTCTCTTTTGACTCTTGATCGATGCTCTGTGACTATGATGGATTGCAAGAGGTGTCGAACGACAAAAGGGGTTAGTGTCGATCGATGTTCAGATCTTAGTGTCGATCGATGTTGAGGTCTTAGTGTTGATCGATGTTGAGGTCTTAGTGTTGATCGATTCTAGAATCAGATCACTAATATCAGCTTCTTCTGCTCTGCTCGGCTTTCCATATCCATCTTCTTCTTCTTGCTCTACCATATATCTCAGAACAGATTCCATCTCGATCTTCATATTTGCTTCAGTATCATAGGGAAATTTAGTGAGGAAGGTGTCCGTGATGTCATTCCATGTAGTGAGAGATCCTGGTGGCAACCTCTTGAACCAACATGTTGCTTCTCCAGCAAGAGACTATGAGAATAGTTTGCAGAAGTAGTAATCTTCAAAAAATCCATTGCACTTAATGGTCGATGCTAAATCATCGAATTATTTGAGGTGGTCAGTAGGACATTCATGAAGAAGACCATGAAAAGGATGCTTACCCACAAGAGAGATGTATGTAGGATGCAACCCAATGTCATTCATCTGGAGTTCAGAACGACGCATAGCAGACTTCTTAGCGTAGAAATCTCCAGGTCTGTTGTAATCTCTAAGTGCCTTTTGTCGTTTAATCCCAGCATTCACAGTAACTACAGTAGCATCAGGGATCACAGTCCCCTGTACATAAATCAATTGCCCTGCTCTGTTGCGCGCACGACCTTCTGCGTCTCGTTAAATACTTTTCTTGTCAAAAATCAGTATTAGTACTTCAACCTTCTTTGTCTTCTCGCGAGTAGTATCGATCGACGAAGAGTGGTTGGCATCGATCGACAAAGAGGTGTTGGTATCGATCAATGTCATTGTGTTTGTATCGATCGACGGTGAAGTATTGATGTCGATCGATGCTCGCTTCTCTTTGCTAGAGATCGCTGCTTGGAGGGTGTCGATACCCTCATAGACTTATGGATCGTGCGCAAATCAGCAGGTTCCTTTTTTGAAGAACCCAAAAATCCTCTCCTCATTGCTTCCTGGTACTAATATGTATGTACCTGAAACACAAGAAAAGTTTTATGTAAGTAAACTAATATAGAAAAATACCTAGACTAAATCAAACAAATTGAATCTAATGGCGAATCCTTGCTCCCCGCTAACGGCGTCAAATTTGGCAGGAGGGTGTTTATGTATGTCAATGCAAACTCTATCAAATTAACCATATGAACTATTTTTGCCAAGAGAGGTCAAATTGTAGTATTTAGGGATCGAATCCAAAGGGAGCGTGAGCACACAATAAACTCAATACAGTCGCGATGAAGTTAGGCAAATAGATTAATAAGAAGTGAATAAATTATAGCAGATAATTGACTGATTGGTAAGTAAACAATAATAATAAATAGCTAGATCTAGAGTTTCAGGCAAGTGAATTACAGAGGATAGAAGCTAAGGGTATTAATCATAGAACTAGTCCGATGTCTCAGCTCTCGTCTGTTGACACAAAATGACCGTCGATCGATGGAAATGATCATGCATCGATTGATGGTCTCTCGAGTTAACTAAATTAAGTAAATAACCTCTCGTTTGTTTCTAGCAACCTAGCTCAACATGATTAATTCTTGTAGTAGACCATGCTCTCGCTTGCGCCTAACTATCCGATGATCAGAGTTTTAGTTAACTACTCTAGAAAATAAGAAATAAACAAAATTCTATTGATAGATCTAATAGTCACCCTAGCAATTCTATTGTTTGGCTAATCCATCAATACCATTAATAAACCCTAGACCTAACAAGAGATTTATTCAGACATGATATTTGTCACAGAAATCATAGATGAATAGAATAGATATAACATTAAAAAAACCCAAAGGAGTTCCAGGAGGACTCTGAAAGAGTTCCTCCCTTCTATCTTAACCCTAGAACAATAGATAGAATAAAACGTAGCCGTTAATAATGGCTTAGAAAACATATAAATAATGTTTTAAATCGTCCAAAGGCATTCTGGTAATTTCTGATGGCTTTTGGGCTTAAGTCGACCATAAAACATGTCGGGCCTGTGTTCTGGGATCATCGTTGATCGACACCAATGCTGTGTCGTCGATCGACACTCATTCATCTTCTCGACAGCTTCCTCTCGGGAGGCAGCCAAACCACTCTTCAGTAAAATGGACATAACTTTGGCTCTAGGATGTTGATTGACCTCAAACCGGTGGTATTGGAAATCTAATTCAAAGATATACCTTATGTCAAAAGATAAGATCAATCTCACTGTGGGAAAGTCTCCTTCCAAAGCTAAACATCTGACGCATCTGTGCAGTTCTACATCTCTAAAAGCTCCAAAATCACCAAAGTCCTCTAGAACGTACCTGAACCTGAAAATACTCTAAAACATAATCCAAACACATATAATAAACTCTAAATAGGGCCGATATCATGGCATAATAATGGTAAATATCAGGCCCTATCAGCGAGTTTGATGAACGAGGACAATACATAATGGAACAAAGACCTCATCCGTCTTGTCTGTCCCCTTTAAGAAGAGAATATCCTGAGCCTAAAACCGAGAAAATCTGGGACTCCAGATAAGTTATTTTGGCTGCAACACAATACCGTAGAATACAAAACAAAATCAGGCTATCTAGTAGCCTTGGAACTCAACGAACACACACTAGTCACAATAGCAAACGCCAACTTCAACTGGTAATCAGGGATCTGGAAGCTGCAAGTTACACCAAAGATCAAACTATTTTTATGGAAAGCCTTCCAACAGGCTTTCCCGGTGGGAGAAACTCTCTCGTCTAGACACTTAGATGGTGTGATAACTCTGAATCTACCAATCATATGTTCCTTCATTGCGAGTTTGTAAAACGGGTGTGGAAGTATGCTCCTTTCATCACTGAATTTGATGCCAGCAGATTGTTCGATTTAATAGAGTCTTGGCCATCACTGTGTAATATGGATTGCGTACTCCCTACCGGACTCGTCACCGGAAACTTGGCACTATGGATTCCCTGGTCCATTTGAATTGCGAGGAACAACCTCTTGTTTAGTAGGAAAGCTACGTCCCCTGAAGAAGTTATGACAAAAGCCATTAGTGCTGCTCGAGAGTGGTTGGGAGAGCAGACCGTGAACCAGACCACTCCTCCCCCTAAGAACCACTCAGCGCCTCCGGACCTTAATATAATCTTAGTCAAGACAGATGCAGCGTGGAGGGACACCCGAAATATAGCTGGAGTCGGCTGGATTTTTAAACATGAAGGATCCTCAAACTCTTTCATGTCATCGTGTTATTATGTTTCATCTCCTTTGGTGGCAGAAGCATTAGCTCTCAGAGAAGCTATAACCGTAGGTAAGGATCGGGGTGTTGCTCGACTCCATTGCGAATTAGATTCACATCAACTTATTCAAGCCATCACGACTGAGAAAGCACCCCCTGAAATCTATGAGATTATTGCTGATGTCTTAAGTATTTCACTTTTATTTGAATGCATTTCTTTTGCGTGGATACAAGAGGGGCTCTTAGGGCTTTAATCTCTAATGGGACATAACCCCCACAATATTATTCTCCTATGACCTAGTTTATTCTACATGACCCCAAAGTAGGGGAAAATACCATAAGACCATCAATGAATGGCTCACTAACACCATTGGATCAAAAGAAGGAGAGCCCCACGATTTGTCCTTTTTTTCTCCTTCTCACGTGGGACTCATCCCTCTCTTCCTTGGAATCCTTCTTCAATTCACAACAACAACCAAACTTTCTTTCCTTCAATTCTTTTTTCAGTTCTTCACCAACCAAACTCTCTTTCATCTGTTTTCTTTATTTTTCAGTAATATATTAAATGACGAGCATCAAAACCATCTACAACTCGTGTGTTTTCCTCCATAGATGAACTTGGGTAATTCTCTCTCTCTCTCTGTGTTTTTTCTGTTTCTCATAACTTAGATGGTTGAAGCATGTGAGAACCAAAGACATGAAGGTAACAAGGATGAATTGAAGTCAAGTAGAATGTAAATATAATTAAGAATTATGAAATTGTGGAAGGAAAGTTGTTCATAGAAGATAGTATAACTGGTACAACTCATAACATAAATCATGTAAACAACACGTTGAACTGGTACAATTAGTGGTTTCTGTCGTACTAATTATATAACTAGTATAACTCTTTAGAAAAGTTGAATTAGTAATTCTGATACAACTAGAGTTGTTGTGATTGTTCATACGAAACATCTGAATGGTCAAACTGGTACAACTATTAGTAACTTATACAATAGTTATACTAGTACTGGTATTACAAATATAAATGTTATATCAAGTGTAACATGAAAACAAATATAACTGGTACAGCTAGTTATCTTGGAGTGGCTTGGTCACAGCAGCAAAAAGATGACAACGACAATGATGACATCGACTACGAAAAAAAAATTACGAAGAAAGCAACAACGAAAAAGCATCAACGAAAAAGCATCAGCGAGGGAAGCGGAAACGAGGGAAGCAAAAACGAGAAAATTGATGAATTAGTTTTACTTATGTGTTAGGGAAGCGGAAACAAGGAAAACAGAAACGAGAAAAGTGATGAATGAGTTTTACTTATGTGTTATATTTGTACAACTACCTTATATATACCATGCAGGAAATACCAGTACAAATGGTACAACTTTTTAATTAAGAAATTTTAAAATTTTATTTGGCTTTCCATATGAAAATAATCGTAGACTAGACAAGTTGAACGGTCCTTAGAATGGTCTATCCTAACTATTTCAAGTTTTACCCAAAAATTTCCGCAATTATTATGCAATCACATAATTTTTCATGATCCACCTTGTACTTTAAAGGATTGTTTACTTGTTTGTTCATTATATTTTTGAAAAACACATACCAAATATATTTTAACAAAATTAATGATTTTATAGTATGTGATTCTAAGTATATAAATATTTAAAAATAGTACAACCGAGGTATATTTATTTACTATTTGGTACAACTACATATTTCAAATTCTTGACCAAAATAAAACTATGTACAAACTTGTACAACTCAAAACTCGATACAACTAAATATACGATTGTATAACTAAAATACGGGTACAACTACATGTTAATAAGTTTATCAAATTTTAGTTTCTTATCATGTTTTAAATGCGCATCATGTTTTAAACATGACAGTTGTGCATTCTTTTGTTAATTTTTACCAGTTGTACCCATCAAAATAATTTTACCATAGTTAATCTGGTTGTATTAGTTATACCAAAAACTTTTTGAATTAACCCTAAAAACTTTTAAATATGCACTCTAACCCATATGGTATGCAAATATATATATATATATATATATGCAATATAACCATTTATATTTACCTTAAGTAATTTAAATGACTAAAAAAAATGTTAAAATATATTTAATTCATGAGATATCAATATTTCTTGTTTTAAACATGATACTTGTATCATTTATTTATTTATTGGTAACCGGGTATAATTTTTCATTTGATTCAAAATATTATTACTAGTACAATTTGTATAACTTTGACATTTCAAAAATTGTAAAAAAAACAAATGAGTATTTTGTATGAAACAACAATCAAATATCTAAACTGGTAAGTGGTGAGAAAGATTTCTCTTAGTTTTTTGGATTTTTTTAAAAAAAATTTGACAATTATTACACTCACATAATTTTACATAATCCAATTTATACTTTTAATGTTGATTTACTTGTTTAGACACATTATTTTAAAACAACACAACTCAAGTGTTAGCACAATTACACTAGTAATACTATTACCGTATTTAAATCAGCTATACCAGTTGAATTATTATTGTCATAGTGCAAACACTAAACATGAATGATTATGCATCCTTTTAGAATTCATAATCATTTTACATCATTTTTGCAGTATAGTCTTCTAAAGGTTCTTCTACTGCAACTTGTCTGGTTCCGCAACTGCTTTCTTCGGGCTTCGAGAGCAAAAAGATGAAGATGATTTTTTTTTTCCAGAAATGGTACAACTAATATAACTAATACAACTTGTAAAAAATCATTAGCCAAATCAATATATTATTAAAACCAAACTATTTATGTATTTTGACAAATGCGAGCAGAGAAAGATTATATCAACATTTTTCATTAGTTCTATATCATTCTATTGATAGCATCTCTCATACACTGAAAACAAAAACCAAATATCACCATATTAATTTCGAAGTTATACTAGTTATACTGATTATATTCAACCTAGTTGTACTACTTATACTAGTTATATTCAATCTAGTTGTACTGGTTCGAGTGGTATTAATTGTACTAGTTTGAACTATACTAGTTGTACTAGTAATACTCTATGTTCTTCTATGTTGCGGATTTTTCACAGTGAAGATGAAACTCAATTAAAATAAGAGGATATCAATTAAGGATGTTGATCGATTTAGGATACGAACAAAAAAACAAGTATAAACTAGATTAAGAACAAGAACAACAAAATTGGATTGTGGGAGGTGAAGTTGATTGTGTTTTGATTTAGACATTTCAATTCGAGTTACAAATGAGTCTGGTTCTAGGTCAGAAAGCGGGTCGGATTTTGGATAGGACAATAGTGGCACGAATTGCAAATAAGTGAATGTCTTATAATGTTTTAGTTATTTACCTTTATTTTATATTTAAATTTAATGTAAAATAAATATAAATTATGAGAGGGTCATTTCAGAATTTTTGAAATCCACTTGTGTCATAAGAGAATTTGATCCATATAAAAGAGGTAACAATAAGAAAACTGATGCTTTTGCTAAGCAAGCTTTATTGACTTCCTCCTCTGCTTTATCTCCACAAAACTTTGGCAGCTACCCTTAAATAAATGAAAGTATGTGTTACAAAGAAAAATAAAAATAAAGGGAACCCCTAAATTGGCTTTCTCCACAATCGCCTACCCCCTTCTCGGACAGGCAGTGCTCGTATGGCTTACAGAGGAGGAAGAGGACGAGGAAGATGTGGGTTGGCGTTGAGTATGCA
The DNA here is from genome assembly GCA_012274485.2 of Sinapis alba. Taxonomy (NCBI): domain Eukaryota; kingdom Viridiplantae; phylum Streptophyta; class Magnoliopsida; order Brassicales; family Brassicaceae; genus Sinapis; species Sinapis alba. The sequence goes on along the minus strand of MU105956.1, from coordinate 165,935 downwards.
AAGGCTGAACCTTTAGTGATTTTTCCCGTACGTTCAAAACTTTTTCGCTTTGATTCATCTCTTTATCTTTTCTGCAAAGGCTGAACCTTTTTTAATTGCAGGACATTACGTTGCCTGACCCCAAATCAATCTCAGAAGACAATCAATTCAATGATCGGTTTGACAGGTTCTGGAGAACTTCGATTTACCACTTAGGCGATGGAGTTTCAAAGAAAGGTATCTTCATATTACAAAACATAAACTCTCTTATAAGACATTGACTTTGTAATGTTTAAGGTTTTTTTTTTTTGTATTCAGAGAGTGAGAGTTTAGACATTGAGAGGTTTTCAGACACGTTGAAGCCAAAGAAGAAGAAGTTTCATGAGTGGGGATCTTTCTTTGACTTTCTTGTTCTTAGACCTGATAACTTCCGTAAACAACTTCTTGGAGGTTTGTAATATTATTCTTATATGGTTAGTTTCATATTTTTAAGTTACTATTTTGATCATATGCTGCAATCTCTCAGATACTCCAAGAGAACGGCCTGTGAAGAGAGCTAAATGGACTCAAGACGCAGGTAACTGACATTAACATGTTTGTTTAATAAACACTGGCGTCAGCAGCAACGATTCAAAAAAACAACTATGACCACGGCAAATGCATCACAATCACGACAAAACATATTTTCTTTTTCACCACGTTCCTGAAGAACGCCCGAGCTGCTTCCTCTGCGGTACCGTCCCGATCACATGCCACAAATGTTCCGTACTCAGAGAACCAATCTACGATCACCAAGTTTTTGTCACAAATATAGTTTTCAAAGATCAAAATGACCAAAATATTTTATTACAGAAGTAAATATACACATACATCTAGGGTGCTCGCAGGCATCACCACTTTATCTCTTATTCCAACTTGTTCACTCATGTCTTCCTCTTCTTTGTAGCTTTACTTCATGGATCTCTCGAGCGGTCGGATATCGTGATCTTTTCCGCCGTTGAGAGCTTCATTCGTCGTCGCTTTCTCCGCTGTTACCGCATCCAAGCCATCTGGATCTTGCTCCTCACACGTAACTCTCTTCCACCACTTTTAACTGTGTATGTTTTAGATCTGGATTTGACCACTCATGTGTATGGGGTTCCATACTTATCCTGGTGGTATCAACTGAAACCTCATCTCTACAGTCGACTCATTGGGTTTTTGGTCCTTACTCATAATCCCTCTCCGCTTTGTTCGATTTCTCGGATTTCAGCTAGATATCTGGTTACCGATGTTCAGCGGGTTCCACTCCTATCGCAGGGACCATAGCTGAAAACACAATGTCGATTCTCCAACTCCATCCCGACAGCATTATGTTTTTCTCTGACCTGTCTCACCAATCTTCATGAACCTTCTTGTTCACTGGAGACAAAAATCGCAAGCCATGGCGGCTATGAGGTCTCACCGCAAATCCTCGCAGATGTACACAACAATGAAAGCTTACTCTCCTTAAGATTTTTAGACTTCATTGACCAGAGGCTCGACTTTGGTTATGGAAAATCCTTCAGGCTCCAACACGGTAATGTTGGAAGTGAAAGTATATGCCTAGATTCACTGCTTTCCCCTTTAGAATCTATTGAGAAGCTCATCATCATGTCTGTTGATGTGAAGGTAAAAAGATTAGTGTTGCCTAATTTGTATCATTCATGTCTTCATACAACTGTCTTATGCGCACATCATACACGCTTCATTTGTTTGTGCTTTACATTGTCAATTTCTGTTCGACCGGCCTGTGTTTGTGGGATTCAATATTTATCTTGGTGACACACGTTGAAACATCTACGAAAGATAGACTCAGAAGTACATACGTTCCTCCTTGGTGCAATCTTTGGAGTTATACCAAATGTCGCAAGCGTAACTCACCATTAAAGTCCAACTTCAACAAGAGCAAGTATCACATCAATATTATTATTATGTTCAAATCTATTAAAGCTTGACGATTGTAGTCCTTTAACTTTTCCCACTCCAAGAAAATATATCCAAACTTCTTTATGCCAGAGCCATGAGAGATCATTTTCCACCTTTCTCCGCTTTGGAGGAGTGACAACTTCCAGGAAAGTCTCCCTTCGTGGGAAGGACCCCTGTCTTAGCTGCATAGCGAATGATCATTGTCAATTTCCTTACCGCTTGATACCTTGTTGATGGTTCATTTAGGACCGGAATGTACAACAATACCCACCCGGTGTAATCTTTCTAGAGGTTTCCTCGTACGTGGTGCATTTGATCACTCTTTTAACTTGTTATCAATTTTATCTAATCTTGTGAACCTATCTCTTTATTACCTTGTACTGAACGCTTTCATTAAGATCGCACATCAAGTCTTTGATGTTTCTTTTATCTTTGTAGCTAGCTAAATTAGGAATGAAATATATTGTGATACAATAAAAAAAAGTAAAAGATAATTTTTAAAAAATAAAAGAAAATAAAAAATAAAAGTAAAAAAAGAAAGCAGCTAGCTGGTCTAACATATTTATTTCCACTGCGGAAAGATGGTTATGGTAGAAAGCGTATTGACAGCCACCCCATCCTACGCCATGTCGTGTTTCTAACTCCCAAAGTCCCTAATTAAACGGATCCAATCTGCAATTACAAGGTTTTGGTGGGACGCTATAGATGGAAAGCGTAAAATGACATGGGTTTCTTGGCAGAAAATGACACGAGCAAAAGGCAATGGTGGATTTGGTTTCAAGGATTTTGAATGCTATAATGAAGTCATGTTGGCTAAACTGAGTTGGAGATTGGTTCAGAATCCTAACGGTCTCTTAAGTCGAATACTCACCGAAAAATACTCCCAAGATGAATCATTTATGCAGGTACATAAATGGAGCTACTTGTCATGGACTGATTTCTCACAGCAATCAGGACGTGCGTCCTTAGCAGCTTTCACCCTTGTGATTTGCTAAGTCAGCCTTTCGGACAAACTGATCATCACTTAGAGAGAGAGAGTGACATTTTTAGAGAGAAGGTAGAGCTTTATGAAGTGTTTTCTTATTGAAACTTGATGATTTTACAAGTGACGATCTTGCCCCTATTTATACAAAAACACTTCTTTAATGGACGGTGGGGATCAAACCGATATAATGGCTCAGATTGTTTTCTTTCTATGAAGTAGCTTCAAAGTGAAGTAGCTTCATCTCTAAGTACCTTATCCTTAAGTATTCTACATACTTCCACACACTTCTTATATTATAAAATACTTAAATATTTTACAAAGGTACTTCACACCTAAGAAACCTAAGTAAATGTGGGCTTGAGTCTCTTTTGGCTTGGCCCAATGCTTGGCTTCAATCATGGACGTTTTGAGCTTCAAACGGGTCGTGAAATCCTCCTCCACTAAAGTTGGAGATTCCCTCGTTGTCGAGTACGCCTTCAGTGCCTCCCGGAACTGCCATAAATCACCTTCCGACTCCCAAGTTGCTTCTGCCTCTGGTTGACCTTTCCATTTGATGAGGAAATGGGTCTATCGTGGAATAACTCGTTTCCTCACTTCCTTAGACGCAAATACCTTTTCGATCTCTTTGTCATAAGACTTAGTCACCACGGGTGGCACTCGAGTCAAAACTTCTCGGGTTTGGTCGTCCTCATCTGCATGATAAGGCTTAAGCATACTCACGTGAAAGACCGGGTGGATCTTTAGTGTATCCGGTAGGTCCAAGCGGTAGAAAAACTTTCCCACCTTTCCAGTTATTTCAAACGGCCCTTCGTACCTCCAGATCAAGCCTTTGTGTATGCTCTGAATGCCTTGAACTGTTGTGACAGCAACTTAACAAGGACAAGGTCGCCCAATGAGTATTCTGAAGGCCGTCTCTTCTCATCCGCCCACTTCTTCATCCGCTTTTGAGACTTCTCCAAACATGCTCGGTTTTGCTCAGCATGTTCCTCCCAATGCTTGAACATGATAAATGCCCCTGGACTTCTTCCCTCAGTCTTAGGCGCAGCCAAAGTATGTGGAGTTAAGGGTTGTTGTCCCTTCTCAAGTTCGAATGGACTACGTCTCGTTGTCTCGCTGCTTGAAGATTGTATGAGAACTGGGCTATGTCCAGTAACTTCGCCCAGTCCCGTTGGTTGGCGCTCACGAAATGTCGGAGATAGCCTTCCAACAAAGCATTCACCCTTTCGGTCTGTCCATCAGATTGCGGGTGAAAGCTTGTTGAGAAAATTAACTTTGTTCCCAGCATCTTGAACAGCTCCGTCCACAAACGCCCAATGAATCAGGGATCCCGATCACTCATAATGTTCTGCGGCAGTCCCCAAAGTTTCACCACGTTCTTGAAAAACGCCCGAGCTGCTTCCTCCGCGGTACAGTCCTGATCACATGCCACAAACGTTCTGTACTTAAAGAACCAATCTACGATCACCAAGATATATCCAAATTCTTTGGACTTAGGTAATGCACTGATGAAGTCAAGCGAAACCGAGTCCCATGGTCTCTCCGGGATAGGAAGTGGCTGTAGCAACCCCGCTGACTGCTTGTTCTCGGACTTGTCTTGTTGACACACCAGACAAGTCTTCACGAATAACTCCACAGTATCCCGCATCTGTGGCCAATAATAGCCTGCTTTGACAAGTGCCATCGTTCTCTTCTGCCCCAGATGGCCCGCCCATCGGGTATCATGGCACTCTCGAATGATATCTCGTCAAAGACTCTCCCACTTTGGGACATAGAGTCGACGACCTTTGGTGTAGAGTAGCCCGTTCTCTACCCAAAACTGATGAACCTTCCTCCCATTGGACAACTTCATTTGCTCCTTGGCAACTGGATCACGTTCCAGTCCTTCTCGGATTCAAGCCATAATATCCCCCTCGACTTGGCTCATTGCTTCTAACTCCGCTTTTCGACTTAATGCATCAGCCACCACGTTAACCTTTCCCGGCTTGTACTCCATGGTATAGTCAAACTCAGCCAAGAAGTCTTGCCATCTTGCCTGTTTTGGGGACAGCTTCTTCTGGGTCTGAAAGTAATTCGTCGCCACGTTGTCCGTCTTGACCGAGAAATGTGCTCCCAAAAGATAGTGTCTTCAAACTCGCAAACAGTGGACTATGGCGGTCATCTCTTTTTCTTGTACCGTGTACCGCCTATCTGTATCATTCAGCTTGCGGCTCTCAAAGGCAATTGGATGTCCATTCTGCATCAGCACTCCTACGATGGCATAGTCGGAGGCATCCGTGTGTAACTCAAATGGCATACCAAAGTCGGGTAAGGCAAGGACGGGTTCTTGACTCACCGCAGCCTTCAGCTCCTCGAAAGCTTCTCGGCAATGTTCAGACCACTCCCATGGCTTCCCCTTCTTAAGTAAGTCCGTCAATGGTGCTGCCTTCTTTGAATATCCCTCGATAAACCTACGATAATAGTTGACCAAGCCAAGGAAAGATCGCAACTCCGTTACCTTGGTTGGTGCCTCCCATTCCATAATCGCTTTTGTCTTCGGTTCATCCATCTTCAGCTTCCCGTGCCCAATGATATGACCAAGGAACTGAACTTCTTCAGTGGCAAACATACATTTCTCCCGCTTCACGAACAACTCATTCTCACGGAGAACACGGAAAACAGTCCGTAAGTGCTCCACATGTTCCTCCATCGAGTTGCTGTATATGACTATGTCATCCAAGTACGCCACCACGAACCGATCCAAGTAAGGCTGTAGGATATGGTTCATAAGAGTGAAGAACGTGGCTGGAGCGTTTGTAAGACCGAATGGCATCACCAACCACTCGAACGACCCATACCGCGTTATACACACAGTCTTTGGTTCATCGCCTTCCGCTATCGGGACTTGATAGTACTCCTTCTGCAAGTCCATCTTCAAATAGATCTTTGCCCCTCCAAGTCTATCGAAGACATCCGCGATCAATGTGATAGGATAGCGGTTCTTGATGGTTACCTTATTAAGGTCCCGATAGTCCACACACATTCTCAACAATCTATCGTGCTTCTTCTGGAACAGAACCAGAGCGCCATAAGGTGCCTTTGACGGTCTTAGCTTCCCCGTCGATAACAACTCATCGAGCTGTTTCCTTAACTCTTCCAGCTTGGTTGGAGCCATCCTATATGGTGTCATAGATGGTTGCTTAGATCCTCGCTCCAACTCGATCTGATGGTCCACCGCCCTCCTCGGTGGTAACTTCTCAGGCAACTTGGCGGACATCACATCCTTATTCTCTTCAAGGACCGCCTCAACGACTTGAAGGATGGACTCCACGTTCTTAGGTTCATCCTCCATCTTCATCATGGCCAAAAACGTGGGTTCTCCCTTCTTCACCCCCTTGGTGAGCTGCATCGCTGATAGTTGCCTCGTTCCATCGGTCTTTTCATCCAATGCTGGAATCATGCACGATGAGCCCTTCTCGAGTATACACACCGAGCTCAGTGCGGGCATGGATATGGCTGAGACTTGTCTCATAAAATCCATACCCAAGACCACCTTGAAGTCATCCATAAGAATGACTGAGAATTCCACCGGCCCGCTCTAACTTCCTAGTCACATCCCGACCCTTCGGGCTATCCCATTGACAGGTTGATGGGTTACAAATGAGTCTGGTTCTAGGTCAGAAAGCGGGTCGGATTTTGGATAGGACAATAGTGGCACGGATTACAAATAAGTGAATGTCTTATGATGTTTTAGTTATTTACCTTTATTTTATATTTAAATTTAATGTAAAATAAATATAAATTATGAGAGAGTCATTTCAGAATTTTCGAAATCCACTTGTGTCATAAGAGAATTTGATCCATATAAAAGAGGTAACAATAAGAAAGCTGATGCTTTTGCTAAGCAAGCTTTATTGACTTCCTCCTCTGCTTTATCTCCACAAAACTTTGGCAGCTACCCTTAAATAAATGAAAGTATGTGTTACAAAGAAAAATAAAAATAAAGGGAACCCCTAAATTGGCTTTCTCCACAATCGCCTACCCCCTTCTCGGACAGGCAGTGCTCGTATGGCTTACAGAGGAGGAAGAGGACGAGGAAGATGTGGGTTGGCGTTGAGTATGCAAAGGCTGAACCTTTAGTGATTTTTCCCGTACGTTCAAAACTTTTTCGCTTTGATTCATCTCTTTATCTTTTCTGCAAAGGCTGAACCTTTTTTAATTGCAGGACATTACGTTGCCTGACCCCAAATCAATCTCAGAAGACAATCAATTCAATGATCGGTTTGACAGGTTCTGGAGAACTTCGATTTACCACTTAGGCGATGGAGTTTCAAAGAAAGGTATCTTCATATTACAAAACATAAACTCTCTTATAAGACATTGACTTTGTAATGTTTAAGGTTTTTTTTTTTTGTATTCAGAGAGTGAGAGTTTAGACATTGAGAGGTTTTCAGACACGTTGAAGCCAAAGAAGAAGAAGTTTCATGAGTGGGGATCTTTCTTTGACTATCTTGTTCTTAGACCTGATAACTTCCGTAAACAACTTCTTGGAGGTTTGTAATATTATTCTTATATGGTTAGTTTCATATTTTTAAGTTACTATTTTGATCATATGCTGCAATCTCTCAGATACTCCAAGAGAACGGCCTGTGAAGAGAGCTAAATGGACTAAAGACGCAGGTAAGTAACATTGTTGTTTTCCAATTATTTTCAACAATGTTATACACATAAAGAAACTCAACGGTTTTTTTTTTTAAACACGTAAGAAACTCAATGTTTATGTTCTGTTTTTGTAGACCTGCAGAAGTTGGAGGTTCTGGAGAAGCTTCAAGCAAAACTTAAGGTATAACAAAATACAGTTTATTATTAAGAGCATCTCCAACAGCCTCTTATCTTCTCAATTTTGAAAGGTTTTTGCACTCCAACAATCTCTCATTTCCTCAAATTTTAAAGGGTGAATAATACACCCTCAAATTTGAGGAGCACTGTTAAAACTCTTAAAACATTATTTACTTTTCACTTTAGTCTTTCTATTTATATATGTTTAATGATTTTATACTTATTATTTTTATGCTACATTTTAGTATTATAATTACATTGGTACTTAAAAAATTATTTTAAAATAATAAAATATGTTAATAAATATTGTATACTAATATATATTAATACTAATATTTGTCTGTGCAATGAGCGAGTGTTATTCCTTTTAATATATATTGCAAAATAAAATAAAAATACTCTTTTAGAAAAATAATTACATTTACATATAAATTCAAAATTTAAGAGTTACATCTAGTAAATCAATTATAGTTAAATGTTACTTTTTGAATTAAATATTGGCAAAACAAAATAATAGACTTTAACAATAAAACTATACAAATTACCTAACTAAAAGACTAATCCAAATAGCTTTAAAAATCTGATTAGTTACACAATTACACATTATCTTCAATATTCTTATCTTCCACTAGTTAGTCTAATTCTATCCCCCTTAAACAACTATTTTCCTTTTAAGTATTATTATCTTCATATGTGAATCCAATAAAAAAACATAATATTTTTTAAAAAATTCACACGTATCCTACCACTATATAACAAAAAGATGTATAATGTGAATTGATTAACAAAACTAATATGTAAAAATGACAAAGTAAACATAACAAAGAAGAGTGATAATTTGCATAAAGCCATTAATTTTGGCTATTGGAAAATGTATACAGTAAATTGTAACAATTTACAGTTATGATTAACTAATATCGCTATGAACAGTTTACCTTTGATCTTGTTACCAATATGTCGTTGTCTTCATATTTTTCAGTAGTAAGAAAATGACCTAATCTTTCTTTTGCCTTGTAATAAAAATAATAGACCAAAACTTCTCACTGAAAATAAAACTCAAAACATTGAAAGTTTACCATGGTTATATAACTGAAAGAAAAATATTAAAATTCTCAAGTCCACTGTCTTTTCGTAAAGAAAAGAAAAATATTATTATCTACCTTAAAAATTCCTTATATAACAGTCTTATATACTTATTATTATCTCAATTGCTGTTGACAATGCTATGATTTTCTATTATATTCCTCGGTTTAAAATTCTCTTTAAAAAGTGATGAATTAGACAAAAACTATGAATAAAAGAAAGAGAAAAGAAAAAAAAAATAACAAATTAGTTGCCTGGAATTATATAGAAAATAAAACAGTTATATTTTCCTTTGAACGTGATTGTGAGAGAATCTAGGGATTTTTTTTTTGCAGATCGTAAAATTTTCTTTCTTTTGTTGGTTAAAGTTTTTATTTTTACTTTTTTTTTTCATTTGTGTAACTGTTTTTTCCATTATTTCATTGAATTAATTTTATTTTTGATTAGCCATATGTCATAATACGATTGGTCGAGTGACTTGTGTTTTAGTATATAAAAGATTAATAAAAATATAATATAAACATATTATTTCACACAATACATTTCAAAAAATTTAGCATGTAATCTTTGGATAAAAATGAGAAAGCTCACTTATCACTTAAAAACGCATTAATTGAGCATATATGAGAGCATTACATAAATAATCATATTGACTTGTTTTGTCTCTTATATATATATTTTTGTAATTTGAATTGTTTGTGTTTTATTATTATATGTAATTTTATGTTTTTATGTTTTTTATTATAAGTAATTTGATGTTGTAATTAATTTTTTTTTTACTAATTATGTCAATACCATATATTAATATGTGCTTGTTGTTTATTTATTAAATTTTAGTGATTATAATTAATTCTTAATAAAATTGAAAACTTAAGTGTAATATATAAACGTTCAACCAAAAAAAAAGTGTAATATATAAACTTTTAAGAGAAAAAATTTGAGGTTCACCATTGGAGAACCACCTTTTCATCCCTTATTTTGAGGGTAGACCCCATTTAAAATGAGGAGGCTTGTTGGAAATGCTCTAAGGAGTCCACACTGTTTGATTGTTTTGTTTGGTTTATAGGCTGAAGGGAAGGAAGAGAAGGAGAAGGAGAAGGAGAAGGAGAAGGTGATGATGAAGCTGAGGAATCTGATAACGGAGACTATGATAAGATTCTTCTCTTCTTATTTTTTTAACTAATTGGTCAAATGATGGAACATGCCACGATTTTGGCCCTGAAGTTTAGTTAAAGTTTCTTCTTCTTTTATGTTTTGTAGACTATAGAGTTTGATGATGATGACGATGATTATAACGAACCAGAGGATAATAATAGTAAGCTTCCTCTTTACACACTGATGATTATATACTTGCAAACTGAGAGAAATGATTCTGACTTGTTTCTCGTTTTCTGTCAACAGATGAAGTAGAGTACTAAAGCTTCTTGGCAGCCAAGAGAAACTAGGCCTGTCCCCATGTTTTAGTCCAAGAACTCGAGCATTCACCTATTTTTCCCTCTTTAAACTTATATGACCAAAGCTAATTCATACGGAGAAATGCATAGACGATCATATATTAGTTAACAGTTAATGTCTACCATGACCCTTATGGAGATAGGCCCTAAAAATTTTGAACTTCTTTTTAATGGAAACTTTATTTTTATTAGAATGAATGCATCTTTTAAGCTCAAAGAAGCATGTTTTTTTAGTCAAGTACATAGAACAAGACGATGAGCTAAAACTTGGAGGCCTACATCTTTTTCCCTGCTAGAAAACGGCTGTAGAAGTTCAAGGCTTCATGCGGTTTATATTCAGGAACTGTATGTCCTGAACCCTACAAAACAAAACATTTAAACATTAAAAGCGCATAACGAAAGCAACGATTTCATCTGTAAACTACAAAGAAAGAGTGATTTTACCTTGACAGTTAGAAATGTAAGATTGTTGGCATACCCTTGTGTAAACCTATTGTACCAAATTATTGCACAAATGGTGAGCTGAGAAACAAATCATTCGAGAGAGAGAAAGAGCAATTACCCAGCGACCATGCCATTTGACATCCATGCCCTCCATTCATCGACCACCTTATATCCCATTGACTTAGTCCATGCTTCAGAGCCAGTATATGGTACACACATGTCATGATCTCCACTGCACATATTAAAATAATATTACACTGGATACACTTTCTTTGTTTGGTGACTGGGTTAGCTTTTCAAATTAGTCGTTGAAACATGTAGAAACCAAATATTATATTTTTTGCGTCTTTAAGTGACTATCTTGGCCATGAGGGAATCAATGAAGATTATCGTATGTTGGATCCAGAACAACGCCATTGGACCACGCCACCGTAGTTTCTAGACATTTTCTTTAGTCTTACTTTTACAGTTGATATATATTTATGTACCTGAAAATTAGAGCACGGTAGCCACTAAGAGTGAGGTTTCTATGAAATGTTATCATGCTTCCAGCATCATGAGTGTAATTGAGGTTGTTTGTGCACAATTGCCATCTTCCAATTTTGCTTTCCTATCAAGATTTCAGACAGAATTTTTAGATGTCAAAATATCATATAGCCAAAAGAAAAGAGAGAACATGTATGATGGATGATATAAAGACCTCTTTAGCATGAACCGCTTTCCTTACTGCTGGATCGTTCAGCCATGCCGTTGCAACTCTATCGTCCTGCATCCGTACCAAGTTTCTTACACTTTTAAGTAGTGGATAAATACATATATTTAAGAAGGAAAGTATCACAACTACAAATATGTATTTGTGTATAATGATCAAAGACCCTATACAAATGGATAAACCTAAATGTACATATGTAAATTTCTGTGTAAAAAAGTGATAGTTTTAATTATAATTTTCTCAAGCGGCAATTGCAATTATACTTTTAACCAAAACATATAGGAAGGTGCATGATGACGTTAAGTACTCACAATGCAATGAAGTGAGGAGTCAGCAAGGATTTGAGGCCAACTAGGGACAAAGCCTGGACGCACAACCGCACCTAGGGGCCACGAGCGTCCAAACATTCTCTTTCTCACTGGCAATGGCCTTTCTGTTTTTCCCAACTTAAGGAAACTCAGAGGAATAGATCCCATGTCAATCGGGGACATCGATGTTTCGTGGAAGCACGGTTCTAGAATGTTATATATGTTCAATAAGCTCACGTCATCTGACACTTTTCCAAGCAAGTGACTGCATTCTTTACTTACATCTGGGTCTTTATAGTACTCTCCTTTGCATGCTGCTTTAGTATCCTGCCAGTTCTTGCTACACATTAGATATAAAAGCATTGACGAACAAAGCAAGGATTATGAGACATTGAACAGCAAAACCAAACCTCATATAGTTCATTAGAGATGAGTCCCATCCCATGTGCGAAGGGGACAAGTGCATTACCATCAAACACTGGATCAGTAACTCCATTTCCCACCAAATATCCCTATATAATGTATAGGACATATTAAAATTGACGAACCGAAACCATAAAGAACTTTGAATCTGAAGCATTATCTCAATTATTGAATTCCATAAGTTGTACCTTCAAGTTGATAACCGGCTTTCTCCCATTCTTCTTTTTCTTAGTCGTTTTGTTTTTTTTATTTATTCTTATTACATTCTCATTTCCTACAAAGTAACAAGAGTTGGAGAGAAATACTGGAAACCATTTTTTTCTGCTATGAATATTTTTTAAAAGAAATAAATAATATGATGTTTAAAAGTTAGATGACCTTTGACAACTTTGGAAGCAAGAGTTGGGACATAGACACCAGCATATGATTCTCCTGAGATAAAGAATGGATTTGACTGAAACTCCGGAAACATCTTGAACCACTGTCGAACAGTAATAATTAATGGTTAATTTGTTGAATCGCAACCACTACACAGTAAACATAGTTTGAATATATCATTATTATTTCACCTCTACTAGGAATGCATAAGAATCAGACGCGGTTTTTGAATCATTAATTTTATAATCAGACTTGTTTTTAGAGTAAGAGTAACCCACACCAACTGGAGAGTCAAGGTATATAATGTTAGAAACCTGACCCATAAAAACAAAAACAAAATATTTCAGACGAGTTCTTAATCTATGTTATAAGAAATAAACATATATGATGGTTTATTAAAAGTCGTTGTTCTTTCTTTTCACCTTAGACCAACTATAAGGATTGAGATGCAAACGAGGTTCTTTTGTTTTTGTTCGTTCAAAATTGAAAGGACCTGCAAAAGTATGCTTTAATTATGTTTTTGAGTCGAAAATAAAATAATTTTTGTAGTGGCTAACGTAAAGACTATATGAAACTTACCGTGCTCGTAGACAAATCCATCCATGCTAGAGCAACCTGGACCACCATTTAACCAAATGACAACTGGATCTGTTGAAGCATTTCTCTCTGATTCCACAAAGTAATACCACAGATTCTTATTACGCTCCTTATCTATTGCCACATACCTTAGATCACATACCAACGTTCATTTGAAAAGAGAGATTAAATCCTTTAGAAAGAAAATCTAATTATAAAACTGTATAAAAATATGAGATTTTTTTTTTGTGAAATATAAGCAGTTCAACTGAATTTACCCGGCATAGTGCTTAGATGGAAAAGTGCCACTGAAGCCAGAAAGTTTGGTGACCTGAGCCGACTTAGGGGCAGACTCTGTTACTGAAAAACACAAAGACAACAATACTGAAGCAGCAAGAAGAGTTTTCACCATCCAACCCATTTTGATAACGATCAGAGACCCTCAGCTAACGATTGAAATCTATGAATCTTATAAGAATTGTGTATTGCAGATATCTTTACAGAAGAACACTAGGTATGGTAAGTTTCAAAAAAAAGAAAAAAGACCAGTAGTTATGGTAAAAAATATAGCAATGAAAGAAGTACAAGATTTTAGCAAAAATCCAAAAAAAAATCTAGGAGAAAATATAGCAATAAAATTTATTATTAATTCAGATTTTATGATTTTTTACCAATATTTTAATATAAATTTTGATTTAATTGAACATAAAATTAAGATAGAATATTTTTTTTTGCTTATTTTAAATTATATTTAAGAATATTTATGTATAAATTTAAAATTATTAACTTAGATAGATTTTCTTTAGGGATTTTTGCAAAAGTGACTCAAAATTTGAAGTCAATTGCAAAACCAACCTATGATTTTTTTTTAAACTTCCACTTTCCCTTTTCACCTTAGAATTTTGGATAATTCACGAAAATGTCATTACTTTATTTCTTTATTTTTTTCTTTTGAAAATGATTGTATTACCATATCATCCTCATCTTCATCAAGTATTTACAATATTTCCATTGGCTTCAATACACCAACCACCATGAACAACCAATTTGAAGCTTTTAATGCTTCTGAAAATAGATTTTTACTTTCCTTTTTTATTTCTTATGCACAACAACTTTATCTCTTTCATTTTCTCTCTTTATTCATCCAAAAAATACAAGATTTTGATTCAAAAATTTGTAAGGTTCATAGAGCCATTTAATCTCATGATTCTTGGTCATTAACGAGTAGGTTGCTCAACTTGGTCGTTTTCTGTGGTATTGGAGAAGCTACACAAGTTATCTCACTGGTAAAGGTATGAAATCGATTTCTTACCCATATTTGTTCGTCCATGAGACCTCCACATAAGTTTTCTCGTTGGAAAAGACTTATATAAAAGTCTCCTGGTCAAAGCACATGTTAGTTTTGCAATTAACTTTCTTTGTGTCTTTTTGAACCGATTTATATGGAAGTTAGAAGACTTCCTAAAAGTCTTTCAATATTTCTGTTAACAAAAAAAAACTAGGAAGACTTTGTGGAGGTCTTCTAGAAAAAACATGTTTGTTTTGCAATTGACTGAATTGTGTCAGAAATTTGACTTTCCAAGAAGACTTATTTCTAAGTCTTCTAGGAACGATTCAAGGAAAGTCTTCTCAGCTTTCAAAATTAAGTCTTCCAATCGTTGGTGTAAGTCTGATTAGGTTACTTTTGCAATTAACAATAAAAATTTAAAATAATTAATTTTAATAAGAATACTTCCAGGGAAGTCGTCCCCTGGAAGTCTTATGTAGTTTTATTCTGGGATTCTGGTCAACAGAAGGCTTTCCTGGAAGTCTTTGGTTAAAATTAATTATTTTAAGTTTTTTTGTTAATTGCAAAAGTAATCTAAGCAGACTTATACCAACGGTTGGAAGACTTAATTTTGAATGTTGAGAAGACTTTCCTTGAATCGTTCCAGAAGACTTACAAGACGTACTTCTGGAAAAGTCAAATTTCTGACACAAATTGGTCAATTGGAAAACAAACATGTTTTTCCTAGAAGACTTCTTGGAAGTCTTCCCCGACATTTAAAAAAAAAAAAAATCAAAGGAAGACTTCCCGAGAGGTCTGCTGTAGAAGACTTATCTGGAGTCTTCCATTGTAAATTTCAAATTGCAAAAGTGATCTTTCTGGAAAAGATTTCCTGGAAGTCTTCGGCTAGAAGACTTACATGGAAGTATCTGGCGAAGACTTTCAGGAAGTCTTCTAGGTTGATACTTAATAAACTTTTATTTTCTCTAAACATATAAAGACTTTTAAATATTTTCTTTTTATATTAGTCAAATATTAAGGTTACTGAATGAAATTTGTACCTTAATTGGTAGTAATTACGAGGTTATCAACATTCATGTTTATTAGTGTTTTTAGCTAATGATAGAAGGCTACATTGATGTTATATGTTATCTAATGTGTTTTAGTTATATTTTTTCAGATGATGCGCCAGTTACTGGTAGTCTATGTAGAGTGGTTGGTGAAAGATCATTCTTGGGATTTTGTGGTTGATTATGTCAAAGGAGAGAGAATGTTCTTTTTGACTGAAGGTTCTACACATGAGGAACTTGTTCAAATGGTTCAATAAGATTATAACCTAGACATGAACACATAAGTTGTGGAGTTGACCTACTCATTACCAGACACACAATGGCTCAACAGATGACTCCAGACACTCCTCCTATTCATGTTACAAGTGATAGACAAGTTCAGAACTTGATCAAGATAACTAAAATGCATTATGTACGTCTTTGTGTATCAAGCCGAGGCAAGTTCAGAAATAAAGAAGCTGAAGATAGTAATGAAGTTTCTGAAGAAGCTGAAGTTGAAGCTGAAGATAGTAATTAAAGGGAAGAATATGAAGAAGGGGAAGAATATGATGATAACTTGCCTCCAGATGGAAAAGATGGTAGGGGAAAGAATGCTGATATCCCTGATTTTGATGAAGACGTTGACAATGCTGAAGATTACAGTGTTTATAGAAAAGTTAAAGATGAGGATGAGGTAGAAGAAGATGATATGGATTTTGAGGATTCGAAAGTGACATATGATAGGAAAGGATGCACTGATATCAACGACAATATCTATGTCAACCAGAGTTTTGTTAGTAAGGATGCACTGGTTTCAGAGTTGCGGTTGACAGAGGTGAAGAAGAGGTTCTCCTACAGAATATACAAGACAATGAAAACTCTACTTGTGGCAAAATATTGTGTTAATTGGTGTGTATGGAATCTTAGAGCAAGTGTGAAACATGGAGAAACACTTTTTGGGTAACCAAGTATGTGAAAGACCATACATGTTCTGTGACAGACCAAATTGCTCAGCGGAAATGAAGTGCTCTGAAGTATATTGCTAGTCTTTTCTTAGATCGCGTTGGAATCATTGATGGGTTAACTCCACAGCATATCAAAGATGCAATGAAAAAGATGTTTGACATGAATCTAGATTACACCACTTCATACCAAGCATTTTAACATGGTCAAGAATTGGTGAGAGGTTCAGTAGAAGATGGGTATGAGCGGCTTCTTTCATATTTGTAGCAAATCTCGTTAGCAAATCCGGGTTCTATCACAAGTATAGAGCTTGATTCTGAGAGTTGATTTAATTATCTATTTATATCCTTTGAAACTTCTAAAGTTGGGTATCAGTGTCAGAGAAGGGCAATCGTGGTGGATGGAACTCACCTAAGTGGAAAGTATGGAGGTGTTATGTTAGTTGCAGTTGCACAAGATGGTAATTTTTAGATATTTTCATTGGCTTTTGGAATCGTTGATGCTGAAAATAATGAATCTTGGGAATGGTTTTTCACAAAATTGAGGAGTTGTATTTCTGATGAATATTCCCTGGTGATAGTCTCGGACCGGCACACATCCATAAATATGCATGTGATAAGATGTTTCCTTGGGCGACTCGAGGAATATGTTATTATCACCTACAACATAACATTGTCTAAAAGTATAAGGGAAAGCATCTCTTGAATTTGGTGAAAGGTAATGCATATTCTCATACTCATTATGATTTTAACCGGTACATGGAGGAGATACGGAGTGTAAACCCTGATCTTGCAACATATTTGGAGGAAGCCGACGCGTCTTATGGTCACGGGTTCATTGTCAAGAAGAAAGGTACAACATAAAAATAAGCAACATCGTTGAGTCAATTAATTCCTCACTCAAACGAGTTAGAGGATTTCCAATACCATTCCTTTTGGAGTTTATAACGGAGAAGATAGTAAGGTGGTATTGGAAAAAGAGAGAAGATGTTTGACTCTCACAACTCAACATAATCAGGGAGTTGAAGTCTTATTGGCGGTTCGTTCGGAAACAACAGCTCTGATGAGTGTCCAACCAATTGATGGATGACGGTTCTTTGTGAGAGGTGACAAACGGGATTGTGTTGTTGACTTGGAACATGGAAAGTGTGATTGTGGTGTATTTGCAATTGAAAAAATACCTTGTCCTCATGCTATAGCAACTGCAACATTTTTTGGTGTGGATGTCGCCACCCTTGTTAGTCAGCATTATTCAAAGGATTTTTTGGTCGCAGGATACTCAAAGAATATATATCCTTGTGTTGGAGAAGTTGAAGCACACAAATGTCTTCCTCCAGAACAAAAGCGTGGTCCAGAAAGACATAAAAAGTCAAGATGGCAATCTTGGTTGGAGCTATCCAGGTTGAAAGGACGCAAACCCCGGAAGCAACACATGGAGTATAGGTGCTCAAACTGCCAAGAAACTAGTCATAAGCACCTACATTGTATCAACTGATCGGGCGAGAAGACTTCTGTGAAAGTCTTCTGTTACGTCTTCTGTTACGTCTTCTGTTACGTCTTCTATTAAGTCTTCTGGTGAAAAGACTTACCGTAGGTCTTCTATCAAGTCGTCTAGTGAGAAAACTTATGTGTCAAGTCTTCTGTTAAGTCTTTTGTTAAGTCTTCTGTTAAGTCTTCTGGTGAGAAGACTTACCGAAACTCTTCTATCAAGTCGTCTGGTGAGAAGAATTACCTATCAATTCTTCTGTTAAGTCTTCTATTAAGACTTATGTCAAGTCTTCTGTCAAGTCTTCTGTTAAGTCTTCTAGCGTGTCTTATATTAAGTCTTCTGTTAATTCTCTTGTTAAGTCTTCTAGTGTGTCTTCTATCAAGTCTTTTGTTAAGTGTTATGTAAAGTCTTCTAGTGATTGTATCCACTTCCAACTAGGCAGAACATTAAACATGACTTGAATAATGTTATCGACTGCCACATCCTCTATATCATTATCCCATTTTGGAAACATTTCTTCGAAGTCATTCTCAACATAGTTAATCACGCGAGTCTGCATTATATAAAGATATCAAGTTAGATATTTGACGTATTAGAAAGATAGAAGACTTATATTTAAGTCATCTATAAAGATTTCTCACCAGAAGACTTACTAGAAGACTTAACTAAATCTTCTGGTGAGAAATCTTTATAGATGACTTGTCTTTGCCACCCTTGAATACCAACAAAGGTGGAGACGGTTTGTTTGGTATGAGATTCCCATAATTAGCACCCAATTCTGGCAGAGCATGGTAGATCTACACCTGGAGAACTTGTATTAACCCATCGACAGTATAAGACTTCGTGAAATGTTTTGCCCTCAAAGAGTCCATCAGCACCTTAAACGCCACTCTTCCCCATAGATAATTCTCAAATTTCTCCAAATCCATGACGAGCCTTGCAAGACTAGCTCGTGTTGCGATTGAGTATTTCCAACCTTTAATGAATCCAGTGAAGATGGCTAGGTATCCCAGCCGCATGCGATCATCCCGAGACCACTTTTGGCATCTCTGACATACTCTTATTATCTGCTCTGAACTTGGACCAACATCGACATAAACACCAATCCGCTCCCAGAAAGAAGCAATCTCCTTCGTAACCTCACATCTCGGATTTTCAAGGTTCTCGATGTGCTCGCAGTTGAGACCAGTGAGGTGTTCAAACTCTATCAGTGAAAACCTCACCGGATCTGCACCGAGCAAACTCCAAAGCTCACACTTTTTGTTGATGTTGAGCTGGAAACAGAGCATATAATGAACCAGCGTTGATGCCCGACCAAAATCCAACTTGGAGTCATTTGTATGGTATGCTATGCTTTTGATTGGAAAGGGCTCTTCCCCTAAGGTAAATATCCTCTTTGGGAGTTCTAGTGAATCTATTTTTCAGTCTGCAAAACAATTAAAAACCAACATCTCAATCACAAACCAAACACAATTACTGGAAAACTTCCTAAAAGACTTCCAGTTAATATTATCTGAGAAGCCTACTGGAAGACTTCCTTCTCAGAGAAGCTTACTGGAAGACTTCCACAAAGTCTAGATAAACATATTGAAGAACTTACAGTCGTAAGCGAAGCGGCGAAGTTATGGTCGGCAACGACAACAACGGTTAACAGATCTGCAAAACTTAAAGTAAAATAAGAAGTCAGACTATTACGTTTAGGGGTTAACGGCGGCAAAACTTCGTAAAGGTTCGCCTCTAGTCAAAAAATGAACTCGACACCAAAGAGGAATAACTTACCAACGGCGGAGCTCAACGAAAACAATAACAGAACACGAACGGTTTCAGATCTGAAAAAAAGAAGCGGGTAAGTTTAATCTCCCGAAATACTATTCTGACATGAAGATAAAGGAGATTCGATGAAAGAAAGAAATTAGTGGCGGTGAAAAATGACAAAAAATGAGAATTGGCGGAAATTGTCTTCGGTATCGCTTTTAGAGAGAAACGGCTACGCTTCCGTGGTTTACCAGCAAATAGTGAGAATTAATAAAAAAAAAAGTGAAAATAACTATTTATATGTCCAGTAAAACATCAGGTTATATTAACTGTAAATTGGTAAAATTTACACTCAGTTCGGCATAGAAAGTCTTCTGGCAAAAAATAAGTGAGAAGACTTATGGAGAAGTCTCCTACACCCTAAATTAACAATACGACGTGTAAGTCTTCTAGCGTAATATATTTTAGTAGACTTAAGTCTTCTAATATCCTAAACAAAATAACAAACTAAATATCAATAAATACTTCACTAAACTTAAAATCAACTCCAATATTGTTTAATATACACAAAACTAAGCAAATATATGTAAAAAATAATTTTTCAAAAAAATTAGTTAAGCTTCCAAAATCTAACCCTAAAGATACATATAATATTATAACATATGTTTCTAAACCCTAGACCAAAGAATATCATGAGATGATACATTCACTCATCTATGTTGAAAACAATTCAATTTTACTAGATTTAAATTTATATCATTTACAAATATTTATTCTTACATGATTTAGATTTTTCCCTCATAAAAATATTTTTTATATAATTTAGAAATTATTTTTAAGATTTACTAAACGAGAAGTCTTTTGAGAAGACTTACAAAATCACAAAAGACTTAAAAATACTTAAAAAAACAGAAGACTTAAATAAGCTATAAAGGTAAAAACGCATACAGTTTTTTTGTCATAAGGGCCATATTGTAATTTCACTATACTTTTAGGTTATTTTTGCATTTGATTGATGTTTGGGTACACTTTTGCATTTAATTCAAGTTTTAGATTGGTTTTTGCAATTTGCCCTTTTCTTTATCTATTTTTTGGATAAAATATATTAAACAACTTGTATAAAATTAATAAAAAATAACTTTAAAGAAGTATAATTATCAAAAAAATAAATTTCTAAATTTTGTAGATATATAAAAGAAACTAGGTGGCTGCCCACGAATTTGCGGGTATAAATATTGTATGAAAACATATATATGTATACAATGCAATAAATTTTGAATAATAATTAGAAACAATTAAATATAATTTTAACTTCAAATAATTTAAAAATCTAAAATCTTAGTATTTTTTTAATAGCATCAAATTTAGTGATAAATCAATAATATTAATTTATATTTTTAAAATATTTATTATATATGATTTTGATTAAATGAGTAATAATGATCAATGAACTAAATAGTCTATTTTAAATCACTTTATAATCATCATATTTTCTTATGTATCACCTCATTTAATGTTAATGTAAATTAATTTTCAGTTTCAAAGTTTCCATAAATTTGAGTAAAATAACTAATAATTATTTAATAATAACAATGTTGGTGGAATTATATATGCAATTTATCACATTAACTTATCTAACACATATTATGCATCTTTTACGGCTTATGCTTATTTATCTTATCATTTTTTATATTTTTATCACATTATAATCATCATATTATCTTATCTATCACTTCGTTTAACTTTTATACAAATTAATTTTTAGTCGCAAAGTTTTCAAAAATTTGATGTAAAAATAATTGATTAATATTTATTAATAACAAATGTTTGTGGAATAATCATACATTTATATTGATATGTAATTTTCACATTACTTTTAATTCTCTATAATTAAATATATAAAATTTTCTATTGCAAATTTATCTTTGTTCACCATATTGTGTTTTCTTATTAATGATTTATATGCTCTTACAAATCATTTAAAATTCAAATACCATGATTTTATAAGTCATGAAAAAAAAATCATGTTAAGTTTTTAAACTTTATAAATAATTTATAAATAATGTATGAGTTTTAGGAGACATTAATATTTATCATATACTTATATAGGAATATAACTATATTAATGTAAAATATAAAATTATAATAATTATTTGTATATAAAAATTTCGTCTATTATATTATGTATTTTATAAGCATAAAAATAATAATTAATCTAACGTTATACTATTTGTATAGTTTCAACAATTAGTTACCATAAATCATTATTTGTAATATTATGTAGATCAATTGGCAAGTGATATTGATTAGTTATAGACTTATAAATTACATTTTACTTTATTTAGACTAAAATAATTAAAATTTAAAATTATTGACTTAAGATTTCACCAACGAACAACACCTAAGCAAAAATCATTTAAGTGACTTCTCAGTTAATATATAGGATGATTTCTATTTTTATTATATATTTTTTTATAAATAATTTAAAATTATGATAAAATAATTTTGTAAGCCATGATAACTTTTATAAGAAATCAAAAAAATTGTTAACGATTTATAAAGCTATATGAACATTATAAGATGATAATGATTATTATAACACTTTATATACAAATATAATTTTTATATAAGAATATATAATCATTATATCAATTTCTGTAAATTGTTTTCTATTCATTATTTTATGTAATAAATAAATATAAAAAATTGATCAAACACTATTACACTTTCTATAATTTTGACAATTAAGTATCATAATATTTATAATATCATTTAGGTTATTAAGCAAATGATATTAATTAGTTATAGAATTATCTTTTATTTTAGATCTAACTAAAACTACTAAAAAATAAAATGCATAAACCAATCAAATTATAACAATTTTCTCATGACTTCACCAATGATTGACATGTAAGTAAAAGTCATTTAAGAGACTTCTCAATAAATATACAAGAAAAATTTATTTTTATTTTATAAATGTTTTATAAACTCTTATAAATAACTAAAATATGATAAAATAATATTGTATGCCATAGTAGATAATTTTTAAATATTTTTAAATATTTTCAAAATTTTATTAATAATTTATAAAACATATATGAACATTATAAGTTTATAATGATTATTATAAAACTTTATAATATGAATATAATTTTACGTAGCATATGAATATAAAAAGAATTGAACAAAAATTATTGCACTTTTTATAATTTTAACAATTAGTTACAAAAATTTATTATTTGTAATATCTTTAGGTTATTGTGTAAGTGATATTAATTACTTATATTCTTAACTTTTTTTTAGATCTAACTAAAATAATTAAATATTAAAAAGCACCGACCAATCAAATTATAACAATTTTTCAAGATTTCACCAATGACCGACACGTAAGAAAAAATCACTTAAATGACTTCTCAATTAATATATGAGAGGATTTCTATTTTTATTTTATAAATATTTTATAATAATTGAAAATTATGGTAAAATAAATTTGTAAGGCATGATCACTTTTATAAAGGTTTTAAAAATTTATTAATGATTTATAAAGCTATATGAACATTATAAGATGATAATAATTATTATAATATTTTATATACATATATAATTTTTATATAATATATTATAATAATTTAATATATTTCTATAAAAAATTTCTATTTATTATTTTATGAAGTATATAAATATAAAAAGAATGGATCAAACATTTTTACATTTTCTATAACTTTTACAATTAAGTACCATAAATTAATATTTATAATATCATTTAGGTTATTTGGAAAATGATACTAATTAATTCTAGAATTAACTTTTATTGTAGATCTAAATAAAAATTAAAAGCTTCGACCAATAAAATTTTAATAACTTTCTCAAGACTTCACCAATAATCGACCCGTAAGCAAAAGTTACTTAATTGCCTTCTCAATTAATATATAGAAGAACTACTATTTTTGTTTTAAAAATGTTTATAAACTCTTATAAATAATTTAAAATTATGATTAAATAATTTTGTAAGCCATAGTAGATAATTTTATAAATATTTTCAAATTTTTATTAATCATTTATAAAGCATATATGGATATTATAAATCGATAATGATTATTATAATAATTTATATATTAATAAAAATTTTATATAAGAATATGAAATTATTATATTAATTTCTATAAACTTTTTTATTTATTATTTTATGTAGTATATAAATATAAAAAGAGTTGATCAAACATTATTATACTTTCTATAATTTTGACAATTAGTTACCACAAATGATTATTTATAATATCTTTTAGGTATTTGGCAAGTAATATTAATTACTGTAGACTTACCTTTTATTTCAGATCTAACTAAAATAATTAAAAATAAAAAAGCATCGACTAATCAAATTATAATAATTTTCCTAACACTTCACCAATGATCGACATGTAAGCAAAAGTTACTTAAGCGACTTCTTAATTAATATATAGGAGGATTAATAATATTATTATTGAAAATTTATGATTTATAAAAAATATATTTTTTTGAAAATCATTATAGTAATAAAATTTCATATCTATAAAAAATAAAAATAAAAAATATTTTAAAATTTGTAAAATATTTGTAAGATACTATTATATTCTATTATTATATTACTTAATGTCATATTTGAAAATATTTACTTTAATGATGATGTATAATTTACTATAATATTTTAAAAAGATTACCAAAAATATAAATAAACATTAAATGTGATTACCCATGTCACATTCAAACATAAGTCATGTCATCATTTCTAACATGACATCTCACATTTATTTAGTAAAATTAATTGTAGAAAAGGCATTGTCAAAATCACTTTGTAAATAATGTATAGGGGATAGAGATAA
Organism: Sinapis alba; assembly: GCA_012274485.2. NCBI lineage: Eukaryota > Viridiplantae > Streptophyta > Magnoliopsida > Brassicales > Brassicaceae > Sinapis > Sinapis alba. Next base: position 141,450 of record MU105956.1, on the reverse strand, counting down.
CGTTATAAGATATACCAATCAAATATTTATACTATTAATTGAAATATATATACTATTAATAGATATAAATTTATTAAATAAACCAGTCAAATACTTTTGTGTCATAATACTTTCAGATCTTTCTTATTTGTATCTATCTATACTATTATTTGCGAAATAATTTTTGCATTCAAGATCTCTCGTTAAAAGTTAAAGCTGTTAAAGTCAATGATACCATTAATAAATTTCTATATATAATTTATTATGTTTTAAAAATGAAAATGTTGTGTTAATAATATTAGATTATGTGTTACATTAGATAATTGATTATAAATTAATATAATAAAATTTTCAAAAATAAAAAAACATATTTTTAAAAGTAAGATGATTCTTTTATATATATATTTTATATATACTGTGTTGTTATCTGAAAATAAAATTTTATATTATAAAATTTAAAAAAAGATATAAAAACAATTTGTAAGTAAATATTAATCAAACAAAAACATTTTTATAAAGATATATTCTACAATTTTTCTAATATGGGACTGTTTAAAAAAATTTCAACACAATAACAAGTACATATATTTTGATAAACTTGTCATATATTAACATATTGATTTTTGAATTAATAAGTCATAAACTACTAACTATTCTTAAACAATTATACACGAATGTGCGGAGAAAACACCTAGTAAATATATCAAATATATATATATTAAAGAATATGATCAAGTTAAGTACTATTGTTTCATAAACACATATGAAACTCAAACAATATTTAACTTTCAAAAACAAAATTATTTCTACAAAATGATAATAAGAGTTTTTCTTATCTTTTTCTTGATTTTTTAAAAGTATGATTGTGATTTAAAAGTGAACTAGATTCTTAACCGTGTTTTTAAAATGTTTAGTTATTTTGACAAATTTTATTTTAATCAAAAAATATTTTTAGAAAAAAAATTGCTTGATTGGGTTGGTGTATGAACTGAAGTGATTGAGTTTTAAAATGTAGTACACACATTTTATTGATTTTATAACTTATTGTAATACTTACCGTGTTTATCAGTGATAAGAATTTTTAGCCCTGATCTTGACTTTACTCTTGAAATAGCAACATACAACTGTCCATGAGTAAAAATAGGTCTTGGAAGATACAACCTAACCTTTTCAAGTGTTTGGCCTTCACTTTTATTTATGGTCATTGCGAAAGCAACCACAACTGGGAATTGTCTACGACGCATCCTGAAAGGAAATCTCGTTTATGGTGGAGATACAAACATCCTTGGTATTAAGACCCTTTCACCACCTTCTATGCCATTCCTATCACCCGTTATAATTCTAGCCTCAATAACATGATCATCCAACTGAGTAATTTGCAGCCTTGTACCATTACATAAACCTCCTTGAGGATCAATGTTCCTAAGTAGCATAATTATTGCACCAACCTTTAACTTCAAACAGCGTTTTGGCAATCCTGAGATCTTGATGCTATTTAGAAACGCTTGAGAGTAAGCCATAGTATCTTTTGGGCCTTTGTCCGATGTATCAATACCATCAGAACTGAGATAGATTGTTTCTTCACCTGTTAACAATATAAATCAGCATAAATAAGATTACATCCCTTGATTGCAGCAAGGAAAGTTAATATTTAAAAAATTAAGATGCTACCTGATAATTGTGATAGCATATACTCGTTAGTACTATCAACATCTTGATTCTGTGAACTCAATATAGCTCTTTCCTGGAAAAACTTGGGATCTCTTTTCTCTGCAAATGATGTTCCATAAAATTCCTTCACTATGGTTTCTACAGGATTTTCGCACTTAGTTATCAGCAAATCTTCGGGAATATCGATCTCAAACTCTCAATTGTTTGGTTGATTGATATTTCCATCACCGATATCTAGAATCCACTTAGAAAAAGCTTCACTATCGGTAATTCCTGCCATAAGTCTCATATTTTTTGTAAGTCTTAGAACCTTGCAGCTCTTCCACAAATATGATGAATTCAGAGAAGCCAAAACAGTCTCTAATCTACCACCATCTGTAACTACCGGTAGAATCTATCTAAAGTTTCCTCCAAAAACAACAACTTTACCTCCAAAAGTCTCATCACATCCCATTATGTCACACAAGCTTCTATCTAAAGTTTCAAAACAGTGTTTGCTCATCATGGGAGCTTCATCCCAAATTATGATCTTAGCTTGTTGTACCAGTTCTGTTTGATTTGAAACCTTTTTCGTTTTACATGTTGTAAAATCGTTTACATTAATTGGAATTTCAAATCTTGAGTGAGCTGTCCGGCCACCTGGCAAAAGCAATGCAGCGATTCCACTGGATGCCACATTCAATATTATTTCTCCTAAAGATCGAATTGCAGCACCTAGGATATTCCAAAGAAAAGTTTTTCCAGTTCTTCCAAAGCCATAAACGAAAAACATACCACCTTTATCACCATTTACTGCATCTAGTATCTCTTGGTACACAGCTCTTTGCTCATCTGTTATCTTGGCTAATATCTCTTTGTGTTTTTCTCTTTCCTCATCATGGTTGTAGTTTAGATCGTCACTGATCAAATTGTTAACATCAGTATCATACGCAGTAGCATCTGGACGTGGCATACCTTGAAACTTGGCCAATGAGCTTCCATTGATACGCATGAGTGATTCGATTTCCGCCAAAGCTAAATTCTTAATTTGATCCTCTGGTAAAGTTAAATCTGAAAGAAAAAAGATGGAGTTAAAACTCTAATAAAAAAATGATGGATATTAAAAAAAAAATCTATTAAATGTGATCTTACCGGGATTGTTCTTTTTTCTCAGGCTGTATAATATATCCTCAGATAGTATACCCCAAATAGCATTCTATACGTTTTCTGGAGTTGTGACACTCTTCGAAAGCAAAATTATAGAAAATAGCTTTCGTAGATACTTTCCAGAGCTCCAAAAACTTGCTTCTTTAATAGCTTCAATGTATTCTTTATCATCGTCTAACAAACCCAATGCATAACATGAATCTTTGTATGTCTCATGGACAAAGCCATTTACTGTTCTTATCTCTTCAAAGCTTGTTGGACCTCTGACTATATTTAGCAAAACACGTAAATAATACACTTCACCTGAAGTTGATGGCACATAAGTGATCCTTCCAATAGCAAAACCGCTGCGCCTTGGTTTCTACATTCTGGTTTTTAGATGCCAAACAAAGTACGATGAGAATTCTGCATAAGTGAGATTTTTTGCTTGTGGATATATCTCATTGGACTCCATCCATGCTACAAACTTGGACTTCCCGACAGAAATTCGGTTTATTACTTCTTCAACAGGGTCATCTTCATTTAAACCTACTTTGTAAACTACCAGTTGTTGACCTGGGAGATGAAATGATAGTTTTTCTACTGATGTAGTCCGATAGTGAGTGGGGAAAGCAAGAGTTCTCCAAGTAGCTTCACAAGCATATATATATCTGAAAAAAGCAGCCAAACTAAAATTCAGCTAATGAACATGAAGCATATGTGATAAATCTGATTGGTTCTTGATTTAATTTTTAAAAATAGGAAATGAATTATTCTCGTTCAGTCATCACAATACATGAATCTAACCTGAAATCGTGAACAACCTAACAATATTTATATATGATCATCAGTCTCGCCATTATCAAAATACTATGGAAATAATAATATTCTTTCCAAATCGTAAAGGAAAATACCTGCAGCTAAAGTGTTTCTTTATTTCATCAACAGAATCCCCATTGTCGTCTGCTCTTCCTACTGACGCATTCACATAGTCTGATCCCTTAGTAATATACTTGAAAAGGTACTTGATAGAGCGTGTTTGGTTGCACCATTCAACGTTAATATGAACACGGTAACGAAGTGATAGATCCTTATTATATGGAATGACAGTCAAACCCTTTTTTGTGAACCGTTCTTCCATCTTCCCTCTGTTTGTAAATAGGAAATCCAGCATCATCAACTTTAGTGACTGCACTATAAGGCCTGGGAAAGAATTTAGAACACTTGCCATCAATCATACTTACATTGGCTTTATTAGCAGGTCCACATGGCCCATGTATCATAGAATCTCCAACAACTTCATACAAGTACGGATCCAAATCTTTATCAATGAGTTCTGCACTTAAAACTTGTCGATGTCTTCACCAGTAAACATCTTTGAATCGTGATGCAAAAAACGTACCATATGTGCATGTGGAAGGCCTCTTTTTTGAAATTCAATTGTGTACAAAAGCTGAAACAAAGTATTAATAAATTAGTTTGTTTTGTTTACAAAAATATAAAAATAACAAATAGTTCTTAATAGAGAACAAAATAAATAAGATATTACCTGAATTAACTTTTCCAAAAAAGTGTCTTTCTCTCCTTTTTTTTGTTAGATCTTATATTAGACCATCTAGTTTCATTTTGAAAATTCTGCAACAAATGTCTGGCCTGTCTTCTTGTTTTAAATTGTGTTTCTGAAGATACCTTGTAACTTTTGGCCACTTCAGATTACAAGTAATTGTAATGAAAAGATCTGGATAACCATAATATTTGCATGTTGCCACCACATCCAAGATAGTGTTGCATCATATATCTCTTACCTCCAGTGAAAGAAGAAGGTATATAGATTTGTAGTCCTTGGTCTGCTAAATTACAATCCCCTTGGTCAGCTGCTTTTTGAATATTTTCATAGTTTTCAGATCGAAGCTTCTTCTGATTAAAGAAAAGATAACGTAATCTGTTTGTCTGAATCATTGTGCACATATCTACCAAGAATTGTTGAAATAATCTTCCTGCCATCAATATAGTAGGATATTCTCCATCACGTTCTTGTATACGAAAAGCAAAAAACTCTCGCATTGTCACAGTTTTCCTTTTTCGACCAGCTGTATCAACAAAACCAATATCGATACCCAATTTAAAACCATCTTCAACGTAAGGAAATAGTAGTGGATACTGCAGCGGCAAATAAGCAGGATGTAGTTCACTAATCCGTTGTAACTTCCCAGATCTACTCTCAATGATAATATCCCGGGCGTTTAAATCCATGTTAAAGTCACCTGGAATTAAACCTGCAACTTTATTTGCAGTTGGGAGGTTATGACTTCTTCCATCAGCATTTCTGTCACTTGGCAGCCTTAATCTCAAACCTTGGGTGGGTTTAGTGACATCAAACTTCTCTCTTGCTTATCTAAAGGTTTTTACATGAGGATTGTGAGTATCTAACATTTTTTTTAGACATACAACGATCGATTCATCCAAACTTGCAGCAGATCCCATTTTACTACATAAAACGTTTTATGAAGTTAGAATTAAAATATCTTCTTAAATAATAATAAACACACAAAAATGTTTAGATTATATATATATATATATATATATATATATATATTGAAATTATTACCTGCAAGCTTTTATTTTATTTTGTATTTCATTTACCGTATCGTGTATATACAGCTGCAAAAATGCTGGATCTTTGTCGGGACCAGGCAAAAGATCACTTATCCTATGGTAATTCTCACCACATAACTGAAATAAGTAAGGTCCTTTTCTATTGTTCACAGAATGATTAACCTTTCCACCAAGTGATGTGAAAGAAAACATCATATTGTATGCTCTTATAAATTCACGAAAGTGTTTGCTTTTCTCATCTCCATTATAAAATAATGTTAGCAACGTGGCTGGTGGAATCTCAAGCAGTGGAAGCTTGACTTTGCCTTGTTTACAGCATTTTGTAAACACATGTTTTGTCTTTTTGACTCTTTTGTTTATCCGTTCACCAAACCACATGTATGCTGAAATAAGCCAATCTGATCTGGAGGTAGCTCCTCCTCTCTTTACGGTTTCTTCTGATTTTTCTGTAGATTGCCAAGGTACATCAGATATCACTTTATCTCCATTAGTAGATTCTCAGTCTACTCCCATTAACACAGCCATTATGGATTCATTTCCATCAAACATTATCAACAAGGAAGTCCAAAAACCATCCATTGTTGATCCCTTAACCACATCACTTCAAGTTAGTGAATTTGAGAGTCCTTCTCGTTTCACTATGCTAGAAGCAGTGGATGAAGTTGAGTCGGAACATATGAGTTCTCTCAGTTTGACAAGGGATGGGAGAGAGGCAAAACCTCCTATCAAATATCAAGACTTGGAATGGAAGACTGTACAAGGGAGAGGTAAACGTAGCCGACGTGGTCGTGGATCTTCTCATTAGTTACTCTCTTTCGTTTCCTTGTTTTTCTAGTTTCAGCCTAATAGTTTATTTGGTTTGAGACTTATTGTATCATGAAATGTATTTCATGCAAATTTTACCAAACTTAAGATTTTATAGCCTTATCTTGTAATTGTTTATGTAATTAACTGAAAGCCTTTAGTCAAAAAATAAACCACATGTATGCTTTACAATGCTAACATATATAAAAAGGATCTCCATCATCATAGTAACCTGATATTAACAAACCAGCAACAAAATTATGTTTAAAAAATATATTTAGATATAAAATTTTAGCTTCAAAAAAATGAAAAAAAAAACAATAAAGTGAAATAATTACCATTCTCTGATTCTCCTGGCTTGACAGTTCTAGCTGCATTCCTCTTCATAATCAATCCTTTCAAAGCAATCTGATTTTGGTTTAAATTTTTCTTTTGATGTATTTCATTCTCTTTATTATGATGAATGTCAATATCATCATCAGACTGATACTGAGATGCAGTCGGAACCAAATTTGTACAATATTTTATAAGTAAGTATTCAAATTTGGGAAAAGTTTGGTGTAAACCACATAAATCTCCAACATACTGAAATTAATTACCTCCTGAATAAGATTCTCCTTCGTGTGCAGAATCAATTGCTATGAACGCCATGAAATCCTCTGTATTCATAGAGTTTAAGAAAAGATATGTTTCATGAAAACTGTGTTAAACATATCCACACTTAAAGTATTATTTGAACATTAGATAGTGTAATGGAAAAAATGCTAACCTTTCTTCTTGATTGCTTGTTTGACCAATTCCACTAACGTTTTCACTTGAATATGAAAAGCATATGCTATTGGCATGTGAACCCACATTTGTGGCTCCTGTAAAATCTGGGAATATAAAGGCTTATACTGTGTTTTCTAAATTTTGTAAAATTCAATATGTTTATCACTTCAAAGAAAATTTCTTAACCTGAAGGTGTGCTTCTATTAACACCTTTCTTTTTTGCGTCAACAATTTGCCTTCTTTCTTCTCTTGCATTCTTTGAGCTTTGTCCCATATAACTTAGATGGTTTATGAACTGGTAATATGTTTCCCACCTATGAACATATCTGATGTTAGACATGATTGCATATTTGTAGAGAATATAGATTATCACTTACGTTAGTGTTGTTCGTTTGGTTGCCGCTGTAAGCTCAAGAAATTGAAGCTTGGTAGGCTGTTGCAGTGGTGAAGTTATGGGTCGTAACATGTGTTACACATGGAGCGAAATGTGTTACACATGTTTCGGAGAATAAAAAGGAAACGTCAAGATGTGATATTGTGGGATATTTCAATATGTTTAGTTGACGAAATTGGAAGATTTTGTGATGCTAAAATATAGGAAATAATATATTAGATAATAGGAAAAGATTATTGGGAAATTTGCCAAAATAGAATGAAAATTCATCATCTTTGTCCCTATAATATAAAACCAACATTACTTTGTCCCTATAGTATAATTTTTTTCATAATCCCAGAATTAACCCTTAACTAATTAACTAAATACATTTTAAAAGTAGTTAAATATTAAAAACGAATTAAAAATAAAATAATAATTAATATATATATATATATAATTTTAATTCAACATTTTAAAATATACTAATAAAATAATATATTCAAACTCTATTTTATATTAATATAAATTTTTAATATAAACAGTTAGAATTCCAAATAATTATATAAATAAATACATAAATAAAAATAAATAAATATATTAATAAAAATTTAATTAACCAACATAGGACAAAAAAAATATATTGTTTCAAATTAATTGTACATCTAAATTTACAAACATATATTTCAAAAATATCAACTAAAACTTTTTAGTCGATATTCAACAATTTTTAGTCGATAAATTATTTAAATATTTTAAATTTTATTAAATATTTTAAATTTTAATCATATTTGATAAATAATTTTATACTTTAGATAGTTATAATAAGTAACACTTATGTTAATATGTTTACGATACTTATATACTTAAATTCAATTATTATTTTAATATATAATGTTAATTAAAAATAAAGTATTCTCATGCATAACATGAAAAATAATATATATATATATATATATATTCTCTGTGATATACACAACTTAATTTCAATAATTCAATAATAAATATATTAATTAAAAATATACATATATAATTTTTAGTCGGTATATGTTTGTAAATATATAAAAAACATTGAATATATATATTTGTATATATATGTTCGTAAATATATCAGAAAATCAAAAATATATGTTTGTAATGTTCTAGGCAAGTAAATAAATTAAAAATATTTTTAGAATACCTTTATGACCAAATATACGCGTTTTAGGAAGTTAGAATATTACAAATATTTTTAGAATATTTTCTTAACTGAAAATTCCTAAATTTTCGCAAAAATCAGGTTTTCTTATCTGTAGAAGACACTTTCTACACTGCGTGGAACCAAGACAAAAATTCCATATGTAAATTCTACTTCATGTAGCCGCTTGAGTATTATTTAGATTTCGCATTCCAAGAATTTTAGATTACTTAATTAAAGTAGAAACTGCATTCGCCAGAAAAGTAGCTATCTTTACAATTAGTAGAATTTGCATTCCCCGTATTTAGAATTTTAATTAAAAGTAGATTGTTCGTTCTAAAAAAGGTAGATAAACTTGTTTAATCTGGAATTCGATTTCTACTAACCCATTTTTAATAGAAGATAAAATCTACTTTTAGTAGAAAAATAATTAAAATTTTTTATTTATCAAGTTTTTCAACCAAAAAAATATCAGTTTGTGTATATGGGTGTTTTGTCAATTGTTTATATTTTTATAATTTTTTTATTCACAAAATTATTTATTTTATTAAGTTTAAGAAATAGAAAGGGTAAAAAGGAGAAAAAATGGACAAAAATAGTTTTATACCAAAGGGACAAACATGCTGAATTTTTGTTCCGTTTTGGCAAATTTCCCAAGATTATTTAATATATATTTTGGTTTTTACCTAGTTTGAGTATTAGGGCTTTTGATTGTAATTCTTAGAGAGAAACACAAAAAGGGTTTTGGGGTTTCATTGCTGAGTGTTGGGAGACTTGATCAACAGGTGTTGAGTCAACCAAGTTGGGTGTGTTAGGAATCGATCCGTGTCGAGTCGTGTAATTCGGATCAAGCAAGTTTGTAAGAGATTGCACAAAGGATTTTTAATAAAAGAGATTTGTGTTCTTGGAATTATTTTGTGCCTTGTGTTTTCATTGTATCTCGATTCTACAATTGGTATCAGAGCGGGACACCTAAACGAAGGAGGATTTTTCGAACCAAGGTGAGATCCTGAGAAGAGAATATGGCGATTTTGGCACACAATATGTTGCTGCTAAATGATGTGAATTATGGGTATTGGAAAGTCAGAATGAGAGCAAACTTACGTGGAACTGATGAAGATGTCTGGACAGTTGTTCAATCTGGATGGGAAGAACCTTTTGTGATGCAAGAAGATGGTTTGAAGATACCTAAACCAAAGACAAAGTGGACTGCAACAGAGAAAAAGTTTTCAAAATTCAATGCGAAAGCACTAGATACAATCTTTACTTCTGTAGATGGAAAGCAATTTGAGCTTATACAGGGCTGTGAATCAGCTAAGGAGGCTTGGGATATACTACAAAATGATTTTGAGGGTACTGCGAATGTTAGGAGGATAAGATTGGACTTACTTGCATCACAATTTGAAAACATAAGGATGAGTGATGATGAGAAGATAGGAGATTTCACTGCAAAGCTTAGCTCCATAGCCAATGGAAGCACAAGTTTTAGGTAAAAAATATGAAAATGCAAAATTGGTGAAGAAATTTTTGTGATGTTTGCCTACTAAGTTTACAGCCCATAAAACTGCGATAAACTTAACGATGAACACTGATAAACTCAAGTTTGCTGAGGTAGTAGGGATATTAAAGGCTGAGGAGATGGAATTGGAATCTAAGTATTTAAAGACTGCTCAAGACATCAAAATTACAGTTGATGAAAACATCCAAAGAGCTCAAAAACTTGAAGAATCTATTCACCTTATGATTCAGAAACTTGAAGAAACCATAGATCTTTTATCTAAGATGTCTAACGACAGACTGCCTGGAAAAGAAGAAAGACAGAAAAAGCATGAAGTGGTGTGTTTTAATTGTCATGGTATTGGACATGTCAAAACAAAGTGTCCATCGTTCAAGAAAAAAGAAATCAAGTGTAATGGATGTAATGGTTTGGACATATAAAATCAGTTTGTGTGCACACAAAGAAGATGAAGATGAAGATAAAGAGAAGTTGCAGTGATAAGAAGTCAGAAAGAGAAGAAGATTCTCTCAATTTTGTGGCTCTTCATGGAGTTATGGAGTCTGAAAAAGACATAACTAAAGGTGAATCTCGTGCGTCGTGTGTGTCACACACCAATTCTGATGCGTTACACAGTGATACAAAAAGAGATCTAGATGCAGATTTTCTAGCTGATTACCAGGTTCTATTTGGTAAGTTTGAAGAACTCAGTCACGAAAACATGCATCTTATCAAGGATAAAGCTATATTAAAAGCTCAAGTCAACGCCCTAGAGATGGAACAAACTGACACGAAGGGTGAATCAAAGTGTAGGGTGACAGAGAATGATGATAAAGATGAGTTTCAGTCTCTTAAGAGAGTTATCACAGAGCAAAACCGAGTTCAACAAGATTCTGAAATAAAACTTCATCAGATGAAGCAGCTGCTAAATCAAGAACTTGAAAAAAGCCAGCTTCTAGAAAGACAACTTACTGAGAACTACAAGAAAGTGAGAATGTTGAACACTGGATCAGCAACTCTTGATCATATATTGTCAATCCAACAATGTCCAAAAATCAGTTGGGGTTTGGGTTATCAAGGGTCGACTTCACAAGAGTATGGCGAGGCTGAAAGGATAAGGTTCATAAAAGCTGAAGTAAAATCAGATGACAAACTAAAGGCTGCAGCTCAACAAGTTAACAAAGCAAAAGCTGAAGAAAAATCAGGATCAGTGACAAAGTCAAAAGAGATTCAAGACAGAAAAGTTATTGCTAAGCGAAGGAATGGATGTCACTTTTGTGGTCAGATCGGACATAGTGTTGCGTATTGTTATGCTCGCAGAAATCAGCTTGAGAGAGCTTGGAGGATGAACTTGTTTTATGTGGAACCTAGAAGGTATGGATATGTATGGATTTCTAAGAAGGATTTGTATCCTAAGTTTATGAAAGGTTTATCATACGGGCATACCAGTGTATCATACACTCAAATAGGTGATCAATATACTGAGGTTGAAGAACCAGTTCGATGGCCTAGGAGGAATTGAGAGTTTTGGTGGTCCAAAAAGTACCATGAAGTTTTTCACAGAGTTTTTCACTCAAGAAGAAGAAGATGATACTTGATTCAGGGGGAGTTTGAAATTTACTTTGATGGGATGTATGATGCATATTTTGCTTAGAGGTCAGTGTGCTTGAGTTATAAAACTAAGTGAAAAAGGGAGAGAATGTAAGCTCAAGAAATTGAAGCTTGGTAGGCTGCTGCAGTGGTGAAGTTATGGGCCGTAACATGTGTTACACATGGAGAGAAATGTGTTACACATGCTTCGGAGAATAAAAAGGAAACGTCAAGATGTGATATTGTAGGATATTTTCATATGTTTAGTTGACGAAATTGGAAGATTTTGTGATGCTAAAATATAGGAAATAATATATTAGATAATAGGAAAAGATTATTTAATATATATTTTGGTTTTTACCTAGTTTGAGTATTACGGCTTTTGATTGTAATTCTTAGAGAGAAACACAAAAAGGGTTTTGGGGTTTCATTGCTGAGTGTTGGGAGACTTGATCAACAGGTGTTGAGTCAAGCAAGTTGGGTGTGTTAGGAATCGATCTGTGTCGAGTCGTGTAATTCGGATCAAGCAAGTTTGTAAGAGATAACACAAAGGATTTTTAATAAAAGATATTTGTGTTCTTGGAATTATTTTGTGCCTTGTGTTTTCGTTGTATCTCGATTCTACAGCCGCAGGTTTCTGCGTCTGCGTCTGCGTCAATAATCTTGATCGTTTCATTGACGTGAGTACATGCGTCTGCGTCAAAACGCAGCGTTCGACGTCAAAGAAAAATAGACGCTGAAAAAACTGCATTTGGCATCAGCGTCTGGCGTCAGCGTCAACGTCTGCGACAATCAAACGAACAACAATCGGCGTCAGCGTCAATGTCTGCGGCAACCAGACGAACAATAATTAACGTAGCCATAGACGTTGACGCTGACGCCGATACGTGCGGCAACCAAATAAACAATAATCGGTGTCATCGTCATCGTCAGCGTCTGCGGCAACCAAACGAACAACAATTGACGCTGACGCTGACGTCGAAGCTAATACTTGCGGCAACCAAACGAACAACATTGTTTTTGATATGGGGGTCCATCTTTTGTGTTTTGCTTGTTTGGTTCTTAACTTGAGCGCTTCATTGTATTGATTAGTTTATTAGCATATGAGTGCTTTGTAATTACAAGTCTTTGGAGCTTCTGAGACCTTATTGTTTATGGGTCAAACAAATGACGTCAAATCTTTCATTGTCCGAGAATGAGGGTTGTGGATATTTTTTTGGATATCCTTTTTATTTGATTGTTTAGAAAGATTGTGAAATATCAACAAAATATATTTACTTTTAAAACTCATATATTTTATTTCTTTTAGTGTGAAAAGATTCTTTAATATTAAACTTAGATCATATATGTTGATTTCATACTTGGTTGGTGATATAATAATGAGAAGTGAGTTGAAAAGGTGGAGATTTTCGTATTAATAGTTCAAGTAACAAAGAGCTCGGAAAATTACAAGAATTAGAGATGTTTGCTTATACAGGTCGTCTAAACAAATATCTCTCTATTTTGGTGTTTGGTAGTCTAAGACAAGCTGCTCTGAACAATGCATGTCGTCTTGAGAGGGAGCTCTCCTTTTCCGTACTCTCCGTATTTTTCGTACGTTTCTTGTTATCCTTTCGAGGGGTCTGACATTCTCTATTTATAGGAAAGTATGTTTTGTCTTCTAGTGAGATCATCATTCTTGACTTAACGGGCCGGACCTGATTTTGGGTTTAGCTCTTGTTGAGCTCGTGCTAAGTTCATCTCCAACAATAGCCCCCCCAGTTCATCAGATATTTAGTTTTGATGAATTATTCTGGAATCTTCTGAGTAAAAATCAGGTTTGGATCGTTTATGATGTTGGGAGACACGACAACATTGTTTCCTATAAAAGGGAAGATGAGGTGTTTTTTATTTCTTGTCTCCTTTGGGGTAGCAAGGTAAAAATTCTTTTCCCCTCTTCTTTTCTTTTCTTTTATTGGTTTTGTGTGATCCTCCCTTTTTCTCTCTTCCCACCGACACATCTTTAACAAAGGGAAGGAGGGATTGTGTTTTTTTTTTTGGGGGGGGGGGGAGCTCGTCTTAAAAGAAAAGAGGGAGTCGATATGGGAGGTTGTCGGGGTTTGAACGGCGAGGGAGTTTCTCCGGGGAAACGGGCTACTGTCGTTGCCGCTGTGGGGGAGAGGTCGTCGGAGGGGCAAGCTGCCGTGGGAAGGAGCTCGTCGGAGGGCCAAGCTGTCGTGGGAGGGAGGGAGGTCATCGGAGGGGCGAGCTGTCGCGGGAGGGAGGTCGTCGGAGGGCCGAGCTGCCGTGGGAGGGAGGTCGTCGGAGGGCCGAGCTATTTCTGTTGGTTAGGTTGCACGCGGGTCGTTGGTTTTTGCGGCATCGACGGAAGGGACCAATGTTGCTCGGCGCGCCTTATCGTCGCGATGAGCTGCTCCAGGCGAGCTCGATCGATCGGGCTTGATGACCGCGGATATGGATGCTATAGAAGTCAACGAGCGTCGTTTGTTGGTCGTTATGGAGAGAGACGAGCGTCCTTCATCTGTACGGGGAGTGACCGAGCTAGGAGGATGTAGCTCGTCGCGTCTTGTGGGTGAGCGTCGAAGGCGGCTTGATCCTATCGAGTTAGAAAGGCGTGGCTCGTCGGTGATTGCTGGGGAGTTTGGGGTTGTCTAGGAAGGGACGAGCTCGTTGGGAGCTGGCTTTATCAAACCGAGAAGATGCAGCTCGTCGGAGGTTGTCGGGCCCGTGACTGTCGGGGAAAGGATGAGCTCGTCGGGGTTCTTTGATGATCAAGGGATGAGTTTGTCGGATGCGGCTCGTATATCTGTTCTTCGACGCGGGGAGGAGTTTGTCGGGGTTCGCGAAAAGGGGACGATTGGACGGGGAGCGGGATATCGTGGATTGTGTTGGTCGTCGGAAGGGAGACTGGTTGATGGATTTGTGGCAGCTTATTTCGATGAACATGGGTCGAATCTTGGTAAGGAAGTAGGTCTTGTCCTTGAGCCTGGTGTTGTTGTTGATGATGGAGAGGAAATAATCGAGATAGGTTCGGGATCGGTTGGTGAGTTAAGTATGAGATATAGGCTTGTTGCTGCTAGTAAGCTTGCTGTTGCAAGGAGACTGTTGATGAAAGATCTTCATCGTCGGATTCGTCTTCGAGCGATAGTAGCTCGCGTTCGTCGAGTGAGACTGGCTCATTTTCATCGTTGAGTGAAACTGGTGGCGATGCTGTTGATAGAGCGGTTGGTGGGGAGCAGGAAATTGTCGATGATCATGTTGCTTTTCATGTTGCGGGGTCATTGTCGGATCCGACTTCTTCTTGTTCTTCCGATGAAGAACCGGTCTTGGGGTCTCTTGATGAGGATGCCATGGGAGAAGTAAATGTTGATGAAGGTGTGGTCTTGGAGCGGAATCATCAAGGTGGAGAAACTGTTGGTTTTGTTGATGAGCGGGTAGGTGCCAATGGTGATGGTGACTACGAAAATAATGTGGGTAGTGATGAGCATGGAGGAGTTAGCGCCGGAGACTTTTCGGGAATAAAGGGAGAGAGTTTTGACTTCAGTTATCCTTCTTATGCTGATTATTCTTCTACTGTTGATTTGGTTGATGGTGAGACATAGCAAAAATTTAAGAAACCGAGAAGAAGGGGTTGCCGCATGGGACCTTTTCTTGATCATCCTAGAGACTCGAAGCCGTCTGTTCTCACGGCGGCAAAGCTTGAATGGATCATGACCAATTGTTGTACTAAAGGGGCTGTGGAGGTGTGCGTGCCCGGTCCAGACGAGCGTCCTTGGACAGCTCCGGATGGGTGGGTTTGTTTGTATGATTTATGGTTCTCAGATTATCATTTATGATTTCCTCTTCCGAAGCTGTTGTTAGCATATTGTGATGAGCGTCGCATCGCTTTGTCCCAGCTGACCCCTGGTTCGATCCGTAACGTCGTTGGTGCTCTCGTTCTTGCAGCTGAGTATGGTGTTCACATGAGTCTTTATTTTCTCGAGGAGATCATAAAGATTACTCCTGCTGAAACGTATTAGACGTTTTATTTGTCTATAAAGTTTGGTCGTTGTTTTGTTAAGGAGGAGAAGAGGAAGACTTTCGACTGGATTTGTAGATTCTTTTATGTTAGGGTTACCCCCTTGTCGGTTTCCGACATGAGTAGACCTTTATTGACTAGTTGGAATCTTTATCATGGTAGTTTTGCATTTTGTTTGTATGCATGATGTTGTCTTTTGCTGATTGTGTGTTGTTTTTGTTGTTTGTTTTTTTGCAGATCGTCATACGGTTAGTGTTCTATTTACGCCGGGGTACAAAGATTGTCTTGCATACGTTGATAGTATCGGGATTCAAAGTTGGAAATTGGTTGACAAGGTGAGAATTCTGCGTTGTGTTTCATTTGTAAGTTCAAGTGGGTATTTTTTTTTATTCGTATTTGTTGTTGCTCTCCTTCTTCCTCTCCTTTCTTTTTTATTTTGGACTGGCTTTGTAACGGTGTTGTGTTGCTGTTTTTTTTGTGGATGCAGCTACTTTGGAGGTTCGTTCGAGGATGGATATTAGTGAGTTTTCAAGTTTGAGTGAATGCTTTGCCGGGGGAAGCGCCGCCAATGTTGCTACCGTTGTTAGCGGAAGTGTAGGAGCGTCGGCGGGCGTGGGGACTTTGGCGAGTGCTCCTGGGGTAGTTGTGGGTCTTGCTAGTACTTCTGCTTCTTCCATGCATTATGCCGATCATCGTCGGGAGGGGCGTGGTGTTTCCGAGAAATCGGTTGCTGCTAGTGGTAAGAAAGGTAGTGATCCGAAGAAGCGGCCTACAGATGGTTCTTTAGCGAAGGAAGCATCGTCGTCGAAGCTGCGCAAAGTTGTTATGACTACTAAGGATGCTCCTCCTCCAAGTGGGGCTTCTTTGGTTGGTGAGGTGTCCGTGGTCGATGGGGGACCTCCTGTTGATGGGGGAGATGTTGTTTTTCAGCCATTTGAGTGTACCTTCGGAGGTACAGTGGAGGATTGTGGAGAGCTTTTCAAGAAGTTACGGATGGATATTGATGATGAGGGTTGTCCACTTGATACTTCTGAGAGTTCGGAGTGGTACATAAAGTAAGCTCGTCATATGACTATTGTAAGGATCTTTCTACTTTGTTATGATGGATAGTTTTTGATGTGATGAGTGTTTATGATGTGATGAATATTTTTTTTATGTGATGGATATATTTTTTTTTTGTAGGTTAAAAAGTATGTGAATCGGTTGGTGAACAACCAAGATGCAGAGCTTAAGGTTGTTGCGGCAGAGCTTGAGAAAGCTAATGGCAAGTTTGCTGCGGCTAAAGGAGGAGCCGGCCGTACGGGAGAAATTGCAGCTTGGCGCAAGAAGTATGAAGCTGAGAGGAAAGTCTCCTTAGCTGTGCAGGAGGAGGTGAAAACCCTCACCACGAGGATGGCAGTGGAGGCTGAGAGAGCGAAGAAGCGGCAAGTGATGGCGGCGGAGCGTTACCAGAAGGAGAAAAAGATGCTGCGTAAGAGGTATGATAGGGCCATTGTAAGGCATGACGATGTGCTTGCTACTTGCAACTCTCGTGTTGATAAGGTGCGTCGGTTTGTGGACGACCAAAAGGTTGTTCGGCAAGCTATGTATGGGGTGAACCAGATTCATGGTGTACTTGATGTTGTGAAAGTTTGGAGGAGTGAGGGAATAAAAATTCCTGAGAGTAAGGTGAAGTATCTTGAGGGTGAGTTGGATGTGAGGACGAGAGCAGCGTCATTGGTTGTTCCTGTTACGTTTGAGGAGAAGGAATTAGCTATGATTCCTTCCTTTGATTTCAGTGTTTCTCTCGATCATGTTCTTCCGTCTCTCACCGAGGGCGTGGAGGAGGCGGCTTTGGCGAGGGAGAAGGAGGAAGCGCGTCGTCAAGGTGATGTGGATTGTCGTCGTTCATCAGATCGTGAGGGTACTAGGCGTGATGGTGGTGCTCCTTCGCGCTCTTAGTTTGTGCTTTGTTGAGGCACTGCATTGTTTCTTTCTATCTTTACTTTGTTGTGATGGTTGTTTGTAGGACCACCTTTCGTTGTTTTTAGGACTGATCGTGTTGATCTCCTTGTTGGTTTTGTTGCTACGATCGATTATGTTGACTTTGTTGGACCATGTTGGAGTTATTTTTTTTTATGGATGATCTTTTTGTGTTATTCGTTTGTGCTTCGTTCGTTGTTTTTTATTGTCACACCTGTGAGAGCTGGTCTTGTATTTTGTTTGCAAATATTTTTGAAGTGTGAGCTCAGAGCTGCAGCACTGAGAACTGGTCTTGTTTTTTTGCAAAATGTTACAAGTGTAAGCGCGGAGCTGTTGCACTGTTTGAGAGTTGGTCTCGTATTTCGTTTGCAAATAGATTTGAAGTGTGAGCGCGAAGCTGCAGCACTGAGAACTGATCTCGTTTTTTTTTTACGAAATGTTATAAGTGTAAGTGCAGAGCTATTGCACTGTTTGAGAGCTGGTCTCGTATTTCGTTTGCAAATAATTTTGAAATGTGAGCACGGAGCTGCAGCGCTGAGAATTGATCTCGTTTTTTTTGGCGAAGTGATGGTAGTTTTTCTAACACTTTGTTGAAAGGATTATTATTTTTTTTATAGTAATAGCTTCACCTTGTGAGAGGTTGCATACGTACCCCACAGGTGGGGATCAAACTGATCGTAATTCACCTTTACAAGAAATTAAATGCTTAAAAATAAAAGTGGTGGATCCTCCTGAGGTGTTATTTTTGGTATAGCAGGAGTGTGCCGGCCTTCTTCGTCTATGCCGTCGTTTTGACTTTTTTATAGAAATAGCTGCACCTTGTGAGAGGTTGCCTACGTACCCCACAGGCGGGGATCAAACCGATCATAGTTCACCTTTACGAGAAAAGTAAATGCTAAAAGGATAAGGGTGGATCCTCCTGAGTATTATTTTTGGTATAACAGGAGTGCGCCGGTCTTATTGTCGTTCTTCTCTTTTTTTAGTAGTAATACCGCTTAATATTCATGGAGTTCCATGATCTTGAGTTCCATGATCTTGGTACTTTTTCTCTGATCATCTCGGTAAGCTCAAAGACACCAGGTTTGACGATTTTTGAGATTAAGTAGGGGCCCTCCCAATTTGCGCCGAGCTTGCCTGCCTTCCATTCGCGAGTGTTTTCGAAGACCTTTCGAAGGACAAAGTCACTTTCTTGAAAGAACCTTCCCCTGACTTTCTTGTTGTAGTACTGGGAGGCCAAATGCTGGTAGTTTTGTATGCGGAGGAGAGCTTGGTCTCTTTTTTCTTCAACTTGGTCTAGGTGGTCGATGATCATTGCATTGTTTAGCTCCTCGTCGTTGGTGAGTGTGAGCTGACAGAGGCTTGGGATGCTAACCTCAGCGGGTGACATGGCCTCCATTCCGTGGGAAAGGGAGAAAGGTATCATGTTGGTTGATCGCCGTGGTGTTGTGCGGTGTGACCAGAGAATCCCATCAACCTCGTCGGCCCAAACTCCCTTCTTCTCTTCCAGGCGCTTTTTGATTCCGTCGAGGATCGTCTTGTTCGTTGCTTCAGCTTTTCCGTTCCCTTGAGGGTTTCTTGGTGTAGACTTACTCAGACTGATTTTCCAGATTGCGCAGAAGTTTTCGAAGGTCGCGAAAATGAAATGCGAGCCGTTGCCGGTGACGATCTTGTAAGGGAGACCGTAACGACATATAATATTTTTCCAAACGAGCTTCTGGACTTCAGGGGCGCGTATGGTGGCGTATGATTCGGCCTTGTCCCACTTCATGAAATAATCAATCATGATGAGTAGGTAGCACTTTTGTTTCGATGCTGGCAATGGTCTGACGATGTCCATTGCCCATCTCATGAAAGGGTATGGTGCGGTGGTGGTCGGAAGAAGTTCGGTTGGGAGATGGATCATCGGTGAGTGACGCTGACATTTCTCACATCTGGCGACAAAGTTTTCGCAGTCTGCGACCATTGTTAGCCAAAAATGTCCGTGTTTTTTGATTTTGATAGCTAGTGCTCGTCCTCCTGAATGATTGCCACCTGGTCCTTTGTGAGTTTCCTCGAGAATCCGCTTAATTTCTTGACCGTGTATGCATCGCAGTAGGGCTTTGTCCAAGCTCCATCGAAAGAGTTTACCGTCGTACATGACGTAGTATGCAGCTCAAGCTTTCAGACGACGAGCTGCCCATCGATCGTTTGGTGTTATCCCATCAGAGATGTAAAGTTTGATCTCGCCGCGCCTGTCAATTTGATCTGGGATTTCCTCTTCGGTGACAGGTTCGTTTATCTCATCGGCATCGTTCATCTCTTCATCAGGTTCGTTGAAGATGTTGACCCCTATTGCGAGTTGTATGCTTGGCCGATCGATGCTCTCTACGGGGATATTCCTTTTAAGCAACGGGTCAGATGTTGATGCTAAGGCGGCAAGGGCGTCAGCAGAAGAGTTGTTGCTTCGTGGTATTTTGGTGAGAGTAAAATTGGCTAACTCTTGGGAAAGCTCGTGAACGACTTGTAGGTAAGCGTTCATTCAATCATTTCTGGTTTCATACTCTCCGCTGAACTGGTTGGCGACGAGCTGCGAGTCACAGAATATTTCTATCTTCTTTGCTCCCACTGCTTTTGTGAGGTGCAGACCGGCGATGAGGGCTTCCTACTCGGCCTCATTGTTGGAAGCTAGAAAATCAAGGCGAAAAGATTGCTCAATAATCTCGCTTGTGAGGGATATGAGACGTACACCTACTCCTGATTCGTTTCTTGATGATGACCCATCGACGTAGAGACACCAATTTTTAGCGTCGAGGTCGTCGCTGTTTTGGGATGGAGGTAGCTTTGTCAAGAAATCGGCCAACACTTGAGACTTCGCGATTGTTTAACTTTTGAATTCGATCTCATACTCGCTTAACTCAACTGCCCATTTGGCCATTCTTCCGGACTGACTTGGGCTGTGAAGTATCAACCGCAGTGGATGGTTGGTCAGCACATGGATGGTGTGAGACTGGAAATATGGTTTGAGTTTGCGAGTTGTAACTACCACAGTGAGGGCGAGTTTTTCGAGAGGGAAATATCTTGTTTCAGCGTCGTAGAAAATTGGATGCTGCTCTCCACGGTCTTCGCGAACTAGGACGCTGCTGACAGCGGACGTAGAAACAGATATGTAGAGGTACAAGACTTCTCCGTCCTCTGGTTTTGCTAGAATCGGTGGAGTGGACAAATATTTTTTTATCTGTTGGAAAGCGTCCTCGCACCTCGCATCCCACTCGAAGCGTTTGTTATTTTGCAACAATTGATAAAATGGGAGGCATTTGTCTGTGGACCGTGAGATGAATCTGTTGAGCGCAGCGATGCATCCTGTTAGGCGTTGGACTTCTCTGGTGTTTTTTTGGAGATAGGAGTTCCGCAATGGCTGTAATTTTTTTCGGGTTCGCTTCGATTCCTATTTTGGTGACAATGTAACCTAGGAACTCCCCGGAGGTGACAGCGAAGGTGCACTTCGTCGGATTCAACTTCATGCCATATTCGTTGAGACTTTTGAAGTAAGCCATCAAGTGTTTGATGTGATCGCTGGCGACGAGAGATTTGACGAGCATGTCATCGATGTATACTTCCATTGTATCGTCGAGTTGTCAGCGAACATTCGATTGACTAGTCGTTGGTAAGTAGCTCCAGCATTCTTGAGCCCAAACGGCATGACTTTGTAGCAGTATGTTCCCTGGTCGGTGACGAAAGCAGTTTTTTTTTCTATCGTCGGGATGCATCATGATCTGGTTATAGCCGAAGAGAGCGTCCATGAAGGATAGAAGCTCGTTTCCTGCTGTTGCTTTGACTAGTCAGTCGATGTGGGGGAGCGGAAAACTGTCCTTGGGGCATGCCTTGTTGAGATTGGTGAAATCGACACACACGCCATTTACCGTTTTTTCTTTTTCACCACAACGGGGTTTGAGAGCCAGTCTGAATATCTGACTTCAGTGATGGAACCAGCGTTTGTTAAGCGCTCGGCCTCGTCGTTTATGGCTTTTACGCGCTCTGGATCGAGTTTGCGTCTTTTTTGTTTGATCGGCTTGTAAATGGAATCAACCTGCAGCTCGTGGCATGTGATAGATGGATCAATTCCCGGCATGTCCTCAGTTGTCCAGACAAAGGTTGATGCATTGGATTGAAGGAAGCTGATGAGTTGGTCCCTGATCTCTTCTTTGAGGTCTGCTCTTACTCCCACGCACCGGGTTGGATCTCGAATATCGATATTCACTTGTATAACTGACTCGCGCGTGTGGTCGTCTTCTATGACTTGCTCTCCATCTTGCTTTGCTATTAAGCATGTTCTTGATGAGTTCCTCAATTTGTGCTCGGTGACGAAGCATGTTCGCGATAAACGTTGGTCTCCTTTGAGGGTGTAGGTTCCTGATGATGTAGGGAACTTGATGCATTGATGATACGTTGATGGGATCGCTTTCATTGAGTGTACCCAATGAGTGCCGAGTATGACGTTGTAGATCCTGGGGCTTTCGATGACGACAAATTTGACGATTTTGGTGATCCTTGCCACGTAGACTGGGAGTTTGACTGTTCCGATTGTCATAGTTGTATCCCCAGCAAAACTCGTAAGTGGCCTCTTGCAAGGTTTGAGTTCGTAATCTTTAACGTCTATGCGTTGAAGCGTTTTTGAGAAGATCAAATCGACCAAGCTTCTTGTATCGACTAGCACCCATGTCACTTAGCAGTCGCCGATTCTCAGTTCGACAACGAGGGGGTCGTTGTGTGGTTTGTCCAATCCCTTGGTGTCTTTTTCTGTGAAGCTGATTTCGTAACTTTCCTCCGGCTTGTCTTCAATGCTATTTCTGCTTCCCCATTTTTGTGAGGTCAGCGTCTTGCGTTTGTACTCCTTGATTGACCGAACTGAATCCTTACAACTTTGTAACCCTCCCATGATGACATTGATTACGCGGCGGGATGGTGGGGTGCGCTCACGCCCTTGGTCATTGTTCTGGTTGTTGCGTGCTCGTTTAGATTTTTCTGTATCCGTGTTGTCACGTTCGTCGGATCGTTTTTACTTACGTTCGCGCTCTTCCTGGACTTTTCGAAAACGTTCGCTTTCGTTTTTTGGAGCTGTTTTGTTTTGCTGCTCTTTGGACGATGAGTCAAGGTCGCAACGGTACTGACATAACAACATTTCCTATAGATGTTGACATTCTTCTGTGTTGTGAGTCGTTGAATTATGGTAGCTGCAGTACATGCGAGCGTCCGCTGAGTCGCGATCGTCCTGGGCACACTTGCCGGTGGATCGATTACTTGGTTGGTTGTTGATTTGATAGGTTCCTCCTGCCTTCCTGTTTTTGTTATCCTTGTATGCCTTGTCGTAGTGCTGTCGAGGTTCGGAATATTCGTCTAATTCCTTGTCCCTTGAAGACGACTTTTTGGTGGCCGCATATTTTTTGGCGAACGCAGCTTTGTCCTCTTCGATTTCAATGAAGGTTATTGCTCGGTGGAGCGCGTCCTCCAGAGTTTGTGGTTTGTTTTTGAACAGCTCCTTTCGAAATGGTGACTCGTGCCAAAGACCGTTTCGGAGTGCCAGGACTGCTGCCTTGTCAAATATAGAAATCCGAGATACGATGGCTCTGAACTTGTCGATGAATGAGCGGAGTGTCTCTGTGGGTTTTTGGGTGACTGTCCAGAGGTCAGCGTTGGATGCGCTCTGCTGGATAAACATTGAGTAATGTTTTAGGAAGGCAGTTGAGAGTTGAGTGTAGTTATCGATGGAGTATGCTTCTAAGCGTGAGAACCATCTGAGTGTGAGTCCACTTAGATTTTCAACAAACAGCTGGTAGAGACCTACGTCGCGCTCCTCGGATGAAAAGTTTGCTCTTCCCATTGCGATGCTGAAGGCGGTGAGGTATTCTCTTGGGTCAGACGTTCTGCTGTAAGTAGGAAGCTTGATTTTTCCTGGATGTCGTACATGAATGCTGAGGAGACGAGGCGTGAATGGCGTATTTTGTGTTTCGCGGAACACACTATCAATCTCTGGTGCTGCGCTGGTTGCCTGATGCACCTTGGATGTCATGTACTGCAATTGACCCTTCATTTCTTCGATCTCGTCATCTTTGTGTTGAGCTTCTTTGTTGATAGTTTGCGGATAGTTGGTTGCATGGGTATGCTGGTCGCTGGTTGAATTTGCCGCTGGTACCTTGGTTCGTCGAGCGATGCTAATAGGTCATTGGGTTGGTTTCGGCCTTGCTGCCTGAAACCGGAGGTTGGCATCAACAGATTGTCGCGTTGCTGCTGTCTGGGTTCAGTGACAGGTGTTGACAATTCGTTAAAAAGAACTCGCTGGAGCTGTGGGGTGACATTGACTTGGCGAGATCTGGATGTATCTCTCTCAACGGACTGGAGCTCGTTGATGCGATTATTGCACGCGATTTGGGACTGCACGAGATCGTCGAAGTGCGTCGATGTTCCCCGCGCAAGTTCGTCGATCTTTCCTACAAGTGCTTGAAAGATCAAAGAGATATCTGGTAGGTTTGAGTGTGCGATCTCCATGTATGGGTGACGAGTTGAGAGAGAATCTGCTGCAGATATCGCCATGTTGATCTCGTCGTTGGTCGGCTGGGGACCTTGCTGTCTCGAGGTCGTCGCTGCGACGCTGCCACCCGGCTGACCAGAGATTGTCAACATCGTGCTACTTCCTGGCTGAGTGAAGGTTGTTGGGGTGATGTTGCTCCCTGCCTCAGCAACGGTCGTCAGGGTGATGATGTCTCCCGGCTGAGCGACGAGCGTCGGCATGGTGTGCAAGGTCGTCTGTCCTATGGTCGTCGTGGTCGCCATGTTTGATGTTTTTGGGTCGTTGGTAAGTGTGGATTCTGTGACCGCCGAGTTGTCTTGAAGTGTAGAAGAATCTCCTGCCCCACGGTGGGCGCCAATTATTGATTCCATACTTGGTTAGTGATACAATAATGAGAAGTGAGTTGAAGGGGTGGAGATTTTTCGTATTAATAGTTCAAGTAACAAAGAGCTTGTACAATTACAAGAATTAGAGATGTTTGCTTATACAGATCGTCTAAACAAATATCTCTCTATTTTGGTGTTTGGTAGTCTAAGACGAGTTGCTTTGAACAGTGCATGTCGTCTTGAGAGGAAGCTCTCCTTTTCCGTACTCTCTGTACTTTTCGTATGTTTCTTATTGTCCTTTCGAGGGGTCTGACATTCTCTATTTATAGGAAAGTATGTTTTGTCTTCTAGTGAGATCATCATTCTTGACTTAACGGGCCAGACCTGATTTTGGGCTTAGCTCTTGTTGGATTCGTGCTAAGTCTATCTCCAACCCAACCGTATATATAATGTTTATATTATTTTTTCTCTAAAATAAATGTTCATTAATGATTTGTTTTTATGTAGGCAGAGAATGGTAAGTATAGTCTAATTTTTATTTATTATTCCTTTACAGATTATTTATGGCAAAGCTTAATGTCTTTAAAGATCAAAAATTACGTACATTGCATAGCAAAATATTTTTATTTTAATTGTTGTAATGTATTTCCAAGTAATACTTTTTAGTTGTAAAAGAATAAAGTAATCTTTTTTTTGTTCATTATTATATTTTTCACTTTATTTTACAGTAAATAGAGTAATTTTTTTTTTTCATTATTCTATTTTTCATTTTATTTTACAGTAAATTATAGATTTGGAGATGCTCTAAGTTATTTTTGTGTTTATACGTCAGTTAAAGTAACACTTTTGTTATGTCTGATATTACAAATTATTCTATATTAAAATATTTTAAAAAGACTTGAAAATATATCTTACGAACCATCAGCCCAAATTTCTTTAATTAATAAGGGACAAAATATAATTTTATTAATAGTAAAAAATGCTGAATAGAAAAAGTAGCTGAATCCACGAAACAACTGACGCAGATCAAAGTGATCCTAATTATTATAAAACCAAAACCATAAAGCTAATGAGAAAACAATGGAAGTTCATGAAAACCGGTAGAAAAACAAAAATAAATCATTTCTTTTTATGATGTTCCACTTTCACTTTCATCATCTTCTGCTTTTTTGTTGACAAACTTTGATCTTCAACATACATCAAACTCGAAGTTCTTCTTTTGTTTTGGGTGAAGGCATTTTTGAAAATAACTCTGCTGCTTCCCACTCGTGATCTGAAAACTTTATTGTGACTGCAAAAATCAACAATAGACATTATTTTAATAGTATTACTAAATAATTCTAAATTAAACCATAATACAATATTACATGCATTAGAGGCAGTGCCTCAAATTCTTCAATCATATCTGCATCATCAGCCACTAAATTAACGACATAAGGTGAATTGCTGCCTTTTTGATTCTCTGATCCTATTGTGATCCTGAACAAAATTTTCCTCCCAATTAAGTCTGTTAGAGATGGAGGCACGGAAGATGGACTTTCCTAGAAAAATATATAAATAACTTTAACAGTTAAATATTTAACTGTCAATATATACTTCACAAAAAAAGACAATACCTCTGCAGCCTCTTCAACTAACTCTAAAGTCAACTAATCTATATTTAAGGTTTATTTTTGAAGGGTGAAATTAAGAATAGGGTTTAAAATTTTTAAAAATATATATTTAAAATTTTAAAAATAGTTTCAATTGCTTTTTTCAGATTTTAAAATAAAAATCTGAAAAAGTAAGAAAAAATAAAAATGAAAATTTTCAAAAAAATTAAACTTAAAACATATTTCTCAGAAATAATAACAAAAAATATTAATAATTTTTTATTTAATATTTATTTATATTCATATATCTAGTGGTAAAATATGTTTTTACCTATTTATTGACATTTTTTGGTGATTTTCCTTCTTATATGTTTTCATAGATGATAAACATATTTTATTGTTTTGTATAAGATTTGCCATTTTTAAATTTTTGAAAATATAAATAGAATATTTTATAATTACTTTTAAAGTGATCTAAATAACCAAACTGAACAAATAATAAAATAGAAATCTTTATGAAAAGAAATTGCAACGTCTCAATTGCCTACGGTTAATGGGTTATCCACGCCCGTTCATTAGGTCCGTGATTCTCATCCCGTCTGATGGGCGGTGCGTTGATTTTTCGGAGGCTCAATGGCCTTTCTTCGTACTTTGGCCTCACTTATACGATATTATGAATTATTTTCTGATAGGTCATTCACCCTTCCACTACTCCAATATAAGTACGTTTAGTCCTGGAGTTTTAAATGGATATGTGACCGAAAAGGTAAGTGCACTTTGGTAACATAGGTAATCAAATCAATTCTTTTAAGCATTTTCATATACCACAAACTAGGATGTTACAATTCACCCCCTCTCAAAGAATGCAATGTCTTCGTTGCGTCCAAGATCATTAGTAGGTGTGAGCCCTCATTGACTCCACACTCATTTGGGTTCTGTCCTGATATCACTTATAACGCTTAGATCGCCCACAGCTAATGGGCCACCTATGTCCGCTCTCTCGGTCCATGGGTCCATCTTGTCATACGGGCAGTACGTTAATTTTTTTGAAGGCTTGAAATCATTGTTTACTAACATTTCTTTGTGCTTTGGTCTTACTCGCACGATATTGTGAATCACTTCTAAATAGGTCATACATCATTCCACTACTGAATAAGCATACTTACTCTAAAATTCTAAATGGATAAGTGATAAAAAAAATAAGTATATTTTATTAAGTCAAATTAATTTTTTTTATTTTTTTTTATATGACAGACAGAAATGTTACTGAAATACTGTAGTTTCCCTAAACTATTGGTTGAGTGAGCTATCGAAGATACCTAAACAAAATTAAATGCATGAGACGTCTCTCTTTTTTGTTGTCAAAACGTCTCTTTCTTTTTGTTTTTCTTTTGTTACGATCAAAACGCCTCTTTATACTACTAGTTTATTTATCAAAAAAAAAAAAACTCTAAATATCGTCATGTCTCAGTTGTGAATTTGTGAGATACTCTATTTTGACACAAACGCATTGGATTCTACGGTAAATCATGAGAAAGACCTAATAGTTAACAACCAAACCCGTTAATTCTGAAGTAATTCGATCAAACAAACAAAGTTCTTACACCCAAATTGTGCATCATCTAAATAGACAAAAACCAACCTGCTTAATACAAATGACTATTCGACGACCACGCCGTGAGTTTGGCATACAGTTGTTAATTAATTAGTTGAATAACCTTAAACATTTATTTTCTATATTATCCCTTTTGCTTCCGCTTCTTCTTCAAACTCCAAACTTCACCCTCTCAATTTTCAGAAAAGTAAAGAGGGAGAGAATGGCTTCAATCACCTCTTCCTCATTCTCTTTCTCACCACCAGCAATACCCAAGCGAACACTTGCCGCTAAATCTCGGTTCTTCAATTGTCAATTACGGTCTCCTCATTCTTCTTTCTCTTCGATCGCTTCGCCATCGCTCAGTAGCTTTCAGAGACGCGTCTGGGAAGTAACGTGCTCAACGACACCGTTTATGGGAAGAGTTGGATTGCAGTGGAGAGAAGGAAACATGTCTCTCTTATCTTTCTGTGGAGGAAACGATTCTCCTGATAAGTCCGATTCCTCTCAGTTCTTGTCCGCTCTGCTTCCTTTCGTCGTCGCTCTCACCGCCGTCTCTGCTCTCTCCTATCCCTCCACTTTCACCTGGTTTGCCCTTTCTCTCTCTGTCGCTTTGATGCTTCATTGCTCTGTTTTCAAGTTATCTGATGAGATTTGAGTATGTTCGCAGGGTATCTAAAGAACTCTATGCTCCTGCTCTTGGTGGGATTATGTTATCTATCGGAATCCAGCTTTCTATTCAAGATTTTGCTCTTGCTTTCAAAAGGTTATTTGATCTTTCTTCTTACATGTTAGGCTGTTTAGTTTTTGAGGACATTTTGTTATTGGTTTCAGACCAGTGCCGTTATCCGTTGGGTTTGTTGCTCAGTACGTTCTGAAACCGCTCCTTGGGGTCTTAGTAGCTAATGCCTTTGGGATGCCGAGGACTTTCTACGCTGGCTTTGTACTCACCTGTTGTGTCGCTGGAGCTCAGTTGTCTAGCTACGCCAGTTCTCTGAGCAAAGCTGATGTTGCCATGAGCATTCTTCTTACTAGCTGTACTACTATTGCCTCTGTTCTCTTTACTCCTTTCTTAAGCGGTCTTCTTATTGGATCTGTTGTTCCCGTTGATGCTGTTGCCATGTCCAAGTCTATACTACAGGTAACCAAAGGTTTTTTTTAGATATATGATTATTAGAGAGCCAATCATTGTTTCTCTTTTGAGGTCAATACATCTGTAGGTTGTGCTTGTTCCAGTCACTCTTGGCCTTCTGTTGAATACTTACGCAAAGCCTGTGGTTACTCTTCTTCGACCTGTGATGCCGTTTGTTGCTATGGTATGCACTTCACTCTGCATCGGAAGCCCACTTTCCATTAATCGAAGTCAGATTCTTTCAGCAGAAGGTCTTAGATTGATTCTTCCAGTTATTACATTCCATGCGGTAGCATTTGTTGTGGGATATTGGTTCTCCAAGATTCCTGGCTTAAGGTAACACTACTTCAACACGTAAACATCTTCTTTTCTTTCTTTTTTAGCTTCAATACTTTTGTTGATTTCTGTTGCTGAATCTTCTAACCAGGCAAGAGGAAGAAGTAAGCCGGACGATATCTCTCTGCACAGGAATGCAAAGCTCGACCTTAGCTGGGCTTCTTGCAAGCCAGTTTCTTGGAAGCAGCCAAGCCGTGCCAGCAGCATGCTCTGTGGTTGTAATGGCCATAATGGGTCTATGCCTCGCCTCTTTCTGGGGCAATGGGTTTCGTATCAGGGACGCTCTGTCTCTACTAACACCGCAAAGTAGTGGCAATACCGCTGAATCATGAGCAGAACCACAACAGACCTGTAAAGCAAGGAACCACACCTTGAGATATTCATCACAAATTCGTTCAGGTTTTGGATTTTGAGGTACAAGCAGCATTTGGGAAGTAAAGATTAAGGTTTTTAGAGGGGAGGGATGGTATAGGTAGTAGTAGTGTAGACGTGCTCACATTATACATATAAGTGTTCATAAGTCATCATGTATGTAGTATTATACTAATTCATGATATATAAAGTGAACGCTTATGTCTGTCAAAATTCATTCCGTGCAAGACAGGTAAACCAAATATATGAGACCAATGCAAAGTTGAACAATGAAACTGACAAATGCACAATGAAAATAACGCAAACATAAGCCGTTGCAGTGATAGGAAAATAAAGATATCGACTTGATCTAAAGAATAGAATGAGGGTTGATCAGGCTTAAATTCACCAGTAATGTGGACTTATATGGAGATTGATGTGAATCAGAAACTGCATTGGGGATTTTTCCAGGTGCTTTCTTGTGAATCTCTTATCATTGAACAAGCGGGTAGATGCAGAGACACTCGCAAAAGCTCTGTTCTCTTGATGAATCAACAACTCCACAAGCAATATATGTAAAATGGTCCAACTCTCATGTTAAGATTCAGTGCAAGACAAGGAAAGCAACAATACGGAGACCAATGGAAAAGTAGTACAATGCAACTCACATTAGGATTATTTATTTATTTTTAAAACAGAGATTAATTATCTTCTTTCAACTTAGTATTGTCGCTTGAATGTTCACCAACACAATGATCAGTCTGTTTGGGTGCTGGGTACTTAATGGCATTGAGCTTGAGTTTGCGCAGAGCGGCTTTGCCCAAATCGACACCACAGGCATCAGAAAGCCTCACCAGATACAACAACACATCCGATAATTCTTCACCAAGATGAACTTTATCTTCTTCTTTCCAATCTGGAAGTCCTCTTTCCACTTCCCCTCTCCATTGGAATATCTCTGATAACTCTCCCACTTCACCCACCTGCATTTCATATTAAATATTATTTCTAAAGCAACAAAACAGCAAGAAACTAGTGTTCACCTGGTTTTGCAGGACAAAAGTTTTGACCTTTTTTATGACTTTGTTGACATAAAAGTCAAAATTCACATGTTTTTCTCGTTGGTTATGTTAATTGGAAATTCATTGCTCTATGACTTGCAATCATGTCCGAGTTGGTACAAAGCCACAATATTCCAATTTTTTTTTGTTCTTAATTACATATAAAAGAATCAATTTTTCATGGAACCAAGATCAGCTTATAAGACAAGATCAGGAGAAAACCAGACATTATAAATCGAAGATCCATGAGATGTGAAGAATTAACAAAAAAAAAGAGAGATTCCATTTCATAGCAAAAGAAGTCAACTTTTTTGTTTATCGGACAAGACACAAGTTCAATTTCCATGTGACACTCCAGTAAACTGTTTCGTAACTGGAAAATATAAGACACTAACTTGAGATTTACAGATAAAGCAAAGGAGTAAAATAAGATACCATGGCTAAAAGGAGGTTCCTTGGGCTGTGATACTTCTCCCAATCTCTAGCCTTTGCAAAATCATCCATCTTCTTACTCAGAGTTTCAAGAGAAACTACTTCCTTCTCTTCCCCCATGTCCATTTTACTCACACGAAAAATCCCTAAACACTCGCTTAGATATCTTACAGAAAGAGGAGAAATCTAAGATTTATAGAAGAAAATGTGATACTAATTAATTTATTATTGCTTGATTCGATTCCTTAAAGAGACTTTTGATTGAGAGAGAGAGATGA
This sequence comes from Sinapis alba, assembly GCA_012274485.2. Taxonomy (NCBI): domain Eukaryota; kingdom Viridiplantae; phylum Streptophyta; class Magnoliopsida; order Brassicales; family Brassicaceae; genus Sinapis; species Sinapis alba. The sequence goes on along the minus strand of MU105956.1, from coordinate 110,223 downwards.
CCGGTTACCGGATGTTTCTTGAAGCGAGATATGGACTGGTTTATCGAGGTTCGTACACGTGGCAGTCATCATTTTACCGTGTCGTGGCTTTGCCCTATCACACAATCAGGTAGGGACTGATATTATTTTTATGCCATGTTGGAAACTACCCTAAACACTAGTTGGACAGAGATCTCAAACTTAATAAGTTATCAAAAATTCGAAGATTAAGTGGGGTATACATAGAATAGTTTTTATAGTTTTTAATTATATATATATATATATATATATTAATACATGTGAACATAAGATGTAGAAGCGTCATAGGGAACTCTTGACACGTCAGCAAGAGAGAGATTTTTTGACGACTAGGGTTTTTGGAGAGTTTGCAGTAAGGTAGGGTTTCCGACGGCCGTCATGGCTTCGGAGGAGTCGGAAACGTCAGTAACGCTGGCGACAGAGACATCCAACGTTCAAGGAAAACATTCGTCATGGGTGAAAATAGTGCAAAATGGTCCATCTCTCTGAGCATGTGTTAGATATGGACATGGTAGAGGGGAAGAAAATCGTGAAAGTACCAGATGAGGTGCTAGATATGGTACCTCTTTGGGATGACCTATTGGAAGGTCGGTTTCTAGCTTCTGCCCCACATGTTGCAAAGATTCACATCATTGTGAATAAGATTTGTCCATTGGGAGATCCCTCTATAAAGATTGTTGTTTTTCCAGTCAATGAAGTTACTGTCAAATTCCGGGTCAAGGATATGGCTACAAGGAAAAGAATCTTGTGAAGGGGAATGTGAAACATTGCTAATATTCCAATGGTCTTGTCAAAGTGGTCACCGGTAGTTGAAGAAGAAGAGGAGGAAGAGGTTAAAGTAATACCAATGTGGATTACAATGAAAAATGTTCCTCATAAAATGTTCTCATGGAAGGGATTGGGGTTCATAGCTAGTGCGGTTGGCAAGCCAAAGAAATTGCACCCTGATACCATACTATGCACAAGTTTTGAAGAAGCAAAAGTGTTTGTAGAAGCGGATATGACTAAAGAGTTGCCTAAATCTCATCGATTCAAATCGAAGTTAGATGTCGACGCAGAGGTGGATTTTATCTATCCTTGGCTCCCTGAAAATGTAGTATATTCTCTAAATGGGGACATACCCACAAGGCTTGCAAATCAAAGATCAAAGTATTGACAAGGCAAGATGATCTTGAAACAGTTGCAAAGAATGATGCGCCTGTAAAAGTTGCAACCGAGAACACTGTGGGAAGTGCAAAAGAAAGCAGGGAGACAGAGGTAGCAGAACAGAATGTTTCGCTGAACGTAAATAACACTCAAGAAGCTCGAGATGAGACTGTAGTTGCTGAAAATGAAACACGTGCTGCAGATGAGAACACATCTTTACAAACTTTTCTCGTCGACATTGAGGGAAGCTGGAGGGATGTTTCTATGCCAAAGCATGGTCGGCAAGGAAGTAAATCAGCAGTAGAGCACGTCACTGTGGTCTCACCATCCCAATTTTCGGTACTGTGGTCTCAGAGGAGATCTCAAAAGAGGTCTCAGGCGAAGTTTCAGAGGAGAAAACTGGAACTGACGAACTCCAAAATCAGAATGTAGAGAAAACAGGGAAAACAGAGAGGGGCGAGCGTTCATTTCGACCAAATTTCTCTCGTTTATCAACAACTCAAATCAAATCATCAAAGAAACTAGCTGCCTTAAGCATGAAGGAAGGACTTCCTAGTGCTGTAGGTAAAAAACGTACCCACAAGAAGAAATAATATGTCGGGGTTCTTCTGGAACGTTAGAGGGTTTAATAAATCAGTCAAACATTCTGTAGTGAAGAAGTGGGTTCAGGATCAAGGATTTATGTTTGGAGCATTACAGGAAACACGAGTAAAGGAAGGAAAGAGTCAGAGGATTTCAAACTCAGTCTTCACGGATTGGAATCTAATGTCCAACTATGAGTTCAATCCCCTGGGCCGAATATGGCTAGTGTGGAGACCAAAAGTTCGAGTCACACCTTTCTATAAGACTGATCAAATGATCACAGTCCCAGTTGCCCTTGGTGAAGATACATAAGAATTTTTCTATACATGTGTTTATGCTCAAAATACTGATTTGGAGAGGAGAGAATTATGGAATGATCTTAAAGCTCACCAGGACTCTCCAATCATTCGCCAAAAGGCATGGATAATCTCTGGAGATTTTCACGAGATTCTAGATGTTGAAGAACACTCGATGTATGGGATGAGGAACACAGTATCGCAAGGAATGAGAGATTTTCAGGCTGTTACACACCATTGCAATCTGTTGGATCTATATGCGCATGGCCCTCAGTACACATGGACAAACAAAAGAGAGGAAGGTCTTATATCAAAGAAACTAGACCGAGTTCTGATAAATGATCATTGGCTTGGATCATACCCTCAGTTATATAGTGTTTTTGATGCTGGAGGGTGCTCGGATCACCTACGCTGCAGGTTTCATCTAAGATCTGCACTAAATCGGCCTAAGAGGCCTTTTAAATTTGTTAATGCAGTTGCAGAGCTAGAAGGTTTCAAGCCACTTATGGAGAATTACTGGCAAGCCACCGACCCTATTTTGTTATCAACTTCCTCTCTCTATCGCTTCTCAAAGAAGTTAAAATCTCTTAAACCAAAAATACGAGTGCTGGCAAAGGAAAGAATGGGTAACCTCTATGTGAAAGCCAAAGAAGCTTATGAGAATCTGTGTATGCATCAAGAGGAGAATATCAGAAATCCAACGCAAGAAAACTTGGATAGAGAGAACAGTGCTTATGCACGTTGGGAACATGTTGCTAGATTGGAAGAGGGTTTTCTTAAATAAAAATCTAAGTTGCACTGGCTGAAGGTAGGAGACAAAACAACAAAGTTTTTCACCGGGCAGCAACAGCTAGAGAGATAAATAACTCGATCAAAGAAATCAAGTGCAGAGATGGCCGCATTGTTAAGCAACCTGATGAAATAAAGGAAGAAGCTGAGGGTTTCTTTAAGGAATTTCTTCAGTACCAGCCAGTGGATTTTCAGGGCATAGACGTCTGTAAGTTGCACGAGCTCCTACCATACCGATGCTCAGCGGCTGATCAGCATGAACTTACAAAAGAGGTAGCAGCAGAAGAGATCACCAAACTGCTGTTTAGTATGCCAAGTGATAAATCTCCAGGGCCGGATGGTTACACAGTGGAGTTTTTCAAAACAGCATGGCCTATTATAGGACCAGAATTCACTATTTCGGTTCAGTCTTTCTTCGTGAAGGGTTTCTTGCCAAAAGGAGTGAATACCACAATTCTGGCATTGATACCAAAAAAATAGTGGCTCGCGAGGTGAAGGATTATCGACCAATATCATGTTGCAACATATCCTATAAAGTCATCTCAAAAATAATAACTAACAGGCTGAAAATCACTCTGCCGGAATTCATTGCTCTCAATCAGTCTGCTTTCGTGAAAGGTCGACTTCTTATAGAGAATCTCCTACTTGCTACAGAGCTGGTGAAAGACTATCACAAAGACACTGTATCCTCTAGATGTGCTCTAAAGATTGACATCTCTAAAGCTTTCGACTCGGTTCAGTGGAGTTTTCTCATCAAAACATTAGAAGCTATGGAGTTCCCTCCAATGTTCATTCACTGGATCTCCCTCTGTATTACTACAACATCATTCTCTGTCCAAGTTAACGCCAAACTTGCTGGCTATTTTCAGAGTGCAAGAGGTCCGAGGCAAGGATGTGCGCTGTCGCCTTACCTCTTTGTAATCTTCATAAATGTTTTATCGAAACTGCTAGACAAATCAGCCAATAAGAGCAGTATGGGGTATCATCCTAAATGCAAGAATCTGGGGTTAGCTCACTTGAGCTTTGCTGATGATATAATGGTTTTGACTGATGGTAGAGTCAGATCGATAGAGAGCATTGTGGATGTGTTTAATTATTTTGGAAAGATCTCGGGACTAAAATCAGCATGGAGAAAATTACCATTTATTATGCAGGATTTCGGATACATAAACAGGTCTGTTGGAGCAGAGTTTTGAATTTGCATCTGACAAACTAAAAGTATGTTACTTGGGGTTACCATTGCTGACAAAAAGGATGGGGAAAGATGATTATGGCATCCTCATTGACAAGATAAGAAACTGTATCACCCATTGGACGAACCGCTTCTTATCGATGGCTGGTAGATTACAGTTGATCCGCTCTGTTCTTTTAAGTATTGTGAACTTTTGGATGGCTGGATTTGTCTTGCCAGGAGCGTGCATAAGGGAGATAAATAGCATATGTGCAGCTTTTCTCTGGTCGGGGCCTGACCTGAACACTAGGAAAGCTAAAGTATCTTGGGAAACAGTATGTCAAAGGAAGTGTGATGGGGGTTTAGGTCTCCGGTCACTGAAAGAAGTTAATCAAGTCTGCTGTCTAAAACTCATATGGCGGACACTATGCACACAAGCATCCCTGTGGGCTCAGTGGACTAAGATGAATCTATTCAAGAATGGCTCGTTTTGGTCTGTTAAAGAAACTAGTACAAAGGGTTCTTGGATGTGGCGCAAGTTGGTGAAGCTTCGGGATAAGGCCAAGGATTTACACATGATGCAAGTAGGGGATGGAAACAACACTTCATTCTGGTTTGACTCTTGGTCTAGAATGGGCAGGCTCTATGACTTATTTGGCTCACACGGCAGTATTGGCATGGGAATACCATTGACTACAACTGTCGCTATGGCTCTGAGATGTTTTTAATGAAGTAGAAAAAATCTGTGAGGATCAGAGGCTGAAGCTCACTGGCAGCATCGATACAGCACTTTGGAAACATAGTGAAGGAAAGTATGAAGCTGTTTTAAAGACAAAACAGACAAAGGAACTCATTCGAAAAGAAGACCCCCCGGTTCAATGGTGGAAGAGCATCTGGTTTAGGCACCACATTCCGAAATATGCTTTCTTTCATTGGTTAGCAATTCAAAATAGATTGGCAACTGGGGATCGCATGCTGACCTGGAATATCGGCGCAAATCCATCTTGTATTCTTTGTCAGAGTGCGATGGAATCAAGAGATCATCTCTTCTTTGAGTGTAGTTATTTGGAAGAAGTTTGGTCGAAGCTGATGCGGGGTCTGTTACAGAGTTCTTTCACAACTCTGTGGTCTGAGTTGATGCTGCTGATTATGGATAAAAATGGAGGGCTGCTGGAGAGAATTCTCACTCGGTACACACTGCAAGTGACTATCTCGTTCCTATGGCGGGAACGTAACGAGAGAAGACATGGTGGTACACCCATATTGGCAGGTCCCCTGGTGAAATTAATTGATAGGCAAATCAAAAACAGATGCCTCTCACTGCGACAAACCGGAGATTTGAAGTACACGGGAGCTTTAACAATGTGGCTTGCCACAAGATAGCAGATTTGTGTTGTAACTAAGCTTTAGCTTTCTTAAAAAACAGTTGCACTTGTTGTAACCAAAGTAGTTTTTCTTTTGAATAAACTTAACATATATCAAAAAAAAAAAAAAATTTGATTTAAATGATTTTTTTAACGATCAGTCGGTTGTATAAATGATTAATTGGAATTTAATACAGTTAATTGAATTTCCGATTTATTGTGCTGATGTTGACCAAATAGGGATGGTTAACCACCGTCGAACCCCTAAGCGGGCGTCTAGTCGGCTAAGCGCCCGCATTTTAGAACACTGTTTCTATGTTGATAAAAGATAAAATGGGACATATTACCGACTTTTGAAAAGTTGGGTGTATTTTTTAATTAGAGAAGCTGGTTCTTTGCAAAAAAGAATCAGAATACTATACTTACATTTTGCATTCAGATAATAATTTAAAATAACAGTTCGGAAACAACAGCTAGACTACTAGCAAATTGTACAGAACTTCAATCATTTTTGAGTATGGAATAAAGAGTTTTTCTAAAACTGAATACGAGGTGTCAAACTATTATTGATCGTCCTAGGAGATGAATCCAAAAACTCTAGTAATATATCATAATTACATAATTATATACTTAACAACTTTTTATGGGATTTCAATAAAAATATGAGTGATTAGTTGAATATATAGATAATAAATAATTAGAATATGGATACTATGTACATATATGAGTGTTTAGTTGTATATATAGATAGTAACTAATTGTAATATGGATACTATGTTTATATATTTGGTAAAGTGGATGTACAAACATTGGTGAAATGACTAAAACACCTTCATGATGGAGTGGAGCAAAACCTTGTGAAACACATACATTGTTTTCTATCGGACACGGATCATAGACTTTTTCTCATCCAAAGAACAAAACCTATATTAATTTTCTTGTGAATGAGATCGATAACAAATCAACATACTATCCAACAGTCCATAAAATTTCATGGTACCTGTGAAGTTAGTGTTTTCCATCGTTTTCACCACCACCAAAGCGTCTCAGAGTTGCAAGACTGAAATGCGAGTTGTCACAACAGTTGAAGAGGCTAGATGGTGTTAGTACTTAGCTTACTTTGCCTCCTCTGACTCAGAACCACTCAATTTCATCATCGAGTTCAAGTAAGTGTAGATCTCCTTCCAGATCTCCTTTCTTATGACTTTCACTTCTTTCAGTGACTTTCTCTCTTCTTCTTACCTTTTTCAGTTCTCAAAGAGATGAAGATCTTCACCGATCCACTTGCATGTACAAAATAAGTGACTCCCATCCATACCAATGCTCTTTCCTGTGATTTTTATTAACCAAATACCTTATTGGTTTCCTTTCTTTATTCTTGTTTTCAGATTTTACTTTTTATTTTCTTAATGCAAGATAATCCAACTAACAAGACCATCTTGAGTTCATCCACTATAGATTAGGAAAAACCTTGGTCATAGCAAGGCCTCTTTGGAACACACTTCCAAGTAAACACTTAATTAGAAAATCCACACCATTTAGAGTAGTATAGAATTTTTGTAGATCTACAAAACCATTATTGACTTTATCTCAAATGAAATAGTATTTAGTATTAAAATGCTTTGTCATGTCATGATGTTTTAGCCAATTATATTGCTCTTTGTGAATCGCAGAATAACTTGTATTTCTTAAAACTGAATCTCAATTTACCCCAAATCATTCTCAACCATTTACCCTCCTTTGCTACCTTAGTAAGAACCATATACTCAACCTTTGTAGTTGATAACACAAGTACAGACTGAGATGTGGCTCGCCAACTGACAGTGTTTCCCCAACCTGAAATATACATATGCTAAAACAGATTACCTTATATCCAAATATGTACCATAGCCTGAAACACTGTAAATAACTATATCAAACTCCTCTTGCATAGTAAATTTAAGTAAATGTGAAGTGCTCACGTTAAATACTTAAAACCCATCTAACTGCATCCTGATTTCTTTCGATTTCCCGGGTAACACTCTCTTGTTTGATGAAAGGAAAACTTGTGTGCGCTTTCACTGTGAGATCCGTCTTGTTGGAGATTTCAAATTTTCAGAAGAGATTTTTACCACAATGACTACTTTGTGTGGCTACTTTTGTACCTTTATCTTAGGTGACTACTTTGCGTAGTTATCAGGACTGATTTCTATTCTTTCGGCAGCACATGGGATGGGTGAACTGCAGCCAATATCATTATGATTACAAGATTTCGGAAACCTCAGGGGCTGACAGCTGAAGAATAAAAGGAGGCTCTCTGTTGTAAGGCGGATTGCACTAAGAACCATGAGATGTCTACTTGAAACATCGCTTTGCAGGTTAAACTTAAGCAGCTGGAGATCAATTCGAAGACCAAAGATGATAATATTAAGGAGCTCAAGATCTCTACGACCGGTCTTCGTTCTTGTCTCAAAGGGGTGGAGCAGCATTTTGAGCTTGCTATGGTCACTGCCGAGCAGCGCAAAGCTTGATTCATAAAGGAATTGGCTGATAATCAGAAGGAGAATGATAAGCTAGACAATTGGTTTGAGCTGACTCAAAGGGCTCACGAAGAGGAGCTTCATAGGTTGAGTGCTTCGAAGGCCAAAGCGATTCACATGCGGTTAAGGGGACTCACTGGGTGATGCCAGCGAAGTACAAGCCTTGTTTTGACAAGGTCAAACAGGTTTTGGTGAACGACAAGGTGGTGCAAGACCACGCCTTTCTGATGTCCCTTGCAGCTGGGAGGACTGGTCTCATAGACTATATGGAGAAAAGAGGTTATGAGGGTTTGGAACCAGATCGGGAAGAGTGGGAGAAGTCTCTCAAGGATTTCCAAACAGATCTTGATGGGATGGAAATTTTCCGGTGGATTTGAGGATTTTTTTGGTCTTTTTTACGATTCTAGCTGCAACAGCTTCTCCTTAGCGCCAACCCCCAAGGTGGATCCTCCTGTTAATAGAGAAGTTGGGACTGAGGCTGTCGTGATGCAGACCAAGAGATGCCTGGTGTGAAGGACGCAAATATGACTTTGGATCAGTTTGGTTCAAACCTCCCCTCTATCTCTACCGCGAAGGCTTGACAAGCTCGAGAATAGGTCTTGCATGAACTCTTTATTTATTTTATTTTATTTTATTTCTGGATTTCCGAAGAGATCGGGAAGGTTTTTATCCAAACATGTGCACGATGAGGCTTTAACCTTAATAATTTTTCCCTATTTATATTTTTTGCATTGTTTGATATCGTATTTGCCAAGACTTTAGTTATTGTGTTATAAGAGGCACCAGATTGCAGGAAGGTATGACTTATTTCTGAGCTAAAATAGGTTCAAAATAGATTTGACTTATCCTGTATCAGAATTGGTTTTAGGTGCGGGAGATTTGGTTTATCATGTACCCACTTATGTGTTATTTAGGATGTTTGGCAGTTACTGTTTCTCAAGTGTTTGTGGGTATAGCCTGACTTCCTGCTAAAATAGGCGTGTCTAAGTTCACACAGGGCATGGTGAATGATCTCAACAGATGCACAAAAGACATCGGACTGCCTGGCCAAAAAGTCGATGGAAATAGCGAGTGAGCACTAATCCAAAAGGCTTTATCATATTATAAATATTCGTAGAGCTAGGGAGCTCGCCAGTAGTTATATTTAGGAATCTGTGGTGAAATAGAACTCATGAGCTCATATTTGATAAGAGCTACTGAGCTCGTATTTGATAAGAGGTATTGAGCTCATATTTGATTAGAGCCAGGGAGATTGTAATTTGGAACTAGGAAGTTCTTATTTGATGTAAAATGGATTTTATTTTATTAATAATTGTATCCAAAGTGGGATCAAGTCTTGTCTTGACCTGGTTATCTCACAGTTCGCCTATATTATTTCTATTACCAGCGCGTCGTTAGGTATTGCCGTTTTTTTCTCCTTGGATTCTATGATTATTTGTCTTGTATCATCTCTATGGCATTTATGAATGTAGAGCTTACTTGTTTTCTGTAATTTCTGAGTGCTCTTACGGAATAGTTGCAGAAGGAGTTTCCTTCTATTATCACATTAACTCTCTTTCTTGAGACCGATGACCAGATGAATTGATATTTTTAAAGTTATTTAATACTTTTCAAAGTTAAAACATATCTTGTAGTTAGTTATCAAAAACTAATGTGGAAGACTTCAAAAAGTATTTTTTCGTTAACTAGAAACATTAATAAACATGAATGTTTGTAATCTTGATATGCTCAAATTGACCTTAAAGCTACTCTTTAAATAAGAGTTTAATGTAGTATTTGAGGATCAAATCCATATGGAGTGTAGTGAAACGGTGTGTTTTGTTCTAGCAGGGTAATAAATATCCTAAACAATTAACTATCAAATTAACCATAATCTTAACACAGTCAATAATACTCTTGCCAAGAGAGATCATGTGTAGTATTTAGGGATCGAATCCACAGAGAGCAAAGTCACACAATAGATTTCTTATTTCTAAAGACTAAGCTAGGTAAATATATATATTGATAGTAAATAATCAGATTAAGGAAATATTTTTGTCAAGTAGTAGGATGCAATATGGAAATATGCTACTAATGCAAATATAGAGATATTCTATTAACTAACTATGAATGTAAATATGCTAGATCTAAGGTTTCAAGCTTAATGAATTATAATGGATAGGAAGCACGAAAATGTAAATATTATAGAACTCAAATGTTAACTATTCTGACCTTTTTAACTCCAACTCTCGTATGCGAGCAAAAAGAACGACCATCCATCGATGGCTAGGGCCTGGTGTCGATCGACAGTGAAATCAGAAGGAAGTATATGCGAGATTTGATAAGTCCACCAGACTTATTAGACCAACTCTCGCATGTGCCTAACAACCTAGTTCAACAAAATCTATTCTGGCACATAACCTACTCTCGTAATTGTCCATGTCCTATCATCGAGATCCTAGTTAGCTACTCTAAAATACAAGAATTAAGAACAACTCAATTGATGGATATTAACTTAGCCTAGCAATCCTATTTTTGGGCTAATCCATGATTGCTATCATTCAACCCTAAATCTAATTTATAGCTACTCAAACATGATTTTTTTTCACATAAATCATAGATGAATAGAATATATATGAAATATAAAATATATAAAAACCAAAGGAGTTCATGGAAGAATCTAAAGGAGTCTCTCCTTTCTCTCCTAATACAAAATGAGTGGAACTAAAATGCTTTGTAAAAACTTTGTCTTCTTCTTTTTTTTTCTCTGTCTTTGTCTTCATTAGACATAAATATAAAGCCCTAAAATTAGGTCAAAACTCGTCCAGGACATTTTCGTCTTTCTGACTTTGGCTTTGATCATCGATCGATGGCAAGGGTGCTACATCGATCGCTCTCGAGCTTAGATCATCGGTCGACGCCAAGTGTGTTCCATCGATCGGTGGCTTTGTCGACTCCCTAGATGATCAGCTACGGGTTCTTCTCTTCAAGATGCTCCAAAAGCTCCAAGTATCTCATATATATTCAAAGCATTCCTGGATCTGTAAATACTCTAAAACATAGTCTAGACACACATAATAGACTCTAAATAGAGCCTATAACATGGCTTAAAACTTGTAATAAATAGGCTATATCAACTCCCCCATACTTAACCTTTTGCTTGTCCTCAAGAAAACAATTATGTGAAAGAGGTTTTGAAAAGTGGGGACCCACATAATATCTAAGTATAACTATCACCCTACTTTGTTGCAACCACATCCTATCAAGTCAATCATAGATAAACTTTATATACTCTATCCTAGTATAGCAACCAAATCTATTCTACCAACAACTTAGCAAATACTAGCTTGACTCACCCCTCTACTAATCTCATTTTTTGCATAAAATAAAGGTGTATGCTTTACTTTGGGAGTATCGATCAAAGGACACATGAATTCTTACATCTGCAAGTATCTGAACAACTAGGTACAAAGTCTTCTCTGATCCATTTCTTCCCTCTTTTTATCTCTTCTCTGAATCTTTTTAGATCTCAATGATGCCATCTCATTCTTTTTTATTTTATTTTTATTTTTCTTTTTCTTTCTTTATCTTTCTTTTGGGCAAAGTTGTAGGCGAATAATGGGGACATAGGTAATTTACCTACCCCTCGTTTCCAACAATGTGTGATCATTCTTCGAATTAGAATAGCTGAGTCATTGGTAATTTACCTACCCCTATGCATCTTGGGAAATTATCTCAATATTTTAAGCTTTTAAGTAGATGCTGAAGAGAGAGAGAGAAGGAAACCAAAGTTGCAATGACTTGTACCTACAAACTTGCAGAAAGAACCTGATCCAGTGTATACCAAGCCCCAAAGCAAGCTGATAATGTCAGGATTAGTGTTGGAAATCAGCTTCGGTTCCTTCAAACTTCCTAAGCAAGTGTGATATAATGGCATGATGATCCATTTTAGTATCTCTAGTAATCTCTGCAAATAACTTTTTTAAATGGTGCTAAGGTGTGGTTAGTCAATAATAAATTTTGATCATAATCTCCTTTTGACTCAATAAAACTTTTTTTGAAAAACTTATATATATATATATATATATAGCAAAATAAAACTCAAAATAAATCAAATAGCGTTAGCAAACCTCCCGCAGACTTAAATTACACTATCCCTAGTGTAATCTGCCCCGGATTGGTTAGGAATTTTTTTAATCATAAGTAAGTAGTTTAATTAAGAAACTATATACCAGATTCTGTAATAGAGTGTCGATCGATGTGAGGTGTTTCGTGTCGATCGATGGTGACTCTATGGTGTCGATCAATGTCTGACCTGTAAGTTTTGACTTTTTTTTTATAAGATATAAAACTCAAAATAGGAAACAATATTAGTAAACCTCCCCCAGACTTAAACAACACTGTCACCAGTGTTATTTAGTCCGAGATTGGTGAAGGAAATAAACCATAAGGACACAATTTAATAAAGGAAAACGGTGTACCTGCCTGCTGATGGTGACCGTCGATCGACACAGTTAAGTGGCGATCGATCGATATTGTGGTTGCTCTGCGATCTATGCTGGCCAGCCATTGATCAATCGATGCTTAGGTTGCTCCATCGATCGACAATGATCAAGTGTCGATCGATGCTCTGTGCAGACTCATGTTCCTTTTTCTTAAAAAACATGTAATAGTATAATAAAATCCAAAATTAGACTAGTATAATCAAGAAAACTAATTAAAACTTACTAAACAACGGGTTGCCTCCCCCTCAGCGCTTGGTTATAGTCTTAAGCTCGACGTTTGAACTTTCTAACTAGTATGGAGGTGGATCAACACATGGAAAACAAGTATCTATGTCTTCTTTGCTCATCTGAAACCATGTACCAATAAAGGTGTTCATTGCTTCATCACTCCTAGTTTTCTCATTCTTTGTAACCTCTCTAGCAACCTCCATTGAATGCATTCTTCTTTGTAGGTTCTCAATACTGCGTTGTAGCATTCTAAGTCTTGCAATTGTAGTCTCTGATATATCTTCCAAGTGTTGAGAAATATCTTCTTTCATTAGGCTCTGAGAAAAGGCAATCTCATCAAACCTATCTTCCAATTATGTTTCTGATGCTGGCTTATGCATGTTAGCCTCAGTGTCAATCGACAGTCGTAGGGTGCCGTCGATCGATGCTCGTTCGTCTGGCCTAATCGCATGATGTCTTTGTATAGTATCCAAATATTGCTTCATCTCATCCATGCGTGTAGTCAAACTGGTAAGGCATCTGTCTATAGGATAGTAGACATCATCAAGCCTTGTGTAGAATTCATCCAGTAAAATCACTTGAGCTTTGTAGACCTCATGCACAATATCATCAATCTCTGCTCTGCTGTATGTCCTTTGATTCTCCATAGACATATTGATCCTTGCTGCATGTTCTAGTAGACATATGTAGCTCTGCTCAAACATAGTAGCTCTCTCTAGAACTACTCTGATGTCTTCAGCTTGCACATTCACTACTCTTCCGTCTGTAGCTCGTGCATTACCATTCTCATCTTTGTAGATGCCATACTCATCTTTCTTTTCCCAAAGGAAAATTCTTCTGCTTTCAGCATCATAAGCTCTTGTGCCATGCTAGATACAGCCGTCAATCGATTCTGGGTGTGTCCTATCAATTGATGTTGAACTCTGCGGATAGTAGGCAGTTAAAGTACAAAGTTTGTGGAACTTCGGAAGGGTACTATTGATCGATGCTCGTTGTCTGTTGTCGATCGATCTAAGATGTGGAGACGTGTATGGAATATTACGGATCGGCTTGATCTTCTGCTTCTCTATGTCGATCAACACTAAATAAGGTGCGTCGATCGATGCACGTCTCTCCACTTTTGCCCAGCTGGCGTCCTCTGATACTAGGTCATGATATTCAATCAGCTCTCCTTCTCCATCGATCGATGGTGTATGGTGGTCGTCGATCGATTCTTGATTACCAAGTTGTTGCCCAAACAGATTTCCAGCTCCATTGGCCACTGCAAGCATTGTGCTATCAATGGAATCTAGTTTGGACTATGCTTCTTGATCAGTATCGATCGATGGCGAATGGTTGCCGTCGATCGATGTCGATTTTCCCAAATTAGTGGGAAATTTGGAAGACACCAACCTCTTCCATTGCAGTACCACAATACTCGATTCGCTCTTCCTCTATGTAATCTTCGTCGTACTCGAGATAGGTAGGGTGTACTTACCATATGCATGGCATGTGCTGGTTGTTTCTGGGATGAGGCTGTCGATCGATAACATAGGGTGGGTGTCGAACGATTGCTGAACAGCAAACGCGTTGATCGGTGCTCTGGGTTGGGTGTCGATCGATGCTCTGGGTTGGGTGTCGATCGATGCTATGGGTTAGGTGTCGATCGATGCTCTGGGTTGGGTGTCGATCGATGCTCCATCCTCAGGCTCCTCGATGAACTCATAATTGCAGAAACATGTGGCCACAAGTTCTGCATCATTAGACAATTCAATCAGGATAGCCTTGCTCTTATTCTTAACAGGTTCATATAAAACGTTTTGATCAATTAGGGATAGATACAACCTGTTTTGCTTCATCTCGCAGATGGTCCCACTGTAACCATATATGCTCTCCCAAGTAGTAGTGAAGAGTTCCAATCAATCTGGATGTCCATCACATAGAAGTCTACTGGGATTAAGGTGTTGTTGATTTGCACTAGAACATCTTTCACTATCCCTCCTGAGTTCACTTTTGAGCAGTCTACAAATGTGAAAGAATCATTGGAGGGTTCCACCTTCAGGTTAAGCTCTTATGCCATAGTTTTTGGCATGATGCTTACTGATGATCAAGTATCACAGAGGGCACTGGGGTATTCGTTACCTTTGATCAAACGTGGCACCGCAAACTTCCCATGGTCACTTTTCTTCTTCAGACAAGTCATTTGTTTCATCCTTTCCCTGAGGTGATTGAATATGATCTATATATCTTCTTCTGTCTCCCTTGATTCCCTGAAAAACATTCGCAACCTGTGTGTATAGTAAGCTTCATCAAAAGGGATGTCTAAAGGAATTTTGGAGATTTTTTTAACAAAGCTATCCATCTCCTTTTCATTAGCTTCTATGAGTTGATGTTTGGGGATCTTTGCTTTCTCTTGGAATGACCTTCATCTTCTCTATCAAGATCCATGGCTTCAGATGTGTCAGTATTCTGTGTTGAAGCTGTCGTGGTCGGACGCACAATCAAATTGGCATTGATGCTTGGTAGTCGAACCGGCTTCCTCATCTATCGATCGACGCTGAATAGAGTGCGTCGATCGATGCTTCTATCTCTCTGTCGGTCGACTGTCTCGTGTCTATATCGATCAACGTTGGTCGATTCACACGAAGCTACTGATGCTGCAGTAGCTGTTGCCGATCGATGCTTATTCCTTGGTATCGGTCGACACCAGTGCGAACTGCCAAATGACATAGAACTTTCCACATGAAAATCTCCTTCTTGGAGCTTTTCTCTCTTAACTTCCTGCCAAAAATCATCATCAATCAATGCATTGACATGGTGCTTCTGTCCAGCCTCCTTGATTCTTTGACCTGCTGCATTACACAGATGACCCTCGAGGTCATGCATGCCTCCATTCTCACCCCTAATCAGTATCAAAGTCGCAACCATCTGAACTCGTCTGTGTTTGTCGATCGATGCAGGTTTGTTGATGTTGATCGATGCGGAGTGATCAATGTTGGTCTATGGTGGAGTTCAGATGATGGTCGATACGGTCCGTGAAGAAGTGTCGGTCGACGCGGTACTAGTACTGTCGATCGATGCTTGTCGTCTTTGCTTACGGATCAAGCGTTCAAGTCTGTCAAGGTCAAAGGGAGATATTAGTTCTTGTCCTTTGTTGCTCCTGGTGCTTCTTTGCATGTACCTGAAAAAAGGGAAATAAATTATTAGTAGCTTAAAAATCAGTAACAAACCTAGACTAAATCCTAGAGATTAAATCTAATGGGATCTATGCTCCCCGGCAACGACGCCAAATTTGACACGGTGTGTTTTGTTCTAGCAGGGTAATAAATATTATAAACAATCAAATGTCAAATTAACTCTAATCTTAACACACTTAATAATACTCTTGCCAAGAGAGATCAAGTGTAGTACTTAGGGATCGAATCCACAAAGAGCAAAGTCACACAATAGATTTCTTATTTCTAAAGACTAAGCTAGGTAAATATATATATTGATAGTAAATATTCAGATTAAGGAAATATTTTTTGTCAAGTAGTAGGATGCAATATGGAAATATGCTACTAATGCAAATATGGAAATATTCTATAAACTAACTATGAATGTAAATATGCTAGATCTAGGATTTCAAGCTTAATGAATTATAATGGATAGGAAGCATATAAATGTAAATATTCTAGAACTCAAATGTTAACTATTCTGACTCTTTTAACTCCAACTCTCGTATGCGAGCAAAAAGAACGACCATCGATAGACGGCTAGGGCCTGGTGTCGATCGACAGTGAAATCAGAAGGAAGTATATGCGAGATTTGATAAGTCCACCAGACTTATTAGACCAGCTCTCGCATGTGCCTAACAACCTAGTTCAACAGAATCTATTCTGGCACATAACCTACTCTCGTAGTTGTCCATGTCCTATCATCGAGATCCTAGTTAGATACTCTAAAATACAAGCATTAAGAACAACTCAATTGATGGATATTAATTTAGCCTAGCAATCCTATTTTTGGGGTAACCCATGATTGCTATCATTCAACCCTAAATCTAATTGATAAGTACTCAAACATGATCTTTTTCACATAAATCATAGATGAATAGAATATATATGAAATATAAAATATATAAAAACCAAAGGAGTTCATGGAGGAATCTAAATGAGTCTCTCCTTTCTCTCATAATACAAAATGAGTGGAACTAAAATGCTTTGTAAAAACTTTGTCTTCTTCTTTTTTTTCTCTGTCTTTGTCTTCATAAGACATAAATATAAAGCCCTAAAATTAGGTCAAAACTCGTCCATGGCATTTTTTCGTCTTTCTGACTTGGGCTTTGAAAATCGATCGATGGCAAGTGTGCTACATTGGTCGCTCTCGAGCTTAGATCGTCAGTCGACGCCAAGTGTGTTCCATCGATCGATGGCTTTGTCGACTCTCTAGATGATCAGCTACTGGTTCTTCTCTTCAAGATGCTCCAAAAGCTCCAAGTATCTCATATATCTTCAAAACATAGCCTAGACACACATAATAGACTCTAAATAGAGCCTATAACATGGCCTAAAACTGGTAATAAATAGGCTATATCATGTAGGCACACAATATACTACAAATATTATTATTTTACTCCTTGTACTAGTTATACGGTGTGTTCTTCGTTGTCGGAAATTTTGTACATTGAAGTTGAGATTCAATTTTATATGAAAAAATATATTTAGATTGATAATGAATTAGTTGATTTGAGATAAGAGCAAAAATTTGTAAAGATTGAAGATTTTTTTTTTCAATTTGGATTATGAGATAGAAAAATTGATGAAATGAGAAATTAAAAATCTGTGGTTTTAGGGTTGTGAATCGGGATGAAATAAACGAAAATGAAGTAATATGGAAGGGATTAGATGAATGACAGTTGATTTTGAATTTGATTTTCAAAGAATGGTGATGAGAAATGGGATGGATAACGCAAAATGGTGATGAAGAAAGGGAGGGATTTGGGGATTTGGGGATTTTGGTTAAAATTCGGGTTAGGTTAAGTTGGGTAGATGGATTTAGATAGTTAATGTTTGAGTTATTAAATAAACATAATTTTTTAGGTTTTAAGGAGTTTTTGCTTATATTTTTTAAATTAATTCAAAAATAAAATAATATGAGTCCATTTTAGTTTGTTTTTTAATCCTTTCGAGGGCCATTTCAGAAAATGATCCATATAAGTTTTTTGTGGCATTTTTTCCTTAGAATCAGTATGCTCTGATACCAAGTTTTATGATAATGGTTTCAACTTTGTAAAAAGCGGAAAGGTTAAAGGAAAATGTGTTATATTGATCGATAAGAGTAACAAGTAGAAAGCTTTTAAAGAGTCTCCCTCTCCACATGCACAAGATGATCAATCTGTTGGGAATGTCCTTAAATCATTTGTATTTATTAATTGTATAAAATTAGATAGTTATAATGTTTTGATAGAAACCACTTGTAATCTATAGATTAAGAATCCATTACTAATTTTATATAGTTTTACATGGTCACACACCTAAACAAATTGGATCAATGATATAATTGGTTTTATAACTAACATAAATTTATATATGTGTAATATATGATATAAGAATTATATATATTTATATGTTCAGCTTCATAAGACAAAGAAGTTATTAATATTCATAAGTGGGCTTTTGTCCAATGGACTAATTGCGCGAGTTTAGTCATGTATGTTGTTAGATCAAAAAGGTGTTGTCTATATAAGACAATATTACTTTGATGATATGATCATCCACTTACGACGACAAGCCCTAAAATATATAAGAGAGACAAAACGTTTGTCAAGTCTTTGGGATTTGATCTCGACGACACTAGCATTCCATTTTGATCCAGTTTGTGTGCGTATAGATACAAGTAGGAGGCACAACGTTTAGAGTGCTAAATAACCTTGATTTGTTCTTATTCTTTGTTCTGCTGCAAATCATCCAGGTATATTCGAGATCAAAATATCTAAATTTATTTCAGTATAAATATGAGATTCTAGACAACTGAATTCATAAGTAGGTTTATAAATCATTATAAACCGGTATGAATTCCTATAGTATATCAAAGCCATGTTGCATAATATTGATCTGAATTTAGTATTATATATATATATGATATATAAATTTTGAAAGTGATTATAATTTGATTATAATCAATCGCTTTAAAGAATTTACATACGGTTGAAAGTGCTTCATCACCTATGCACACTACAAGGAAACATGGTATATTCTGATGAACATTCCGACAGACAGTAAAATCATCAGAAAAACCGATGTATTTCCGACGATATACCGAAGAATTTGTAAAATCCACGTTCGTTGGAATGTCGTCGGAAATTTCCTATGACATTCCGACGACCTCTCGAGGAAAATAAATGACCGTTAGGCCAACCATTAAAATGGTTTATAATTTAATAGTCGTCGGAATATCATCGGAATATACCGATGACATTCTGATGGACTACAGGACCGTTGAAAGTTCTCAGTATTCCGACGACAATTACGATGAAATTTTGAGGAAAAATATAGGCGTTTTATAGTCGTTGTAATCGTTAATAATTCCGACAAAATTCTGACGAAAAATAATTTTCTGTCGGAATGTCATCGGAAAAATAGATAGTTTTTTCTATAAATACTAGCTCCCCTCATTCACTTCATTCACTCTTCATTCTAGATCTCTTCACTTTCTTTAGTCAATACAAATCCAAAAAACCATGTCTACTAGAAATTATTATCGGTCGTGGATGGATAAACCTCATTTGGATCCAAACACCAATTTGCTTACGGAAGAATACATATAAGGTATTGGAGAATTCATGAGGCTGGTCCGACAACAACCGGAAGCAAAAACCGTTATTTAAGATATGTAATGGAAAAATAGATCACTAATATGTTTTAAATATATAGGTGACTGAAGGTATAGGCAGAGGTGTAGTGTTCGAAGATTGAATATGCGAATTTGTACGAGGAACAAACTATGTTGTCAAATAATATCGAAAATATTGTACACGAGGATATGCATTCACAAAGAAAGGACATTCTAGAACAACTTTTGATGCTTGTGTTTCGTGTTCATCTGGTGATGATGTGTACTACGGCAACATCAAAGAAATTTTGGAAATTCAGTATCCCGGTATGGTTGAATTGAGGTGTATTGTATTCTGTTGTGATTGGTATGACAACACCCCAGACCGCAGAGTTAAAATTGACGCATTTGGTGTTACAACGGTTCATTCGCGAAGGAAGCTTCAATATTATGATCCATTTATTTTTGCTTCGCAAACTGATCAAGTAAGTAAATTATTTATTCCTAAATATACAATTATATAATTATCATTTTACATATTAATAATATCAAAATTTAATTTATAGGTTTGCTACATCAGTTACCCTCGGGTTACATATAGAGATGATCCTTGGATCACTGTGACGTCAATCAACCCTAGAAGACGAGTGGATGACAGTTCAGATAATTACCCATTACAACCAAATTCTACGAGCAACATGAGTCTAGTTGAAGATTCTGGAAATATTGAACTAGTTGTAGATTTTACCGATTTTGGAGATGATTCGGAATCTGAGGCTGAATTTGGCGAGTTTGACGAAGATTCTGAAGATTCTACAAATTCTGAAGATTCTGAGTAGATTTGCAAAATTATTTGTATTTCTTATAAGTAAGTTATTTGTTGTTTTTATATATTTAAAACCTTGGATAAAATATTGTTTTATCTTTTTCTAATTTTGTTTTTTCTAAGTAATTTGGAGGAGTTTTAGAAGTTATTGTAAGTGTTTTAAAAGTTATTAGAGTATAAATTCCAGAAAAAAATAAAAATCTAAAAAACATAAAATGGTCAGAATTCCTTCGGACTATTCCTACGATATATTGACGAAACCGGGTTTATACAAATGTCGTCGGAATTCCGTAGGCAGCTTTGTCTCGTGCTGTGACCTGACCATCGCCTGGAGAGCTCATTTCAACCCCTGGCCTCTTCCTGCTTTTCTTCTTCGATCCTTCAGGCTCCGCTTCGAGCAGATTCTCCATGTCCGGTTCAGTCAAGAGAGCCACTGAAGGTTGATCTGGGGATCTGCAGGAACTGTCCCTTCGAGGTCCATACCGTCGAGTATGAACATCGGATTGGCGCCCAGGAGGTTTAGCTCGCCACTGATCATCGCGCTTAAGTCCGGAAGCTCTTTCATTGCCCTGGTTCTTTTGATGTGAATCTGCTCTTTCTTCATGAAAAGCTGCAAGTGTTTCTTCCCGGGATCTACCGAGCGATGTTAGAAGCCAAGTCAGCAGCAAAGATAAGAGAAAAGAATGTCAGTCCGCAGATAAAGCGACTAAAGGAACTAACAAGATACGAGAACTAAATAGACAGAAAGTCCAAACCTCTCGAGATGCGCACTAACTATCGACATATTCTCTCTTCGCTAATGTCTGGCCAAAACTGATGACTGAACGCAGCGACCACACGAGCGTTATCAAAAAATTCTCCCGGGTAATTGAGAGTCTTCGGATGGTCGACTGCAAAACAAAAGAAAACGAGTAAACGGTTAAAGCTTGAAAAAAAAAATGGTCGACAAACGCGATCTACTGTATCTATACACTACAAGAAATACCGACTTTGTTAGCACAACGATAAATAGATAGGTTTGCCGCAGCTATGGTAGATCCCCCATATCGTAGCATTTTCGCATGAGCTATAGTAAATAGATATGTTGTAGCGGTTTTACTCTGCTATATTATTATATTTTTATAGCGCCTTTGTTTTGCTATTATTAACTTTTCTATGGCGTTTTTTACGTGCAATAAAATTTTATATAATGAAATTGATATTTTTCCATGGAATATGTATTCGTAACGTTTGTCATTGTGGAGATGTGCACCGAAAATAGCATTTTTCTGTTGTTCTTGAATAATATTAGGCAGCTTGTTTGTCGTGCTAGTACGGTAACTTTCATAGCTTTTTTATGTCTCATTATATTGTATATTGACACATTTTTTGGTCTGGTTTTGTGCTATATTTGTTTTTATTTGGATATTTAATTGCATAATTTATATATTTAATTGCATAGTGGAATATTTAATTGCATAATTTATATATTTAGAAAACAAAATAAATTTACAATATAATTGATTCTAATTAATAGATTCATAAAAATTACGAAAATGCCAAAACAATATAATGTTACTTCAATAGATGATAATTATGCAAAACAAACCATGAAAGCAAACAATTATAGAACCATGCCACTAGTTTTGACGACTACCATTGCCTCTTGAGGACTGTCCTAGGTGTTGTTGTGGGCGTCTCACTGGAGCTGAGTTGTGGGCATCCAGTGCTCTCATACAGTGGTAGAACACTGGGTCGATGTCTTCTTCAGGTTCCTCAATGCGGATCAAGTACCCTTGAGAGGTTTTGAACTCGGTTCTGGTTATCTCTTCCACATTGTTTCCTCTTGAGGACTGTCCTGGTTCTTCTTGTAGATGTTGTTGTTTGAGTTGTGGTTTCACTCCACATGCCGTGAGTCAGTAGATGATTCCCTTCCTTGCTTCCATTGGAGTCATAATTGACAAATTTAAGACAAGTTAGATCTATAGGATACTAAGTCTAAAAAATCGACGTGGAAATTTGATACGAATAGGATAATAAGTAATAAGTGTAAACATCTTAGAATCAAAATCTCTATCCTTGATATGGAGACTTCCGAGATCTGTTAGGCTTTGAATATGTCGGGATCTGCAAGAGATAAGAGAAATCTAATCATGAGATGGAGGAGTTAAATCTAGGGTTTAGAGGTTGCAAACCTTTAACAGAGATTCATGAGATGAAAGACCCGAGATGGAATCGTGGTGGTAACATAGATTCGTGGAGAAGAATCGTCGGGATTGATGGAAGAGGAGAGATTCGTTGTGGTCAAAGAGAAATTCACTGTGGTTTGAGATGGAATGGTGGTGGCTACGAGAGATTCATGGTGGTTTAAAATGGAATCGTCGGGAGCGATAGAAATAAGGGAGATTCGTGGTGGTTTGAGAGAGAATGCTGGTGATTACAAAGAGATTCGTGGTGACAATACCTCGAAACATACCTCGAAACATGTCCCAGCTGACCACAGCCAAAACACATAATACATTTCCAATTATGAAGGCGACGGCAACAGGAACAACTCGGTAACCTAGACTGGTCTCCTCCTCTTCTATGGGACTTTGGAGTTTTCCCAGACTTAATCTGAGCTACTTTAGCAAGTTTCTGCTCCTTTGCCAAACCTGTCTCCTGCTCAGGAGCGTTCTCCATCAAATCTCCCAATTGTGATAAGTAACGACACAACACGTGTTGCAAATCTTTACTCGCATCTCATCCAAAACTTTCTAATAGAGTCTTCCTCTGAAATACCACGTCCTGAAAATCTGCGAAGTCGACTGAACTCAATCTCATATCACCCTGGCTTACATGCTCGAAGGCACTCTTCTTCCTATCCATGGATTCCTTTGGAAAATACTTCATATCGAACTCCCGGATAAAGTCTGCAAATGTAAGCCTATCCTGTCCGAAGTGGTTCAGTCAAACTCCCTCCCACCATACTAGAGCATCCCCACGAAGGTACTGTATAGTCAATCTTAGTGACAACTCTGGTGGACACTCAATAATCTCCAACTTCCGTTCCAGGCTTAGTTTCCAATCATGTGTAGCTGTAGCATCTACTATCCACCAAAATGCTCCATTTCCATATTTCTCATCTGACACGTCAGCCTATAGAACCTCTCATCACAACCCGGCTAAACCTGAGGTC
Source organism: Sinapis alba (assembly GCA_012274485.2). Classification (NCBI taxonomy): domain Eukaryota; kingdom Viridiplantae; phylum Streptophyta; class Magnoliopsida; order Brassicales; family Brassicaceae; genus Sinapis; species Sinapis alba. The sequence goes on along the minus strand of MU105956.1, from coordinate 86,851 downwards.
GCGGTAGATCCTGAACACCCCGAGTAAACTGCTGCGCTGGAACCTGCTGTAGTGGAACCTGAGAAAGGGGACCCTGCTGAACAGAATCCTGCTGACTAGGAGCCTGATGAGTCTGCTGAGTCTGAACTGGTGGAACCTGCTGGACCTGAATCTGGGGACCCTGCTGCATCTGAACCTGAAGACCCTGCTGAACTACAACCATCTGACGAGCAACTTCCTGTGCAGCTGCCCGAGCAGCCTCTTGGGCGGCTTGAATGGATGCCTCATGAGAAATGTTTTGAACAGACTCTTGAGCGGCCTGTCTGGCTGCGTCCTAAACCATCTGCCTCAAAGCATCCTAATCAATCGGTGGAGCTGCTATCTATGGAACCTCGGGCTGTACATGCTCATATCTTGCCTCTCTAGCATCTCTGGCGACCTGGGCACGGTTGGATCTTCTCTTTGGTGGCATCTGAAAGGAAGACAAATCAATTAACTTTCGCCGACCACTAAATACCAACAATTAAAAGAGTAATATCGAACAAAAGGGTGCTATTTGTTTTTACTTTTAAAATACCCAAATCCCCACAAATATTTTAAAAGTCATATAAAATATATTCAAAACCGAGTAAAAACCGAGTCTCCACAAATCGCTATCCCGGGTCGAAGCCGAGAGAGAACCACGCTCAGATACCAGAAATTGTAGCGCCCGCTATCAGAATTTCTATAATAAATAATAATCATCTCAAATTTTCATATATATATATATATACTCGACGGTCAACGTCCACGTCGGAAACCAATCAATAGAACATCATAAGTCAAATCCATAAATATCGATGCCATCTGAAATATAGATAATGACATAAATCCGAAAGTCTGAAATAGGAAATAACATAAACGATAAAATACAAGCGTCTATAAGCCCAATAACAATAAAAGCGATGAATCCCAAAAGCCCAATAGGAACAAAAGCACATGTCCACTAAATCACTCATGCTCGTCGGTCTCACATGAAAAAGGAAGAATGAGGGGTGAGCAACATGGGAGTCGCTCCGTGAGGTATGGGATGCTATCCCAAAGTCCGTAGACTCGGACATAGCACTCCGAATAAATATAAATTAATTCTAATACATGTCAAACACGGTACCTAAAGTACTCAAACAACAAACAATGATCCTAGTGAGTCGCGCACTCGCTGCCCACTAACAGGCCAACAACACACTTCCGAGAGAATGCTCGGTGTCACCACCCTCAGATGCTTTATTGACCACACCAGACTACTGTCTAGCCGGTCGACTGACTGGCCGTAGCCTCTCATACAATCCGGCATACAGAAGTCCCTCTTTGTATCTATCTCAAGCAATTCTACCTAAGAGTTTACGTTAAGTGAAATAATCAATATTAAATCATCTAACATCCTAGTTCCGGCTTAAGCAAAGAAGCTAAATAACTAAACAAGCAATGACAGACTCGATTTCACACAAATAGAACATATTAGAAATAAATTATATTTATTTGAAATCCTAAGCCGCGTACGAGTATTTTAAGAATAGACCCTCACCTTAGTAATATAGAAAAGTGGTGTATATGGACTCTAGCTGCTCAATAGACTCCAAATCTGAAAATCATGGCAAAATTCTGAGTCATAACGCCATTTGAACGGTTAAAAATGGATAACCGGTGGTCTTGTTAAAAAGTCAACTCGCTGGTCAAAAGTCAACCTATTGAACTTTGACCCAAGTCGATCAACCTTTGACCAAATTGAAATCGAATTGGACCACCCAGTTTTCCTTAACCGATTTCGAATTGATTTAAACCATAACCCAAATTAATTTCAAACCGGTTTAATCATAACCGAAATCAATTTCCAATAACCGATCGGTTTAATCCTTAACCAAAATTAATTAAGCTAACTGAATTTCAATTAATAAACCGAACCGGGGGGACCCACGGCGGCGGCGACTTTCTTGACGGTCACCTGTGAAGGCGGAGCTCCGGTGGCGGCGGCGGTTTCCCGGTGGCGGACAGACGGCGGCCAGCAACGGCGACGCGTGGGCCTCACACGCGACGACTCCGGCAAGGGGCGGCGGCGCGTGTGCTTCACGCGCCAGTGGAGGCAAAACTTTTCCGGGCGCATGCGGCTTCGTCTGGGCTCTAATTGCGACGCGGTCGGTGGCTACAGTTTTGTCTCGACGAAAGGAACATGATGGTGACCTTGCATGCACGAGATTCTCAATTGTTAGAAATATATGATCGTTTACTAAACAGACGAAAACTAAACTTAAAAACTAAGCAATTCCACCGGTTACCTAAGGTGGTTAACTACACGATGGCTCCGGCGATCTTCTCTCTACAAAATGATCACACTTACCACTTCTAACTTTTTCTCTCTAACTTCTAACTTTTTCTCTTAACTTTTTTTTTCTTTGCATGAAAAATGGTTGGAGAAGAAGTGATTATATAGAGAAAACCTTGAACATTTTAATAGAGGGATGGACTTAGCCGGTTAACGGAGTCTGTTGCCAGATTGGGGTCATTACAGTGTACATATAAAAAATAGACGATTTATTCGTCAATATCTTATCTACTTTTGCTTCAAATTTTCATTTCGTTTTATTTGTTTTTCTACGAAAACTCAAACTTTTCAGATTTTTTTTTTAAAGTCTACTTCTTTTTAAGTTCTTACAATATGTTGATTAAAAAAAGTTCTTACAATACAAATTTGTAAAGCATTTTTTTTCTTTTGTTCAGCTCTTAGGCCGATGAAAAGGAGTCAATAAATAGATCTTACAATACAACTTGTCGCCAAAATTTTAAGCAAAAAAAAAGAAAAAACCTTGTCTCCAAATTACATTCAAATATTCTAGACATGTTCGTAAATTATTATTTTTAGATAGACCGTATACGAGTGCTCTTAACATGACATGAAATTTTGTGAAGGAAATCGATGGTCTCGGGGGAGAGATCGAGACACTTAAGAACAGGATTCTTTTAATCAACACGCTGGTCAATCTTGGAGTTGCTAACCATTTTGAGAAAGAGATCGAGACGTTCATGAAAGACGCTTTCGAGAAGGTGGAAGATATCACCAGCGGAGAAGACGATATGTACACCATATCCGCCATCTTCCGGGTATTCAGGCGATACGGTCATAACGTGTCATCCGGTGAGGAATTTTCTAAACCAAAACATATATGGAGATAGTTAGCTTTCTATATATGATTTTAACCTAAGATAGTTGAACTTGTTTCTAATTAATTCTTGTAAGGTCGAGTTGTTTTGTGATTATTTTCGCTATATAGATATGTTCAACAAGTTTAAGGGAGAGAATGGGGATTTTAAGAAATCCCTGATTGATGATGTAAGAGGTATACTAAGCTTCAACAAAGCATCTCATTATGGGACGTATATAGTTTGGATCAATTATTAAAGTCCAAGACTTATAAATTACAAGTGAAAAGAAATGGTCCAGTGATAAATGTATATATGTACCCATAATATCATGTGATAAATAGCTTAATGGAAGAAAGGATTTCCCACGTGCGTGCCACCGCCACCGGTTGGTTCGGCGTAGTCCTAGTCTTAGTTTTGATGGAGGGCTTCCGGTCTAATAATTTTTTTTTGACTAAGTTAAGCTCAACATTTTGTAATTTTTTTTACAAAAACAGCATGCAATTCGTTTCTAAACGACACGCGTTTTGTATGTTCGCCAAAGATATTTTTAAACGAGAAGAGAGTGTCTTGAGGAATAAGTTTAGAAACTCAACTTCCCTTGATCTCCCAGAGATTCTGGCCTACGTGCAGCAGTTGTTGCAGGAAGTGGGTATTCTCCTTCTCTTTAAATATTGTCTCTCCTCCTCATTCCTTACTAGTTTTTCACATCGAAAACCAACAAAAAAAATCTTTTAGCGTAAGTCTTTCATCTGAGAGTGTTTCGTAGAGTTTATAGTTCGATAGAATGTTCACATGTGAAGTGTTAATCGTCTTCCATGGTTGTAACCTAGGACTTGATATTCATAAAGTTATGTCTCACTACAAAGCAAATATTTAGAGTCAGGGAAAGAGATTATATCTCGTCTCCATGTTCGTTTCTGAAAAAATGTTTTCTTATCGGTTTCATATTGTCTTTTGATCTGTGAATTTCCGTAACACCTTTTCATTTTTATCGTTTGTATCAATTCAGGTTTCCTGCTTCTACAATCTTAACTCTAAATCATTTTTAAAGCTTTAATCGGATTGAAAACGATTTATAAAACGGTTTATTCAAGAATTTGTAAACATTTTGGAACGGTATTTACGATTTGCTTTATAGCACTTCCGCGAGACGTTTCTTACTTATCTCCTAACGGTTTTTTGTTTTTCTCTGTAGCACTACCGCAAAATGTTTATTGAAGTACGGATCTTAAAACGTTAAGTATTCAAATCAATTCCGCAAGCGCTTTCTAAAGCGAGTTTGTAAAATATTCTAAAGTCTACACAAAACGGTTTCTGATATACTTTTGCGATCTTCTAAAAACACCAAAAATGACAATCAATTTAAACTATTATTTTCCTTAAAATAATATGTTATTTGTTGAATGGAGTGCTAATCCTCTTTCATATTTTCTTAACAAAACAATGACAGACATTAACAACAACAACACCATCGATGTTGAAACTACACTCAACATTGCAATAACTAATGCAACATTGACAACCGCTGGAACAACATCAACACCACCATCGATGCTCAAACTCTACTCAATGTTGCAGCAACTGATGCAACTTTGACAACCGCTGGAACAACATCAACAACCGCTGCAACAACAACAACTACCCTTCCGGTGGGAAATGTTGCTGATGAAACCACTTGCCATAGCCTCTCCAGTGTTGGTCTTTATCAAAAAAAATTTGTTGAAGGAACCACAAGTGCTCCGGTTGCAGTCCTAACTCTTCCAGCTGTCTTGGTGTAATCTCTCAGGGATTGATTCCAAACAAATTTGATGACAAAGATTTCCAAACATGGCAAAAAATTATGTTCTTCCTCATAGTGATGAAGTTGGACAAATTTATTCAGGAGGATAAGCCCATTATACCTCACGGGATTTAGGATGTGCACACTTTTGTAAGTGTTGACATATGCGTGCATTCTGACTTCATCTGCAAATGATACATTTTGGGTCGCCTGATTGACCCATTGTACCGAGTCTACTGTGAGATTCTCATGGCGAAAGAGATTTGGAAATCACTAGACAAGAAGTACATATGTGGGGACGCTGGCTGCGCTAAGTTTATGGTTGCAAAATTCTATGACTTCAAAATGGTAGATTCAAAACCCATCATGGGGATCAGGTGGATGCGTTCCAGCTCATCTGCCATGAAATTGCTGCTGAAGGAATGTCTATCTGCGAGACATTCACAACTCTTAGCTTCATTCAATAGCTTCCCTCAAGCTATGCGGATTTCAAAAACTACCTGAAGCACAAAAAGAAGAAGAAGAGTCTCGAGAAGCTCATCATGAGGCTTCAGATGGAATTCAGAAACCGGAATGATGACAAGTTTTATGTTAAGGAGCATAGTGTCAACATAGCTGAGTACAAAGGCAAAGAAAAGACACATGCTGACTCTCCTGCCAAGACTTTCAAAATGGTTGCAGCATTGAATGTTTCTTGACCAAACATCAAAAATAAAGGTATTGAAATCAATGCAAATATGAAAAAATTCAAGAGAAAATGTCACTACTGCCACAAAGTTGGTCACAAGACCGCTGAGTGTCCCAGCAAGATCAGAAATAAAAAGGCTCAGGCAAATCTTACAGAGGAGGATCTCGTTGAAGTGGTGACTGAGGTTAACATGGTTGAAAGAAACATCCTCAAGGAATGGTGGTATGACACAGGGGCAACCAGCCACATTTGTACTGATAAGACGATGTTCATCACTTATCAGAAAAGCAAGACTCAGGAGAAACTTTTCATGGGGAACAATGCAGTCTCTAAGATTGAAGGCCGCGTCAATGTGATTTTGAAGATGACATTTGGACGTGAAGTCACTCTAACAAATGTGAAGCATGTGCCTGACATGAGGAAGAACCTGGTCTCGGAAACCTAGCTCAGCAAGATTGGATTCACCACAACTCTTGAGGCGGACAAGCTTGTGAGTAAAAAGAATGGGATGTATTTTGGAAAGAGGTATGTTAAGGATGGACTTGTCAAGATGAATGCAATGACAGTCCCTCCAAAAGTTGTAGCTCCAAAAGTTTCAATGAATAAGAAAGAGACAGTTGCTTATTTGGTTGAATCTTTTAATATATGATATGAAAGATTAGGCTATGTAAACTACAAATCTATACAAATATTAATGAATTCAAATCTAATCCCTAAATACAAAATAAGTAAACAAAAATATGAAGTATGCGTACAGGCTAGCTCACAAAAACGCTTTCACCTCATGTTGAAAGAACTAACAAATCTCTAGATTTAAAATACATTCAAAATAGAGGTGAGAAAAAGTATTTTCTGACATTCATAGATGACTGCACAAAATAATTTTATGTATATCTATTACATAGCAAAGATGCAACCTTAGAAAAATTCAAAAAATTTAAACTCGTGGTCGAAGCTTAAAATTCTATTAAGGTAGTTCGAAGCAATATAAGAGGTGAGTATGATGCCCATTTAATACATTTTATAAAGAACATGGAATAATCCATCAAACTACAACTCCTTACTCACCAGAATCTAATGGAGTTGTTGAACATAAAAATCAAATTCTAAAAGAGATGATGAATGTAATGTTGCAGGAATCTGAGTTACCCCAAAGCATGTGGGAGAAAGCGTTTTTTGCCACTAATTATATCCTCTACAAAATTCCACACAAAGAAACTGGCACAACTCCATATGAATTATGGAAAGGTAATTTATCTTCGTATAAATACTTCAAAGTGTGAGGTTGCTTGGCAAAAGTTGCAGTACCGCCACCAAAGAAGATCACTATTGGACCTAATACATTGGATTGCATCTTTATCGGATATGCACATAATAGTAGTGCTTATCGATTTCTGGTACATAAATCTGAAATATCAGATATTCATGTAAATACAGTCATGGAATCAAGAAATACATCTTTCTTTGAAAATACTTTTCCTTGCAAGAAAAAACAAGGTTCAAAACGAACAATAGAAAAAAGAGGAAACGACAATGACTAAGAAATTGAGGCAAACGTTGATACTTCTGTAATGATATTTCAGAAAATGAAAAAGAAGATGAACCTAGAAAGAGAAAAAGAGCTCGAAAGAAAAATTCTTGTGGTGAATTTTTTTTAATGGCATTTCTAGTAGAAAATGATCACAAAAGTTTGGCAAAAGCCATGTCTTCACCAGACGCTCCATTTTGGAATGAAGCCATCAAAAGTGAATTCGATTCTATCATGCAAAATTATACATGGTATATAACATATTTACCACCGGTTGCAAAGCATTAGGGAGTAAGTGGATCTTACAACTAAAACTAAACCATGATGGAACACTTGGTAAATACAAAGCTACGCTTATAGTTCAAAGATTTTGACAAAAAAAAGCTTTGACTTTTTGATACATATTCTTCAGTAACAAGAATAACATCAATAAGGCTGATGATAGCAACTGCAACCTTAAGAGACCTAGAAATCCATCAAATAGATGTAAAAACCGCTTTTCTAAATGGTGATATATAAGAAGAAATTTACACAAAACAACTTGGCGGTTTTGTTATTAAAGGACATGAAGACAAAGTATGCCGACTAGTAAAGTCATTTTATGGGCTTAAACAAGCTCCTAAACAATGGCATGAAAAATTCAACAATACAATGTTATCAAATGGTTTCAAAATTAATGAATGTGATAAATACTTATACTACAAAACTACCAAAATTGCGTATGTTTTGATATGTCTATATGTTGATGATATGCTTATTATTAGAAGCAATAAAGACATTATCAATCAAACAAAGAACATGCTCAAAAGAATATTTGAGACGAAAGATATAGGATTAGCATATGTTATTCTCGGGATTAAAGTCACAAGAAATTCAAATGAAATTATCTTAACCCAATCTCATTATGCTCAAACAATATTAGAGAGATTTAAAAATTACTCAGAATTGCATAAATTCTATTAGATCCCCAAATGCACTTGGCAAAAAATTCAGGTGAAGCGGTTACACAAAACGAGTATGCATGTGTGATCGGAAGTCTCATGTACTTGACCAATTGTACAAGACCTGATCTAGCGCATGCAGTAAACATACTTAGTCGATATACAAGTAATCCAAGTCATATACACTGGAAAGCTATAACGAGAATACTCAATTACTTGTGTTACACCAAAAATTTTGTTTCACTATGGTAAGGAATCAACAATTTTAGAAGGATACAATGATGCTAATTGGATATAAGATTCTAAAAACTCAAAATCCACAAGTGGATATGTTTTTACACTAGGAGGAGCAGCAAGATCGTAAAAATCTACCAAACAAACAGTGTTAGCCATATCCACTATGGAATATGAGTTCATAGTCTTAGACAAAGCAACAAAAGAAGACGAATAGCTTAGAAACATTTGCTAGCTATATGCATACATTGTGATAGTCAATCAGCTATAGCTCAGACTCAGAATAATCTCTACAATGGTAAATTTTGTCACATCAGAAGATGACAAAAAACCATTAGACAACTTATCTTGATTACATCAAGTTGGCTGACAACCTAGCAGATCCATTTACTAAAGTTTTGCCACGAGATATTGTTGTTGAATCATCAAAATGAATGAGTTTAAAGCTTAAAACGAATGATGATGCTTAACTGCAACCCTACATATCATGATTGGAGATCCCAAGATGTAGGTTCAAAGGGAAAACAAAATCAAACAAAATCTACCAAAAAAACTTCGAGACAAGTGATCTTTTCCCAGCTCCTAAGATGATAAAAGTGCTAACGAATATGAAAAAGATATGCATAAGCTTTTAATGATTCAATAGCTTCTAAAGTGGAGTATTACTCAACACTTTTCATGGTCAATCACCTAATGATTGTGAAATGAGGCTGCTTCTAGGAGAATGAATGCAAGACTATATTCTCTAAGTCCACTCATGAAAACCAAGAATAGCTCAAGGCTACAATGAACACAATAGAGAACTAAGTTCTACGAGAAAATGAAGATGCATTATGCATGTTGTCTCGGTTTACATAAAATATTGGTTGGTTCAAGACATCATGTTCACCTTCTGGTAAAGTAAACCTGACATATATTAACTATGAGTGGTTCAAGACTTAAAAATACCACCAACTCAAACACAATGAATTTTTCACAAACATTCTCGATAAGTCTGTGTAGTCTAGTCTAGTCAGGATTAGTTTAAGTATAGTAACTAGAGCTTATTGAGTCTGCATTTAGTCTGCATATGTTTAGAGTCATTTATATTCATGTGGGGGATTGTTGGATCAAATTATTAAAGCTCAAGGCTTATAAATTACAAGTGAAAAGAAATGGCCCACTTATGGCCTCATTGTTTTAATTAAGGGAAGTGATGTTGTTCCACATCGGACGACAACAACAAATCTAAGCAATATATATATATATATATATATTTATATATATACCCATGATATCATAGAATAAACAGCTCAATGGAAGTACTCAATGGAAGAGAGGACACCCCACTTGCGCCGTTGCCGTTCGGCCGGCTCGGTGTGGGTGTGGGTGTGGGTGTGAGCATGGGTGTGGGTGTGGGCGTGAGCATGGGTGTGGGCGTCTTGGTCTTGGTCTTGGTTCTTGGGTCTTGGTAGAGGGTTTCCAGCCTAATAAAATTATTTTTGGACCAAGTTAAGCTCAACATTTTGCCATTTTATTTACAAAAAAACAACATGCAATTCGTTTCTGAACAACATGTGTTTTGTTTGTTCGCCCAAAATATTTTTAAACGAGAAGAGAGCGTCTTGAGGAATAAGTTTTGCAACTCAAATTCCCTCGATCTCCAGGATATTCTCGCCCATGTGCAGCAGTTTTTGCAAAAAGTGGGTCTTCTCCTTCTCTCTAAATATTACCTCTCCTCCTCATTCATTATTACTTTTTTACATCGAAAACCAACAGGAAAAATATCTCTTAGCATGAGTCTTTCATCCGAGAGTGTTTCGTTGAGTTTTTAGTTCGATAGAATGTTCACGGATGAAGCGTTAATCGTTTGCCATGGTTGTATCATAGCACTCGATATTCATACAGTTCTATCTCGTTACAGAGCGAATATTTAGAGTTAAGGAAAGAGATCATATATCGCCTCCATATTCATTTATGAAAAAACATTTTCATATCGGTTTCATTTCTTTTTTTGATTAGTGACTTCCCTTAACATCGTTTTATTTGTATCGTTTGTATCAATTCGGGTTTCCGGCTTCTACATTAAGAAGAAATCCTAGATGAAGCAATGGAATTCACGAAGAAACACTTGGAGCTATTTGTTGGAGGCACCAATCAACCACATATATCGGCTCTCATACAAAACGTACGTGTTGTATCTTTCTCAGCAAGAAAACTCTGAGGTGCTAAGGGCAAAGGAATATATTCGTTTCTACGAGCAAGAGGTCCATCATGACGAGCTGCTGTTCAAGTTGGCTAAGCTCAACTACAAGTTCATGCAGTTGCATTATATTCAAGAGCTTCAAACCCTCGTGAAGTAGAACTTTAATCACATAATAAGATTCTATCTTAATTAATTACTCTATTTATGAAAAATATTTTCATGTCATTATTCTCTATTTGCGCATGCATAGATGGCGGGAAGAGCTAGATATATCTTGTATCAAAGATGCCTAATTACTTCAGAGAGAGAGAGTGGTGGAGTCCCTTTTCTGGACAACGGGAATCTATATGGAGCCACAGTATTCACTTGGTAGAATAATACTGAGCAAGTGTCTCGTGTTTTATACCGTTATAGATGACGCATGTGATGCATATGGTACTCTTACTGAAGTTATAGGTTTCGTTCACAGCTTGGGAAGGTGCTTTTAATTAATGAGAAGTTTACTCAAATGTTACATATTTTAAAACAATTAATATTACTGTTATTTTTAATGCCAAGTGTGCCATTTTATTTACATTATGAGAAAAAACGTATTTACAAGAATACCATTATTTTTTAATGCCACATAAGTAAAAATTCGGCACCACGTAGGAATTCAGTTCGTAAAGCGCTACATATGTCGTTACGGATGAGTTATTGTTAGTTGCGGCTGAATTAAACAATGAGGCTGACTTATGAAAAAATTGGCTGACTTATGAAAAATTGGCTCACTTACGAACATAAGTCAGCTGTTAGTGATGGCTGATTTACAGATTTCAGGTTGATTTATGGGATAACGACTGACTTACGAACACAAGTTATGACTGACTTATACATCGGTGGGCTGACTTCTCGAAAATTTGACTGAGTTATAGTTAAGACATGGCTGAGTTATGTTTCGCTGGCTGATTTAGTGATCAACGACTAGCTGAGTTAATAAATTTACGGCTGACTTATGGGAGGTTGTTACGGCTGAGTTATATTTAACCAGTCGTAACTGGCTGGATTAACAGTAAACTCAGATTTATTACGGCTGGCTTATTAGCGAAAGATTAACTACTAGAATAATATTCATTTGACGGTTGATTTATTTGACGATAAAGCTGAGTTATGATTTTTCATCTTAATTACGGCTGATTTATTAGCAAAATATTAATTACTGAAATAGTATTTTCGTTTCAGCTGACTTACGTTGTATATGAAGGCTGATTTATCTAGGTTGAGTTATATATTCGTTTGGCGGCTGACTAACCGATTTTCCATGTCATCCGACATGTCATCAACTCAGATTTTCCATATCATTACAAATGGTACAATATTAAAATAAGGGTATATGTTATTTTTCATCTTCTTTATCTATTTTCTTTATCTTATTCTTTATCTTTCTTTGAGATCTTATGGATCTGGTAATTATTGTTTTCTCAATTGGGTTTAAAAAAACATAGATTTAAAAAATTGAAAATCTGAGACAGATCTACTGCAGTCGTAGTCGTTTTCGATGATGATCAGTTAAAGAATAAGCTTCTTATCCTCCAGTGTCATGTATGGTGGTCCAACATCATGTTGTTCCCTCTCTCATTGGATTCATCGTCTTGCGGAAGAAGAAAGACTCAAAAAGAGAGATGAAGAAGCTAAGTCTCGTAAATTGTAAGAAAATGAGAAAGTTTAACAAAAAATAAGAAAAGGAGAGAAGAAAATGAAACATCGCAAAACAAATTACACTCGACGGCTGACTTATAGGAATGTTACAACTGACTTATACCATTCAGATACGTTACGACTGAGTTATGCATACTTTACGGCTGAGTTATGCATACTTTACGGCTGAGTTATGCATACGTTCCAATTGAGTTTAACTCTAAACTCTAAACCTAAATCTTAAACTTTAAAATTATAATAAATATTAGATTTAATGTTCAAAAGATAAACTTTATAATTTTGTAACTTTATAGTACTATAGTTTAGAGTTTGAGCTTCAAATTTAAGAAAATATTAAAATTTTAATATTATGTTGAGAGGGTAAGGAATGATTTTGTTCCCGCCCAAAATATGAAATGTTGCGAAACAAATTACATTTGACAGCTGGCTTATAGGAACATTACGACTGACTTATACCATTCAAATACGTTACAGTTGAGTTATGCATACTTTATGGCTGAGTTATGCATACATTACGGCTGAGTTATTCATACTTTTCGGCTGAGTTATGCATACGTTACCAAGTCGACCAAAAAAAAGTTTCTAACAGGCTCAAGATTCATCATCTGATATTAAATTGAATTTAGAAACCAAAAAAGAAACCAAAATGACTCTATAGATTAGAAATCAAGAGACAAACCAGTCGCATAAACAACATTATCTAAAACTCAAAAATCTGAGACAGATTTATTGCAGTGGTTGTCGTCTTCGATCGTGGTTGGTGAGAGAATAAGCTTTCTCTCCTCCAGTGTCATGTATGGTGATCCGACATTCTGCTTCTCCTCTCTCATCGGATTCATCATTTTGCAGAAGAACGAGTTGAAAAGAGAGAGATGAAGAGACTAAGTCTTGTCAATTATAAAAAAATGAGAGAATGATTTCTGACCTTTAGATTTCATTTAATCAATGACTACAAATTGTGATCATTGTAAAAGAAAGATTAACCAATGAGAAAAAAGGTGAGGATAGACAAAAATATAATTTTGAATCCTCTGATTAAAATCAATCAATGGTCATGAAAAATAATATAAATTATAATTTTAGTTCTTTTCAATTTGTTTTAAAAATTGCTTAAACTTAAAGAATGTAGTTACGAGTTTAAATCAAAATTTAAAATAGAATTTAAAAATTAAAGGTTATTTTAAAAAAAAAAAAATTATTAAAGTTTGAGTTTAATCTAAACAATAAACCTAAACTTTAAACCTAAATCCTAAACTTTACATATAAAAAAATTAAATGATAAAAATATCATATTTAATGTACAAAGATAAACTTGTTATTGATAGAAATAACTTTATAATTTTATAGTTTAGAATTTGAGGTTTAGATTTAAGAAAATATTAAAGTTAGAGTCTTGTAAGTAAGAATTGTATAAGTGATTGTAAGAAAACATATATCTCAAGATCAAGTTAAAATCTCAACTTGAAAATGCAAGAAACTATACACATTAAGTTGACTTATATTCATTTGATATTGATAAGATGATCTTCAATATAACTTTTTTAAGTACTTGAATTCATTTTTCCGATTTTAGGGTATGTTTGAGGTATGGTTAAGTTATATAAACGATACGTCTGAGTTATCTAAACGACACGACTAAGTTATATAATCATTTTCTGATTTTAGGGTATGTTTGAGGTATGGTTGAGTTATATAAACGACACGGCTGATATATATAAACGACATGGCTGATTTGTGTAACCATAGCATAAGTCAAAAATAAAATATATGGGTGAGTTATGTTTCTTACATAGAAAACCAAAAATATAAGTTTTCTGCATCATTCCGGTGATAACTCCTCCATGTCTCCAAGCTTCATTGAACTCTTATGTGTCATTTCTGCTGAATCCGTCACTTCTTTTTGTATCCTCCATTCTCTTCTTGTTCAATCTTCTTTTTCACTCAGATCTGGAAAAAAATATATTGTCCAAATTGGATATGAAATCACAAACAAACTTAAATGAATACACTCCTCAATTGCCAACTTGTGTATTTTTTGGAATGTATTTGCCTTTTCTCTTCGGAATGCACACTTCTTATAGTTAGGTTTTTGGAGATTGGCGGGAAGTAACTCAGCCACAACTGCATATATAAACCATTTGTAAAAGAATAGTAACTCAGCCACAACATAAATTAAAACTCACCACAACTACACATATAAATCAGCCATAAAAGAAAAGTAACTTAACCACAACATAAATTAAAAATCAGTCAAAACTGCATATAAAAAACATCCGTAAAAGAAAAATAACTCAGCCACAACATAAATTAAAACTCATCCACAAACTCAAAAAAACTCAGCAGAGAAGATAATTTTGGGCGATTGCAGCGAAGAAGATTTCTTAGAAACGCTTACGGAGAAGACGATTTTGGCAAAGACGTTATCGGAGAAGACAGTTCGAGAATTTCAGACGATAAACAACAATATCAACTCAAAAGATTAGAATTTAAGCGACGAATGATGAAACTTGTCGAGTTTTTTTCAACACATGAAGTTTAGTTAGAAAGACGATTCATTGTTTTCCTTCTCTTTTGATTAGAATAATTATAGTTATTAATAACGTAGATATAGTAATTAATGACATGAATTGGTTGTTTAAAAATAATCTCAATTAAAAAAATATAATCAAAGATCTTAATTGTAATTGTATATGAGTCTACACACACTCTAGTAATTTTTAAAAGATATATGTTATTCTAATCATATCCCAACTTTTTCATAACATTCAAGTAATTTTCTCTTAATTAATTTTCCTTTTCTTTTGTGTTTAGTTGATCCCATAATTAATTTCCATCCAAACATTTCTTTCCCATTGCTTAAGAACTTTTTTTTTGTGTCTGTCCAAATGGAAGACAAGTCTCAATCAAGTAATAAACAATCATGTGAAAGTTTGAAATTGAAGTGCCGTCTTTTTCGAAAACTCTCTCATAGTAAAGTATGTACTCAGAAAATTGATTTCAAATTTCATCATGGATATTCTTAGTACAATACGTGTATGATGTTATTTGAGAATAACTTAAATCGTTATATCTCGTCTAGAGATTATGATTATCTATGTAAACAAGCGAATCATTTAACCTGTGTTTTTTTTATAAGTTTTTTGGGTTTCCAACTTAAAACCAATTGACGGTAACTGAAGTGACCCTAGTCTTTTATATATTACTCAAGTCTCTTACGTATTTTCAATGTGAGATCTTCTTTTCAATACATTCTTTCGAGATAATGGTCCGTATAACCATCAATCTCGCATAATCTATCTTTACCCCATTCGAGACAATGCTTTATTTTTTAGCAATCTCAAAAGAATTAAACCTTCTTTGAGCCATCAATTAGTAGGATGATCGGGCCGCTGTCCGGACCAGATTAATGGGTCAAGGTACGGGCCGGCTCTGATACCATGATAAGTTTCTTGGACTTCCAACCTAAAATCAATTGGCGATAAGTGAAGTGGCTCATCTATCTTATATATTTCTTATGATCCCTTCCAACTACCCATGTAAGACACTTTGTATAGCGGCCCAAGTTCCTTATATATTTCTAATGTGAGATCTTTTGTCTAATATGAGAATTTGATGTAGTAGACGCACTACCAGATCATCTGAAAGTTGTGTTGAAGTCATTGATAGATCAGAAGGGAGGTTGTACAGTGTGCAATATGCGATAGACGAGGTACACATATTAAGATTTGTGAAATTACTTTATAAATTTTGGTATTTGCTTGGATTTCGGTATACGTTAAATACTAATATGTACTCCAATTTGTATATTATATTATGGTCATTATAATACGATAACCTCTCACTTTTATTAGCAATTTGTGAAGCTTTGAAGTGCATACAAAAAAATTAAAACCTAAAATAGACACAATAGAAAAAATCTAAACATATATTTGTTTTAATTTATAAATACTAATGAGAATATAAATTTTGAATACTAGCGTTTTAGTTGAAGTTTCTTCTCATTTCTTATTATTTCCTTTATATTGGAATCACAATTCAAAGTTTTTATTTTTCACTTCTCATTTTCTCAAAATTAAAAAGTAGGACTTGTAAAATCAAAATTTTCATTGTTATTATATTGGTATAAACCTTAAGACTTTTTTTTATAAAGAAATTATAATTTACTTGAGTCGGCACTGTTGAATTCCTATCTTATGACTATGTAACCTGATGTATTAGTGTGATTAATTAATTTAGACGCTTAAGCAGTTGAAGAGACTATTTCGAACAGACCTGACAATCGCCAAGTGGGCACGCACAGGACACATACCTAACTTCGATGAGTACATGGAGGTTGGATTAGTGACGGGGGGAGTGCATACTCTTCTTGCAATCGCCTTTGTGGGTAATGGGAAAATTGTAAGAAAAGAAGCTTATGACTAGTTAACATCAAGACCCCAACTTATTCTTGCTCTGGATAAAAAAGCACGCCTAATATATGATGTTGCCACTTTTAAGGTATACTCTTAGATGTATATAAAATATTATTTTCCTTTTACCTAACCATAATTGAAATTTGATGGGATTTTCGAACTATGAATGGTCATAACATCATACTTATATACGTAATTTTGTTTAACTTCTACATACGTTTGATATGAATAGAATGAAATGGTTAGAGGAGAAATTGCGACAGGAGTCAATTGCTACATGAAGCAATACGGAGTTACTGAAAAAGAAGCGTTTCTAGAGTTTGACAGAAAGGTTAAACATGTCTCCAAGCAACTGAATGAAGAGTTCTTGAGGGAGTCTGGTGTTGTACCCTTACAACTTCTGCGTGTAGCTTTGAACTTTGGATCAGCTATCGATGTTAACTACAAGTACGGCGATGGATATACCTATATAGAGATGATGCGGGGAAGCATCACCTCTGTGTTCCTTGATCTAGTCACCCTTTAAGAGGTTTAATTGATTCTGAAGTTCTAAGTACCTCTTAAACTTCCCAGAGGAAATAATTTTGATATTTTGCTATAATCCAAGACATATTACTTTCATGTTATGTAATTAAATGTACAGGTTTCATCCATTAAACTTTTGTGTTTTATGTATGAATCAGCACTTGAAAGCTAATAGGAACAACGCAATTCCCAACGTTCACATTCATGTCATTAATTGTACTTTGAAGAGATTTCGTAAAAAAGTCTGTAAAAATTAGAGTGATCTTACGAGCTTCACTAGTAAGTCTCAATCAATCAGCAATGTCTTTAAACATGATGCTAATTGTAGACCATGTATCACCAAATGCATCAGGAAACTCAACTCTTGTAATTGTACATGGAACCACAAACTTCTCAGTGTCTTCCAGCCTAACCATCTTTTTGATCTCAATTGCTGCACTTATAGACTCGTCATACAGTGCTTTAATCTCTTCCATAGATATTTTGGTATGCTTAAGAATTGTCTGAAGTGAAATTCATCATAGCATCTTCAAGGGAGACACTTCCTAGAATCTTTTTCACTCTTTTGCATTGATAGGTGTTTTTAGTTGTTTGGGTATTGCAGGATATGGAAGGTTAAGCTTGTAAACTTTTTCCTCACTCGGCTTTAACAAGATCATACAAACTGGTACCGCATACATCCATGAGTGTCGATCATCATCAGGCTTTAGTTTCTTTGTGGTTTTTCCTGAGGGGTGTCAACCCTCACTTGGTGAATGTCAATCGGCAGTGCTCTTCAGTGTTGACCCCTCAATGTCAACTTAGCAATTTCTGATCGATTTCAGTCTGAAGAAGCTCAAAAATCCATGTCTTTCAAGGGGTGTCGACCGACACCATGAGGGACTGTCAATCGTTACTGATTTCATGACAACAAATTCACCTTCGTTCAGCTTGTTTGACCTTCCATATCCATGATGTTACGGATGACAAAATGTCTTGGGTTCGTTTATGATTCCACGAAGTCTTTCATCTTGCATTTGCACAACTTCAGCAGTTTAAGCCACCGAACATCTAGCTTCTTCACATGAGTGTGAAGATCTTCAAATTTCTCATTCGGCTCACTGTACACATAATCAAACTTCCTATTGAAGTTTTCACTCATCTTCAATTGACCCTCTAAAACCTGATTCAAAATAGCTTCAATATTGCTCTCTAAAGTTGCTGCAAGAGGATTCTTCTGATTAGTTGAGGCTCCATAGCTTCTTGTAAAGTAATTGTTACCTTAAAAAGGTTTCTGAGACTAGAACCTTTGATTGTACCCCTGAATACCAGCTACTCAGTTGGTTCTGTATTTTCAACCTCTTTTAGCATCCAGAGCCTTTCGGTACCTCCAATCAATACCAATGAAGAAAAATACCCAAGAGTTGAACTTCACTGAATCCATGGTGTGGACAATTTCTCTAGTAAGATCTGAATCTGACCAAAGATGTCTCGAATGCCTCAATAGGATCTTGAGAAAATATATAAAAAAAATAATCTCAGTTCTTTAGACCTTGCATCATCAAAGAAGTTTTTTAAAAATGCATTATTGTTATTATTTCAGGTTGAGAGAGATGTTATTTTCGTTGCTTGGGCTAGTAAGCTGCATCTCCAGTAAGAGAGTATGGGAAAATCTTGCAGAATATATAGTCTTCTGAGACACCTATCAATAGGGTTCTGACCCACAAGACTGTAGTACACGGGTTTCAGCTCAAAATCAATCCTTTGGAATGGTGAACACTGAATCATATACCTGCTAGCATAGAACTGATCAGGCCTATTGTAATCTTTCAGTGTTCTTTGACGAACAACTCCATCATTCTCAGTAACAACAATTGCATTAGGGATTACAATCTCATGTGCATCAATCTTTTGTTCATCCTCATTCCTTGCATGACCCTATTGGTCTCGTATATCTCCTTGTGCATCAGCCACCAACACGATCGGATTAACCAGGTTTGGAGATTTGCATAGAGTGTCGATTGCCATTGGTATGGTGTCGCTTGACACTTGTTTTCGAGAGGTGTCGTTCGTCACTCCAAGGATGTCGCTTGACACTCGCTTCTTGTTTGTGTGGTTTGTGCATTTCAACTCAAAAAGCTCATGATTTGAAAGGTCAAAAGTTCATTTTCCTTGTTGCTTATGGCATTGCAATGCAGGCACTTGAAACATAAGAAAATATAATAAGCAAACTTAAAAAACTAGACTAAATCCTACACATAGTCTAATGGTGAATCAAGAGTCCTAGACAATGACACCAAAATTTGATGTACTCAAATTTACCATAGGAGTAACTCTATAATTTCATAGTGTCTGTTGTAATACTTAGGGTTCGAGTCCACATGAGCTGGTATCACATAGTAAACTTTAGTTTCAGATTAAGCTATAACAATAATAATAAAGCACTAAAAGATAGAAAGTAAATCGGTTGTAAAATATATGGAAAAATGCGTTAGACTCAGCAAATTTCTCAAGAAATCAGAATTGCATATCAAACAATTATCAGGGTTTATGAAGAAAAATTATGAACTCAAATTAAATCAAAATGCACAAATCAATCAACTTTCGATGTGGAGATAATCTATATCTAATTGCTAGAATCTCAAATTAATTTGCAGATTCATTCAGTTAAGAAAAGCATAACGATCAAGTTTGATAAGTTCACTAAATTCATAAACCAAATTTCTTAGCATATATGTATTTAGCTCATCAATGATTAATTCAAGTAATCAATAATTTTTTGCATTACCAATTATCCTATAATCAGAATTTTAGGTTGTCAATCCAAATCTAGCATGAAGAACAATGAATATGAAGAATAAAACATAAACTCTAATAATTCATTCTAGAAATTCATCGATCTTTTAAAAACCTAAATCCAACTGTGGTTTAATCATACATGATCAAAAACACATAATCATAGTTTAAATAAATTGCGTAAATACATTAAGATAAGAAATACTGGAGTTTGAAATCAGTCAATGAAGAAGTTCTGACTTGTCTCTCCGAATCTAAATTAAAGTTTAGCTTGAACAATGGGATAGAATAGAATATATATAGGTCTAAAACATGTTTGAATCTGTTTGTGAATACCGAAGACTTTTGGGATACATTTGTGAATACTATAACTTAATTTTTCAGCTACAATTCTCTTGATACTCCAAATTGCTCTAAAATCTCTAAAGTATTTTAAAACGTACATTAACTTGTAAAAAAAATTTAAGTAACTTTAATTATATAATATATACTCCAAAATATGACTTATATCATGGTCAAAACTCATAAACCCATGATATATCACATGCTTTAAGCAAGGGGAATACTTTCTATATTAATTATTGTCAGTTTTATATGAACCACACACATTAAGAACATATCAAATTTTTCTAGAAAAGCCGGTGGCTCTGATCTAAGAAGAACTGTGTTACTTTAATAATCAGTGTAAATGTTGGGTTCTTACAAAGCTGCGGGAGATCTTATAAATTGGTTCATCAGAAGAGAATTTATTAGGTTGACACAAAATAGAAATAAAAGACTCAAAACAATATGATTTGTAAAAGAAAACTAAAAGACATCTAAAATACAAAAAGTGCATATTTGCAAAAAAAAAAAAAAACAAAGCTATTTACACTAAAAGAAATTCCTTACAATATCATTTTTATTTTTTTTTCACAAAATAGCTTTAAAAGAGGAAAAATGACTAAAATATTTCATTGAAGAGGTAAATATATATTTATAACCCTAGAGTTAACTAATCTAAACTTATGATTTAGAGTTAAGGGGTAAGGTTTGGGGGTGGGGTTTCAAATATTAAAAAAAATAAACATTAAATTTTTCAAAATAAAAAAGGCCTATTTTGGTCATTTTCTTTTTTTGATGGCTGTTTTTGTGATAAAAACTTAAAATGACTATTTGAAAAAATTTCCCTTTACACTAATCACAATTTTTTGGGGGCTTAAACAATTGTTACTTTTAGCCCTAGAAACCGCTGTAATACTTTAGATTACATGCACCGACTCATAATAAATTGAAAGGAGTTTTTCAAATATGACTCAAAATTTGGAGTCAACCACAAAAGTAACTTATAATTTTTTTTTGAAATTTTAATTTCCTCTATTCACCTTAGAAGTTCAAGTTATTCACAAAAATGTCATTACTTTTTTTCTTTCTGGAAAGGAGTCTTTTACTCTATCATCTTCATCTTCACCAAGTATCTATAATATTGTCATTGTCATCAATACACTAACCACCATGAAAAATCAATTTGAAGCTCTTAGAATACCAAAAAATCAATTTTTCTCTTCTTATCTAATATCGTATACAGATAAACCACATCTCTTTCACCTTCTCTCAAAATTTATCCAAAAAAAAAGTTTTTTATTTTAAACTTCGTATAGTTCATAGAGACATTGAAGCTCATGATTCTTGGTCATTAACGAGTTGGTAGCTTTTGTGGTCAAATTATTGATACTTGGAGAAACTAAGCAAGTCATCTCACGAGTTTAAGGTATGAAATTGTTTTTTCATATATGTTCGTGAAGAAGACTCTCTATAAGTCTTCTACATTGATAAGACTTCTAAAAAGGTTTTCTGGTCAATGCATAGGTTAGTTTTGCAATTGATCTTTTGTGTGTTTTAATAGAAGACTTCCTTATAAGTCTTCTAACTTTCTTTTCTTAACAAAAAAAATGATAAGAACAGAGAAGACTTCTCATGAATTCTTCTCGGATAGACATTTTACTTTTGCGATTGACAGAAGTTTGTCAGAAATTTGAATTTTTATAGAAAATTTCTCGGGAAGTCTTCCTCGAGAAGACTTTTATCTAAGTCTTCTTATGTTCATATGAAGTCTTCTGAATTGTCGCAAGAAGTTCGTGTAGGTTACTTTTACAATTGAAAAATAATAAAAAAAACATTTTAGAAGTCTTCTCATATTTTATTCCGTGTTTTTTGGTCAAACAATGGGTTACGAGAGAAGTCTTCTCTGAAAAAGTCAAATATAGTTAATTAGAAAAGTAATCCATGCAGGCAGACTTCTTGTGACATTGAGAAGAAGTCTTTCTCGAGAAGACTTCCCGAGAAAGTCAAATTTATGATAAACTTTGGTCAATTGCAAAACTAATATGTTATTCGAGAAGTTTTCTCTGGATTTTCGAGAATTTTTCAAATTCAAAAGAAAACCAATGTTTACAAAGGAATACTTCTCAAATGTCTGGTGTAGAGTAGACTTCTTAAGAAGTCTTCCTTCATAAATTTTCAATTGCAAAAATGACATAAACGGAAGACTTTTTAAGAAGTCTTCTACGTCAATCTTTATTCAATTTTCTCCAAACTTAAAATGAATATTTAATATTTTCTTGTTAATTCATGTTTATTAGTCAATATTGGGACTCCTTAGTGGAATTCATAACTTAATTGGTGATAATTATGAGGTTACAAATATTCATGTTTATTAATATTTCCAGCTAAACGGATAAAACTTCTTAAGAAGTCTTATGTGAGAAGACCTACGGAAGACTTTTTATGAAGTCTTCTCCGATTTTTTTTAAAAGTTCATATTCTGTGTTTGTTAGTGTGTTTTAATCTGGTTTTATTTGCAGATGATTCGTCAGTTACCTGTAGTGTATGGAGAATGGTTGGTCAAAGATAATTCTAGGCATTTTGTGGTGGATAATGTAAAAGGAGCAAGAATGTTCTTTTTGAGTGATGGTTCTACACATGTCGAACTTGTTAAAATGACTCAAGAAGATTATAAACTAGACATGAATAGAGAGGTTATGGATTTAACTTACTCATTATCAGACGCAATGATGCAACAAATAGGTTCATATACTCCCCATATTCATGTTACAAGTGATAGACAATTTCAGAACTTGATCGAGATAACTAAAATGCATGCTATACATATTTGTGTATCAAGCTGAGGCATGATGAGGATTGTTAGTGATGCCAATATTAATGGAAACCAAGCTGGTGAAGATATTAATGAAGTTTCAGGTGAAGGGAAAGAAGAAAATTATGAAGATGTTGATGAAGTTTCAGATTAAGGGGAGGAGGATGTTAATTTCTCTGATGTTGCTGAAGTAAATGATGAGTTTGCAGATTACAATGTATATAGAAAAGCTACAAATGAGGATGAGGATGATGAAGACACAGATGATATGTGTTTTGAGGGTTTTAAAGCAACATATGCTAGTGAAGGAGGAAGGTCGAATGAGCATTTGCCAACAATATCTATGTCAACCAGAGTTTTGTTAGTAGAGATACACTGGTTTCAGAGTTGCGGTTGACAATGGTGAAACATAACTTCTCCTTCAAACTATACAAGGCAACTAAAACTCATAGTTGTGGCAAAATGTCGTGTTGCTGGTTGTGGATGGAAGCCTAGAGCTTATGTAACTTCTCCTTCAAACTATACAAGGCATCTAACCAAGCATCTGAAAACTCATACGTGTTCGGTGTCTAGCCGACTGGCTCAACGAAAATATTGTACTCCAAAGTATGTTAGTAAGTTTTTATTAGATCGCCTTGAAATCATTGAAGGGTTTAATCTAAAGCATATCCAAGATGCAATGAAGAACATTTTTCACATGAAGCTAGATTATAACACTTCATACATAGCATTGTCATATGCACAAGAACTGGTCAGAAGATCAGCAAAATATGGATATGAGCGATTTGGAGAAAATTGCGTTAGAAAATCCGGGTTATATCACTAGTATAGAACTTGATGCTCAGAATATATTTAAGTATTTATTTCTATATTTTGGATCTTCTATTGCTGGTTATCAATATCAGAGAAAGGTCTCAAGGTGGATGAGACTCACCTAAGTGGAAAGTAAGGAGGTGTTATGCTAGTTGCAGCTGCACAAGATGGTAATTTTCAGATATTTCCATTGACTTTTAGAATCGTAGATGCTGAAAATGATGATTCTTGGGAATGGTTTTACACAAAATTGAGGCATTGTGTATCTGATCATCATGCTTTGGTGATAGTCTCTGACCAGCACACATCCATTCAAAACGCATGTGATAAAATGTTTTCTTGGACAACCCGAGGAATATGTTATTATCACCTAAAACATAACATTGTCCAAAAGTATAAGAGGGAAACATCTCTTGTACTTGGTTAAAGGCGCTGCTTATGATCATACACTTTACGACTTTGACCGGTATATGGACGAGATTCATAGTGCTAACCCAGAGCTTGCAACATATTTGGAGGAAGCGAATGTAAGACTATGGTCACGGATTTATTGTCATGGATAAAGTTACAATCTAAAAACAAGCAACATAGCTGAATCTCTTAACTCTGCACTCAAGCCAGCAAGAGGATTTCCCATATCATTACTTTGGAGTTTATAAGGGAGAAGCTGGAAATATGGTATTGGAAAAGAAGAGAAGATGCTTTGAATATCACAACTGAACAGAGTTGGGGAGTTGAATACTTATTGGCGATCCGTTCGGAGATAGCGGATACGATGTGTGTCCAACCAATTGATAGATGACAATTCTTTGCAACAGGTGACAGACGGGACTGTGTTGTTGATTTGAAACATATGAAGTGTGATTGTGGTGTTTATGGAATCGAGAAAATATCTTGCTCACATGCTATACAGGCTGGAACATTTGCTAATTCGCATATCACCACACTTGTGTGCCCGCTATACTCAAAGGAGTATTTATATGTGTGGTACTCACATAATATATATCCTTATATTGGAGAAGTTGAGATCTGCAAATTTCTTCCTCCGAAAGTAAAGCATGGTCTGGGGTGACAAGAGAAGTCAAGATGGCAATCTTGGTTAGAGCTATCCAAGATGAGAGGAAACAAACCGCTGAAGCTACACAAGGATTATAGCTGCTCAAAACTGCAAACAACCAGGTCATACACGTCCAAACTGTAAACAACCTGGTATGTAAGTCTTTTGTAAGTCTTTTTTGGGTCTTCTATAAGTTTTTTTGTAAGTCTTATGTAATTTTTCTGGAAGTTTTGTCATAAGTTTGCTGGAAGACTACCCTGTAAGTCTTTTATAAGTCTTCTGGAAGTCTTCTCGTAAGTCTTCTGGGAAGTCTTCCACCTATCTATCTATCTGCTTTATTATGAACTTGTCTATTGTTTTATAATTTATCTATTGTGTTATGAATTATCTATTGTCTTATGACTTATCTATTGTCTTATGCATTATCTATTGTCATATGACTTATCTATTGTGTTATAAATTATCTATTATCTTATGACATATATTGTGTTATGAATTATCTATTGTCTTTTGACTTATCTATTTTGTTATGTAATTATCTATTGTGTTATGAACAATAAAATAAGTTCCTTCTTAGACATTACACGAATGTTTGCAGAAAAAGACATTGCACGAATGTTAGTCCATTACCAAACTAGTTGTACAAGGCTAGTTTGGTACGAGGATAGGTTACAAAAAAAGTTAATCATATCCTACCATGTTAACGTACTTCAAGGTTACAAAAGCGGACACCAACTTCTTGTGTAAATTACACATCATTGTCAATCGTACATATCTAAGCCGTCATGTTCTTTGGTTTCTGCGCCATGGTAGTCAAGATCATGATGAAATATCTCCATCACCATCTTCTCCCTAATACCCTTCACGTTCATACCACAAAAGGCAGAAGGAAATAATGGCATGCCATGAGTATGACACTCGATGTACTTCAAGGCGTACACACCACAATCAACACTTCATGCCAAAGGTATTTCAGCTCTCACTCTCTCATATGTGAATAGCTCCAGTGTGTATTTGACTCACTTTTCATCAGAGGCAGCGCATTCAACAAGCAAATAAGGGATCATTGTGGTAAAAGGCTCCATTAAGTAGGCGAGTTCAGCAGTTTTAATATGACTAAGAATGATGTCCCATATGGTTATGTGCTTATTAGCGATCGATATCCAAATAGCAATCCAATGATTGTTCTTGTAGTTAACTGGCACATATATATCATCCACCTCTGATCCCCAAATCTTCTTTGTTTGGCAATATTTTGGAACTAGGACTGGATAAAGATCCCACGACCCAACAAAGAGCCTTCCTCCTAAATTTTTGATACCGGCCTTTGAGCTCTTAAATCTTCCGTACTTGCTCGTCCACATCCATCCAAACAGATGGTCAAGAAAGAAAAGCCTATCGGTCTTACAATGCTTTGGATTGTTGGAGAACCGAAGCCTCAGTAAATTGATAAAAACATCAATATGTTGCATTGAAAACAGATGAAGTTAGACATATTCTTTAAAGATAAAAGGCTTTTGGAAGACTTCGAGAATTCTTACTAGAAGAATTCTGAAAGACTTCCTTAAGAATTATGGAAGTCTTCTAGTAAGAATTCTCGAAGTCTTCTATCCTGAGGAGTAGTGTTTAGAAGACTTACGGAGTCCACGAGCCATTTCAGAGGGTTCAGAGGATGGCATACCATAAACTTAGACTTCCAAAAGGTTTTTTATCAAAAGGTATTTTATGATTCATGTAAATAGCAAAACTAGATCAGTAAAACTTGAAAATCAGTTTGTAGACTAATACGCTTGTGTGTGAGATTATTAGTTATGGATCTTTTTTCAAAAATTCAACAAGCAACTTAGCCTTCTTCTTGTCAATGGTGCAAATGGATCATATCCATGACCAACCTTCTTAGTTGGAACGATCAGTTTGGCTGTGTTGTTTCCCTGAAAAAGAGATTGATATGAAACATCAATCTTCGTTTCTCGATCACTCTTTCCACAGCACAACGCCATAACATCATCTTTCTTTATCTGGCGACTCCCTTCCTCCTTATCTTATTTGGTTGATTTTTGTTTATCCATAATAACAACACTTGGTTCTTTGATACCACTCGGTTTTGTGTTATCATCATATACTTTGTTCATACTTCCTGCTTTCTCTCCATTCACACTCTCACTCTTCAATTCCGAGTACAATCAGAATGTCAAGACTCTTGCCAGCCATAGCAACTTGAATCCAACAATCACATGAAACAAAATCACACGAAACAAAATACATACATAACCCACCACAATCCGAGAGTTGGGACATACAACTTTCATTTCAATTTTTTACTATTTTGCATAGTATTTCTCTGCACTTTCATTTGGGAGATGTTTTGGTACTAATCCCTGGTTCGTGCACAGGCTTAGCCGGGTCTGAAAGTGTGAGTTGAAGTTCACTAGAGTCAATGCATTTGTGGTTGATTCCCACCTTCTTCTCCACAGCTTCCATGATATCCGCAAGAAGCTTCATCTCCTTTGCGCACTGCCCAAACCCATCAGTCATTACTTTTGTCAGATCCTTGAACATTTGTTCAATCTCTTCTTTCTTAACACCATTTCAAGAAGCAGAAGATCTGTAGGAGCTTTTATAGAATCCATTGTATGAGCCTTTGTACGAGCTTTCTTCCGAGCTCCTCTTTCTTCCTTCACAGTCTGCTTAAGAGATTCTTCCTTCACATAGAGAACCTTTGGATTGGTTAACAGATTAGTACCTTCAACTGGCCAGCACTGTTGAGTCTACTTCCAATGAGATTTAGCACCAAACATGAATTTCACCATGTTTTTTACCACCACATCAGCCTTATCATTTTCTTATTGAGGGAACATTTCACCAATGTCTTTCGGCACATAATTTACCACGCAAGTCTGGAGTAAGCAAATACCAAACTAGATATTTGAGACAGTAATTACTACTATACTATTGGGGATAATCACAGATACAAGTGTGTTGATAGCCTTTTTGACAAATTTTGGTCCTTTATGTCCTTTGAGACTTGGTTTGTTTTGTATGAACTTTCCAAAGTTTGTAACAAAGTTGGGCAGAGCGAAGTAGATCCACACTTGGAGAAATTGAATAAACCCATAAATGGTATAAAACCTTGTCAAATCTTTTCCCTTCACAAAGTCCATCACGAACTTAAAAGCTAGTCTTCCCCATGGGTAAGTCTCAAATTCTTCTAGATCCATCACTAGCCTTGCAGGGCTATCCCGTGTAGCAGATGAGTACTTTTTTTCCTTCATTGTATCATGTGTAGATGGTTAGGTATCCCAGCTGCATGCGTCATCCCGAGACCACTCTCCAAGTCTCTTACATGCTGCTATTATTTGCTCAGAACTTGGACCAACATCAATATCCACACCCATCATCTCCCAGAAACGAGCCAACTCATTTGTCACCTCTACAGCCTGATTATCCAGGTTCTCAATATATTTGTAGTTTAGACCAGTGAGGTGCTAGAACTCAAACAGTGAAAACCTCACCTATTTTCGACCAATAAAACTTCAAAGCTCATATTTATTCTTGATACCCAGCTGGAAACAGAGCGTACAATGAACCAGCCTTGACGCCCATCTAAACACCAACTCCCAAAACTTAATGAATACTCCCTCCCTTGAGTTCTCCAGCTCCTCTCATTCATCATCATGGAGACAAGCCTTTACAGCAGGTCGCAACTTCGGGTCATCGGTATGATACGCAATAATTTTCAATGGAATGGGCTCTAGCCCTAAGGTGAACATCCTCATCCGAAGTTGAAGTAATTCCATTTTACAACCTGTAAAACATTCAAAACCAACATCTCAATCATAAACAGAATAAACCAATATGCAAAGACTTCAGAAGACTCTCAGAAGACTGACTTTCAGAAAACTTCTGAAAGTCTTTTGAAGTTTTCCAAAGTCTTCTGAGAGTCTTCTGAAGTCTTTCAGGAGTCTTCTGAAGTCTTATAGTAGAAACCGAATGAAATCAGAAGAAAAACCTTAATACATCAAACAAATGGGTGAACTTACAGTCAGAAAGCGTAGAAGTTGAGGTCCAAAACATCTGTTTTTGCAGAAAACTTGAATTCAAAATCTTTGTAAAAATGATTTATAGTTTTGAGGGAAATAAAATTTTGAATATATATCTAAGAGTGATAATAAATATAACCTATATATTTTATATTTATATTGAAGAGTATTTAAGTGTTTTGAATTTTGAGATGCAAATGGTACATCCAAACTCTACATTTTTAGCATCTTAAATATTTAAATTTTTCTAGATGTAAATTTTATATCCATATACAATATCTAAATATTAATGCAATTGTGTACAAATGAACAACATCTGAACATAGTCTTACTAATACAATTCCAATCGTATCAACACTTTGTTTTTTCTAAATCCAACATATATCAAAGTATAAAATCTCGTAAAACTTTTATACAAATCCAAGCGAACGAAATGGACCAAATTCAGTTAAAATAGTATGATTTTAATCTAATCAGAACCAAAATAAATGATAGTTCGACTAAGAATAATGGATTTTATTATACTGAGAAAATAATTGAATCATTTTTAATTATTTTGGAGATCATATATTTAAAACAACCCCAATGGAGATCATATAATTGAATCATTTTTAATTATTTTGGAGATCATATTATTTTAAAAATTGGTTAAACCATTGATCAAACGACGTCTTTTTGCTTCTGTAAACACTTAAATCATCTCTTTCGTGAAACCATAGCCCCAAATCAACTTCATCTTCTTCACTGTGATTTTACGAAAGAGATGTTTTAAGTGTTTACAGAAGCAAACGGACATTGTTTGATCAATGTTTTAATCAATTTTTTAAATGATGTCGTTTAGAGAGTTAACGTACGTTTATTTTTTAATCAGTTTTATTAGTTGACTATTCAGGTTTATTAAATGACCGAGTCACCAAAATATAAAAGTTAAAATGACCAATATTTAAAAGTTTGAGATTTTTTTAGCTCAAACACAAGTTAAAATTTTTTTGGCTTTAATTTGAAAATTCAAGGTTTTAATGGTTGTTTTCTCATATTAATTTAGTTAAAACGAATCTCATTAGGAAGAAACTTCCCGATATTCATACTCTTAAGATTGCAACATAATGTAATTTAACCCAATCTCATATTTACTTTTTCATTCATATACATGAAAAATAGATTTAGAACTTATCAATAAGTGAAAACAAAAAATAATAATCATTTGACTATTTAAAATATTTATATCTGTATATAATTTCGAAAGAAACACTTAGTACCAATTAAATCTATACATAATAGCTGATTATCTGCATAACATAAGCATTCTCCTCAGTGTTAAAAAAAGAAAGAAACAAACTGAATTAAAATACCAAAAAATGATTATCACTTTCCAAATTGTTATTGTTATTCAACCCCTTTACCCATTCTCCACCTATTTCACCTTTAGTCTTCATATCAGCATTACTATTATTATCCTTCTGTTGCTCACGTTCTTCTCGTGCAGCAAAAATCTCTTGGACAATATTCTCCACATCCATCTGCGTATTTCCATCTTTACCCTTATCACCTACATCATCAAGCGGCGGAATATACGGCGGTCTAGAAACCAATAACACTTTGTCCCAATCTACTCCTCTGAAGAATTCATGACCCTTGATTTCTTCAAGGCTAATCCTACGGCTAGGATCTTTCTCCAACAACCTTCTAATTAGATCCCGCAACGACGTGGTTTCACCCACAAGATTCGGCGGTTTAGATAAAATCCGGAAAAATGTCTCTTTCCGGTTCGATCCCCTAAACGGCGTCGTCCCATACAGCATCTCGTACAGCAGCACACCTAACGACCACCAATCGACGGCGAAATCGTGACCTCCTCCGGTAATAACCTCCGGCGCAACGTACTCCTCTGTTCCAACGAAGGAGTTCGACTTCTCTCCTGAAGAATCTGAGACGGCCAATGTCGATGATGACGATAAGCGCATGGAACTCGATCCTTCTTCCGACGAGATTCCTGAGCTGCAGAAACTAGCGAATCGGAAGAGACGTTTCTTCCTCCTACCCGGCGAGGGAGTTGTTGCCGTGGATGGTGACGGTGACGGCGTTCTGGGAGGGAGATTGGTTGAGAGATCGAAATCCACGAGCATTAAATGTCCATTATCTTGGATCATCACATTATCTGGCTTCAGATCTCTGTAAACGATCCCTTGATTATGCAAATATTCGAACGCGAGTACAAGCTCCGCCGCGTAGAATCTGAAAAATCAAACCGGAAAATTTAGCAACGACCGAGATTGATTATATTTCACAAGAAATTAATAATAATTACCTGATGATCTCGTCGGAGAACATGCTTTCCGATTGCATAATCCTGAGGGAATTGAGATTTTTACCGGGGCAATAATCGATCGCATAACCGATTACTTTATCTGTTGATATTACACCGTGAAGACAAGGGAAGAGAGGATGATCGAATCTGCTCAATACTTCTTGTTCGAAACTCACGCGCCTGTACTCATCGCTCTTTGTGGTCTTCTTCTTTTTCTCGATCGCTTCTCTGAGTATAACCTTCAAAGCAAGCAGTTTATCATCTTCATTGTCTTTAACCAAGAACACAACCCCTTTTGCGCCACGACCAAGCAATGACAGGACCTCTAGTCGTTTAAAGTCCAGAGTCGGGCTCTGCATCGGACAAGTTTCAAGAAACGCCGACGTTTTTAAGAACCGACAGATTAGTTTTTTCTTCTTCTCTCTCTCTCTTGATTCTGTGGTAGTTGGTGACAACTTCTTATTATAAAAGTAAAGTTAAATACTCTGTTTTGATTTCTCGTCTTGCCTTGCCGGGGAAGATTTCAAATTGGTAAAGTAAAAATAAATTAGAAAGTCAAAAAAGAAAAACGAAAAATCGCATGAGATCCGTTGCCATGCGTTTGACCAGGTTAAGCTTTTGAGATCTGAAACTATTTTAAAAGAATAAATATATGCTTTATTAGTGGTTAAGATGGAATGTTCCCCGTTATGTCTGAAACAAAACACGTTCTGCTTCTATAGATGTGACGTCAGGAATGACGTTTCTCGCGGAGTCTAGACTCCAAAGCATCTGGAAGGCGTGGGAGAGGGAAAGTTCGGTTACCTACTTACCTTTGAAGACGCGGCGCGGCGGCCTCCTACCTAGAAGGTATGACCGGTCATTTATGCGATCCAAATGGGCTTTGACATTAGTAGTCTGTTTGGGGTATATGAAGCCCAAACGAGATTGTTCAAATTTTCTGTGTTATTATTATCAAAGAGTTATTTTTTTTCTTTTTCCGGTGGAAGCTTCATTTAACTCGCCCAATCAGAAGCATATACATTGACTGTGAATGTGCAACATGAGAGAGACAAGAGTGATAAATTGAATTTATTAATTAATTCAAATACAAATAAAACATAAAATAAGGATAAATCTATGTAAATTGTAATTGTTGGAGATGAACTTAGCACATACTCATTAAAAGTTAAACTTAAAATCAGATTTAATCCGTTAAGTAAGAACGGTGATTTCACTAGAAAACAAAAACATACTTTACTATAAATAGATGATTTCATATTCGATGAAAGGACCAAAAACGTACAAAAATACAAATAGTACTAAAACAGAGACATCCCTCCTAAAATGACTAAAATAGAGATATATTTGTTTAGACGACCTATATAAACAAACTTCCATGTGATGGACATCCATATTGATTGGAACTCTTCACTACTACTTGAGAGAGTATTTATGGTACAGTGGGAGCCATCTGCGATATAAAGCAAAACATGTTGTATCTATCCCTAATTGATCAAAACTTTTTCTATGAACCAGTTAAGAATAAGAGCAAGGTTACCCTGATTGAGTTGTCTAATGATGCAGAACTTGTGGTCACATGTTTCTGCAATTATGATTTCAACGAGGAACCTGAAGATGGAGCATCAATCGATACCCAACTCAGAGCATCGATCGACGCGTTTGCTGTTCAGCAATCAATCGACACCTACCCTTTGTTATTGATCGACGGCCTAACCCCATAACCGACCAACACATGCCACGCAGATGGCAACTACACCCCAAACTACCTTGAGTACGACGCATATTACAGAGAAGAGGAGTTAATCGAGTACCGTGGTACTACAATGGAAGAGGCTGGTGTTTTTCAAATTTTTCATCAATTTGGGAAATCGACATCAATCGACGGCAACCATTCACCATCAATTGATACTAACCAAGAAGCAGAGTCCAAACTAGATTCAACTGATAGCAGAATGCTTGCAATGGCCAATGGAGCTGGAAATCTGTTTAGCAACAACTTGGTAATCAAGCATCGATTGACGGTCACCATACACCACCGATCGATGGAGAAGGAGAGCTGATTGAATATCATGACCTAGTATCAGACGACGCCAGTTGGACAAAAGTGGATAGACGCACATCGATCGATGCACCTCATTCAGCGTTGATCGACATAGAAAAACCAAAGAACAAGCTGATCCATAATATTCCATACACGTCTCCACATCTTAGATCGCTCGACAGCAAATAGCGTGCATCGGTTGGTAGTACCCTTCCGAAGTTCCATAAACTTCGTCCTTCAACTGCCTACTATCCGGAGAGTTCAGCATCGATCGACATGATACACCCAACATCGATCGACGATTGTATCGGGCATGCCACATGAGCTTATGATGCTAAAGGCAGAAGAATTTTCTATTGGGAAAAGAAAGATGAGTATAACATCTACAAAGATGAGAATGGTAATACACGAGCTACAGATGGAAGAGTAGTGAATGTGTAAGCTGAAGAAATCATAGCGGTTCTAGAAAGAGCTACTATGTTTGAGCAGAGCTACATATGTTTACCAAAACATGCATCATTGATCAGTATGTCTATGGAGAATCAAAGAACATACATCTGAGCAAAGATTGATGATATTGTGCATAAGGTCTACAAAGCTCAAGAGATGTAATTGGATGAGTTCTACACAAGGCTTGATGATGTTTACTATCCTATAGACAAATGCCTTACCAGTTTGACTACACGCATGGATGAGATGAAGAAAGATTTGGATACTATACAAAGAGAGCATGCGATTATGCCAGACAAACAAGCATCGATCGACGGCACCCTACAACCGTCGATCGACACTGAAGCCAACCGACAGAAGACAGTAGCAAAACACAATTGGAAGATATGTTTGACGAGATTGCCTTTTCTTAGAGCCTAATGAAGGAAGATATTTCTCAACAGTTGGAAGATATATCAGAGACTACAACTGCAAGACTTAGAATGATATAACGTAGTATTGAGAACCTACAAAGAAGAATGCATTCAATGGAGGTTGCTAGAGAGGTTACAAAGAATGAGAAAACCAGAAGTGATGAAGCAATGAAGAGCTTTATTGGTAAATATTTTCAAATGAGCAGAGAAGATGTAAACATTTGTTTTCCAAGTGTTGATCCACCTCCATACTAGTCAGAAAGTTCAAACGTCAAGCTTAAGACTATAACCAAGCGCTGAATGGGAGGCACCCCACTGTTTAGTAAGTTTTAGTTAGTTTTCTTGATTATATTAGTCTAATTTCAACTTTTAATATACTATTGCAGATTTTAAAAGAACAAGGATCATGAGTCTGCACAGAGCATCGAGCGACACTTGATCATTGTTGATCGACGGAGTAACCTAAGCATCGATCGATCGCCACTTAACTGTGTTGATCGACGGTCACCATCAACAAGCAAGTATACAATTTTCCTTTATTAAATTGTGTCCTTATGATTTATTTTCTTCACCAATCTCGGACTGAATAACATTGATGATAGTATTTTAAGTCAAGGGGAGGTTTACTAATATTGTTTTCTATTTTGAGTTTTATACTTATCAAAAAAAGAAAAGAAAGAGAGTCGAAACTTACAGGTCAGACATCAATTGACACCATAGAGTCACCATCAGTCGGCAATGTATCGTGACCATCGATCGATACAACATACCTCACATCGATCGACACTCCATTACAGAGTCTGGTATCGAGTTTCTCTCTAAATTACTTACTTATGATTTGATTTTTTCTAACCAATCCGAGGCGGATTACATTGGAGACAATGTAATTTAAGTCTAAAGGAGGTTCACTAACGCTATTTGATTTATTTTGAGTTTTATTTGCTATATATATAAGTTTTTCAAAAAGTTTTATTGAGTCAAAATGGGATTATGATCAAAATTTATTATTGACTAACCATACTGTAGCACCATTTTTAGAAGGTTATTTGCATAGATTACTAGAGATACTAAGGTGGATCATCATGCCACTATACTACACTTACTTAAAAAATTTGAACGAACTGAAGCTGATTTCCAACACTAATCCTGACATTATCAGCTTGCTTTGGGTCTTGGTATACACTGGATTGGATTCATTTTGCAAGTCTGTAGGTACAAGTCATTGCACCTTTTGTTTCCTTCTTTCTCTCTCTTCTGCATCTACTTAAAAGCTTAAGAACCCATGTGTCCTTTGATTGATATTCCCAAGGTAAAACACACTCTTTTAGTTTATACAAAGAAATGAGATCAGTAGAGGGGCGAGTCAAGCTAGTATTTACTAAGTTATTGGTAGAATGGATTTGGTTGCTAGACTAGGATAGAGTATAGAAAGTTTCTTTGTGATTGACTTGATAGGATGTGGTTGCAACAAAGTAGGGTGATAGTTATACTTAGATATTATTGTGAATCTCCACTTTTCAAAACCTCTTTCACAGACTTGTTTGCTTGAGTACAAGCAAAAGATTAAGTCTGGGGAAGTTGATATAGCCTATTTATTACCAGTTTTAGGCCATGTTATAGGCTCTATTTAGAGTCTATTATGTGTGTCTAAACTATGTTTTATAGTATTTATAGGTCCATGAGCGTTTTGGAGATATATAAGATACTTGGAGCTTTTCGAGCATCTAAAGGAGAAGAATCCGTAGATGATCATCTAGAGAGTCGACAAAACCATCGATCGATGGTACACACTTGGCATCGACCAATTATTGAAGCCCGAGCTCGATCGATATGGCACACTTGCCATCGATCGATGATCAAAGCCCAAGTCAGAATGACAAAAATACCCTGGACCAGTTTTGACCTAATTTTAGGACTTTATATTTATGTCTTGAGAAAACAACACATAAGAAGAAGAAGAAGAAATAAGAAGAGAAAAAGTTTAACACAGTTTTTTAGTTCTATTCATTTTGTATTATGAGAGAAAGGAGAAACTCCTTCAGATTCCTCCTGGAACTCCTTTGGTTTTTACATATTTTATATTTTACATTTATTCTATTCATCTATGATTTATGTGACAAAGATCATGTTTGAGTAGTTATTAATTAGATTTAGGATTGAATGATAGCAATCATGGATTAGCCCAAAAATATGATTGTTAGGTTAAGTTAATATCCATCAATTGAGTTGTGCTTAATGCTTGCATTCTAGAGTAGCTAACTAGGATCTCGATGATAGGACATGGACAACTACGAGAGTAGGTTCTGTACCAGAATAGATTTTGTTGAACTAGGCTGTTAGGCACATGCGAGAGCTGGTCTAATAAGTTTGGTGGACTTATCAAATCTCGCCCATACTTTCTTCCGATTTCACCGTCGACTGACACCGTCCTTAACCGTCGATCGATGGTCTTGCCTTTTGCTCGCATACGAGAGTTGGAGTAAAAAAGGTCATAATAGTTAACATTTAAGTTCTAGAATATTTACATTTTCGTGCTTCCTATCCATTATAATTCATTAGCTTGAAACCCAAGATCTAGCATATTTACATTCATATTTACATCTAGTTAATTAATAGCATATTTTCATATTTCTATTAATAGCATATTTTCATATTGCATCTTAGTTCTTGATAATGAATGTTTTTTTAATCTGATTATTCACTACCAATATATATATTTACCTAGCTTAGATCTTTAGAAATAAGAAATATATTGTATGCTTTTGCTCCATGTGGATTTGATCTCTAAGTACTACACATGATCTCTCTTGGCACGAGTATTATTGAGTGTGTTAAGATTACGGTTAATTTAACAGTTGATTGTTTAGGATATTTATACCCTGCTAGAACAAACAAACACACCATGTCAACTACGTTCACAAGTTTGGCTACACCGCAGGTTTGGCTACGGCCACATGTTTGGCTACGACCGCAGATTTGGCTACAACCACAGGTTTGGCTATAGCCGTAGGTTTGGCTACGGTCGAAGGTTGATGGACCTTCGGGTCTAATGTTAGGAAATATTAAAGTAAAAGAATGATAGAACCGGATGTTAGATTGTTAGTTTTGAATGTGTGAAAATATATAAGTATTAGGAAAGTAGCTAAATAAGGAATGATGGAAAATGATTTCTAGGTTGATAGAATGTGATTGTTAGGTTGTTAAAATGGAACATGAAATTTAATTGTTTGATTATTGAATTGTGTATGGGCGATTTTGAGCGTCTTCACTGAGTAATTTTGTATATTTAGTTTGATTGTGTGGATCAGAGCGCGAGACTTTAAAAACTATTGAAAAATATATTTTGAACTTGGATAATGTTTGGAAGTTTTATAAAGATGTTCTTGTTAAAAAACGTTGTTCCGTATTTATTAATCTCGTATTTCATCTATAGAGTTGCAATGTTTCTTTATTTCATTGTTAAAATTTGACTCGATTTTTGCTTAACAATTTTCGTTGTGTTTTCGAATATTTTTGAGTTAGGATGTTTCACTTTGCGTGTCCTAAATCCATAGGAGCTACAGATTATATGTTATCACAAGATAATTGTTTCATCAAATAGAACGTTTATGACAATGTTGGATGGACTATAACTGAGTGAAGAATCTGTTTTTGATTGAAATATCACAGCCAGCAAAGATTCCTCTTCAAGAACATGAATTCGAGGAAGGGAAGTTGCTGAACCTACAGCCTTTTCTGGTCAAAACATTTGGCTATCAAACTATATTCCAGTTTTGCTATGATATAATAGTGGATAAAAAAGTATACCATTAAATCACCTCTTGAATATAAATTTAGTAAAACAGATTCAATACTTAAATAACGTATAAAATATAAAATTAAAATGATGCTTAGATATATCTTGTAACACAATATTGTAAAATATCCTAAGTCAATAATCTCCAACCCTCCAGCCGTGACATCAATTTGCGGTGCTTGGAATGCTGTTACAAAATTTATATAAGACATTACAATTGAACCTATAAATTATACAAAATACTCCAGATAATTTAAAATAAGTAAATAGAATACAGTTAAGCTTACATTTATTTGAAGTAATGTACTTTAAAAATTTCAAGATCAAATAAAATTTCAAACAGCCATTTAGTATGTTTAGGCCGGTTATGAAATTTCAGAACAACCATTTAGTTTGTTTCAGGATCAAACTGATTGACCAAATCTTTTTTAACCTTTGCATAAATCTTCACTCCCTATTAAAATTAGATAAGAAAATCGTTAGAAGATAAAAAATTAAATAAATAAACGCTTATAAATCATATGTATACATTATTTATTCAGGTTAACATCAACGACGACCCTCTCAATTGTTAGTCCACCAACATCTGAATACTGCTTCCAAAACGAAGGATTTTGACATTGATCTTCCTTACGGCATTATTATCCCGGTCTTTTAACCGAGGTTCTTAACTTATGATTTGACATTTTTTTTTTACATCTTTCGGTTAAGAAACGACTTTTATATCTCTTATTTAAGAGACGGTTCTTACTTTTTCTTAGTTAAAAACTAAAAAAACTAAGAATCATCTATTATCCAAAGTTAAGAATTCCAGTTAAGAGACCGTAATAATGATGACCTTAGAGATTTGAATGGTTCAAATTAGAGACATGGATGAAAGCAACCAATGAGGAGCGCTCAAAATTACTCCCTCCGATTCATATTAGTTGTCCTTGTAGGGAAAAAAATTATTTCAAAATAAGTGTCATTTTAGAGTTTCAATGCAAAATTCATTAATAAGATTTTTAATTTTATTTTTCTATTGGTTGAAATATGGTTAGGTGTATAGGTAATTGTGTTTTTATTTTATAAAGATACAAAATCATATGTTTTTTTAATATGTGTGCATAAACTTAGAACGACAAGTAATATGAAACAGAGGGAGTATAGATGTTGTCCATGTTTTATGAGTGAGGAAAGTAATAATCTTTGACTCGTGTATCATATGGTATAATATAGGTACATCATAGTAAATGATATTTATGAGTTGTATATTTAAGGTTTGCCAATTTAGGATGGTCTTATATCATATAAGTTATATGTAAGGTTCGCCACAAATATTTCACAATATTAAAAGTGTAGACACTTCTCCAAGCATCTTATAACTTATACATTTAGATCGTTTCCATGTATAATAGAAATACAATTTATGGTCTTGATACAGGTCTTATGATAACAATAATGATAAATTTTAAGAATATAATCTGCGCAATAAGAATATATTGTATATAGACATATGGAAGACTGATTTCAAAGAAACTTCTCCAGCAAATGTAGAAAAGGCATAACACGTTTCTTTCAATATGCACCATCATAAATATGAAAGAACATAAATGGCAACAATGATTTAAGAGTTTCTAGCTAATGGAAACTATACGTGGGGTTGAATTTGGATGTCAAGCTAAGTAAAAATATATAAGGGATATTTAATTTTGAATGTCTTTCAAAACAGATTTTTTACATGGGTTAATTAATTTTGAATGTCTTTCAAAACAGATTTTTTACATGGGTTATCATAGTGAACTCATATCTTTCTATATATTTTTTATAGAATTGTCCATGAAGATTTGAGATGGAGGTCTATATAGCTCACATGGGTTTATACAAAATTATAAAACTAAATATTATATGCAAACTTGAAAGAACACGTGTTTGCCAAAATAAGCTATGTGAAAGTTTAGGAGCCATCTATTGCTCGAATGCTTATTTTCAAGGTCCATGCAGATCAAATATATACACTCATAACAAAATAACCTCAAGCCATAATTTCTAACAAAAATATAAAATTTGGATTGAAATAATCAACATGTGTATAGTTATATTTGAAAGGGATTACATACGTGCGTAATCAGGTAACCTCTCTATAATGGCTGTGAACTTCTGTAGACTCAGGTATGGATCCGGCGCGATCTCATCCAAGTACGCATCCATGATCCTTCCCGCTTTCAGCAACGAACCATGGTGATGACCAGTGGAGTCTGTATCATAACCACTGTCTTCATCTTCTTCATTAA
The DNA here is from genome assembly GCA_012274485.2 of Sinapis alba. Classification (NCBI taxonomy): domain Eukaryota; kingdom Viridiplantae; phylum Streptophyta; class Magnoliopsida; order Brassicales; family Brassicaceae; genus Sinapis; species Sinapis alba. The sequence goes on along the minus strand of MU105956.1, from coordinate 46,599 downwards.
CCCTCTCAAGAAAGCATGTGAGTATCCTATAGACAGTATCCACATCGTACATGGACTCTTCCCTTCCTACAGAAGGTATAAGCAGATCATCAAGTCTCACACTCTCTAACTAATGTAATTCCGATCTTTAACATTCCAAGGAGGAAACTGAAAGGGATGATTGATCCTTGTTATGATATATGACATTCAACAGTGTTTAACGTGTTACTTAAACCGAGTTTTGGTTTAAGCTCAATATGTTGGTACAGGAAGCAATTGGAGATAACAGGGTAGTGTTATTGATGTCGATTGGTTCAGGGTGTACCGGTTCTCGTCTTCTTAAGTGACTGAGAAAGGAGAAGCTCATTATCCGAATCAAGAAAGAACTCAAAGACAGGGTCGTGTAGAGAAGACGAAGGGTAGATCATCTAGAGCTAGGATTGTACTTGATTATGTGTTCATTAGATTGATCTTTGTACCCTCTAACATTGCGATTCTAGTGGAGTGTTGCTTGTACCCTCAAGCCCCAGACGTAAGGATCTGTATCGGATCCTGAACTGGGTAACAAACGTGATTGTGTTCTTGCTTTACTTTCTTGTTCATACAGACGAGTGAATGGTGAGGTGAGAGAATACATACGTCCCGAGAGAGCAACTGCGATCAGGTTCTTGGAAAGCAGATCGGACTTTGATTCATAACAAAGTGGTATCAGAGCGACAGGTTCGTGGCAGCTGATGAGGGAATCAATGGCAAAGATCGAAATAGCGTGTTTCGATGGACAAGGCGATTTCTCGATGTGGAAGAAGAGGATGTTAGCTCATCTGTCAATTCTTGGCTTGAAGGATTCACTGACGAAAGTCTCATCAACATCGATTCCTGTGATTGAGATTTAGAAAAGGGAAGATGAGGACGAGTACAAGGATCGGCTCAAGGCGCATGTACTTGAAAAGTCAGAAAGAGCTGAGAAGGCGATGAACATGATCATCTTGAATCTCGGTGATCATGTGTTACGGAAACTTGAAGATTATACAACGGCGGCTACCATTTGGGCGGCTTTAGAAAGGTTGTATAATTCTAAAACTCTTCCTAATAGAATTCATCTACAGCATAAGTTTTATACTTTCAAAATGATTGAGACTAGATCAATTGATGAGAACATAGATGATTTCTTGAAGTTAGTTTCCGGGTTAAGCAGTGTAAATGTCTCTGTTTCAGAAGAACTTCAAGCAATCCTGCTGCTGAGCTCTCTGCCATCGCAATACAATCAACTAAAGGAAACCTTGAAGTATGGTAGAGACACTTTAACCATAGAGGATGTTACCAACGCTGCTAAGTCTAAGGAGCTGGAGCTGAAGGAGGTCAAAGACTCAAATCTATCACAGAGATCCGGTGAAGCGTATGTAACTCGAGGAAGACAAGATAAAAGAGAAGTCTTTAGAGGAAGAAATTCAAACAACAAGTCAAGGTCAAGGTCTAGAACCAAGGTAACTTGTTGGTACTGCAAGAAAGAGGGTCACGTGAAGAAGGACTGCTTTGCGAGGAAGAAAAGAATGGAGAATGAAGACAATGGAGAAGCTGCAGTTATGGTTGATAAACTGCAGGAGATTGATGCACTTGCAATCTCTGACCAGAGCCCGGGAGAGAATTGGGTGATAGACTCTGGATGTTCATATCATATGACATCCAGACGAGAGTGGTTCAATGAATTCGAAACTGTCACTGGTGGACAGGTTCTCCTTGCGGATGATAGAGCAGTGTCGGTCCAAGGGATCGGTTCTATCTGTATAAAGGCAGAAGGAGGAACCGTAAACCGACTCTCCAATGTCAGGTATGTCCCGAATTTAAAAAGGAACCTTATCTCTGTAAGTTCACTTGATGTGCAGGGGTTCAAACAAGAAGGAGGTGATGGGAAAACACGGTTCTACAAAAATGGTAAGTTAGCTTTGCAGGGCACGTTATGTGGGAGTCTGTATTTGCTAGATGGAGGAACCGTGTCACCCTCAGCACACACAGAGATATCAAAAGATGACACGGCATTGTGGCATAGTCGTCTTGCTCACACGAGCTTGAGGAACCTCAAGGTATTGACAGAGAAAGGGATATTGGACAAGAAAAAGATAAGTGACATGGAGTTTTGCGAGAGTTGTATCATGGGTAAAAATAAAAGACTTAGCTTCAACGTTGGTACGTGCATGCTGATCTTTGGGGCTCTCCCTATGTTCACTTATCAATTTCTAGGAAACAATATTTTCTGTCTATCATAGATGATCATACTAGGAAGGTGTGGATTTATTTTCTAGCTACTAAGGATGAAACATTTAGTAAGTCTAGCGAATGGAAAACCTAGTAGAGAACCAAGTGAACCGGAAAGTTAAATGCCTTACGACTGACAATGGTCTAGAATTTTGTAATATTGCAATTGATAACTTCTGTAAGATGCATGGAATTGAAAGGCATAGGACCTGTTCTTACACTCCGCAACAGAATGGGGTTGCTGAGCGTATGAACAGGACTATCATGGAAAAGGTGCGTTGTTTATTAAATGAATCAGGTCTTGAGGAAAGGTTCTGGGCAGAGGCAGCTTCAACGGCTGTCTACATAATCAACAGAACACCGTCTTTGGCTTGGTAAAACTCCAGGGTATGGGCATCTCAGAAGGTTCGGGTATGTGGTATATGTCCATGTGGATCAAGGGAAGCTTAAACCAAGAGCGCTAAAAGGCGTCTTTATAGGCTATCCTACAGGAGTAAAGGGCTATAAGGTCTGGTTGTTGGAAGATCGAAAGGTTGTGATCAGCAGAAATTCTGTGTTTAGAGAGGACCTATTGTATAAAGATCTGATTCAGGATCAAGGGAAGTTGTCAGGGACAGTGCATCAGGAAGTTGGTGACTCTGTAAAGAACTCTGTTGAAATTGGAGAAGTCTCAGGGATTTAAACTGAGTGTCTGAAAGAAGGTGGAGTTAGGCAACTAGAGCCAGAGATAAGTAGCAGCTCTGAGGGAGTTCCAGAAGATTTGAGCAATTATCAACTTGCCAGAGATCGTGCACGTCGACAGATAGTGAAGCCAGCTAGGTTTACAGAGGAATCAGAAGTAGCATTTGCACTTTCAGTATCTGAGGAGATAGATTGTGAAGAGCCTAGGAGTTATGAGGAGGCTATGAAGAGCAAGGACTCATAGAAGTGGAATGCGGGGATGGATGATGAAATGGGATCATTGGAGAAAACAGAACCTGGAAACTGGTTGATTTACCTAAGGATAAAAGGGCTATTGGGTGCAAGTGGATATACAAGTATAAACCAGGGATACCCGGTGTTGAAGACCCAAGATACAAATCGAGACTAGTTGCAAAAGGGTATTCTCAAAAGGAAGGGGTTGACTATCAAGAAATTTTCTCTCCGGTAGTTAAGCATGTGTCCATTCGGCTCATGCTGTCTATGGTGGTTGACAAGGACTTGGAGTTAGAGCAGTTAGATGTAAAGACAGCGTTCTTGCATGGTGAGATAGAAGAAGATATATATATGGAGCAACCTCAGGGATACAAAGTTGCAGGAAAAGAAGATAAGGTCTGCAAATTAGTGAAGTATTTGTATGGATTGAAGCAGGCTCCACGACAATGGAACAAGTGTTTTGATCAATGCATGATCAAGCATGGCTTTAAAAAGAGTGAGTTTGACTTGTGCGTTTATTACAAGAAGCTCGGCGAAGGAGAATACATATACTTGCTTTTCTACGTAGATGATATGTTGCTGATATCGAAGGAGATAGCAGAGATAAACCAGGTAAAGAAGATGTTGAGCAGTGAGTTTGATATGAAGGATTTAGAACCAGCACGTAGGATTTTGGGTATGGACATAGAGAGAGACAGAGCAGGTGGAGTTCTGCGACTGTCTCAGTCAAATTATATCAAGAAAGTTGTTCAGATCTTCCGTATGGATCAAGCTCATTCAGTGTAAACTCCACTGGGTGCTCACTTCAAACTAGTATCAGTTAAAGAAGAGGATCAAAGTACTGGAACGGAAAAAGAATATCCATACTCAAATGTGGTTGGTAGCATCATGTATGCAATGATAGGAACACGACCTGATCTTGCATTTTCAGTAGGAGTAGTTAGTCGCTTCATGAGTCGTCCAGACTCTACTCACTGGGCAGCGGTTCAATGGGTTCTACGGTACATGGTGAAGACTCAGGATGTTGGTTTGGTGTTCAGAAAACAGAGCTGTGACAGGAGTTTTCAGAGTAGAGGGTTACTCAGACTCGGATTTTGGAGGTGATCTTGATAAAAGAAGATCAACTACTGGATATGTGTTCAAGGTAGGAGGGAACACGGTTAGTTGGAAATCAGGATTGCAGCAGGTTGTGGCGTTATCTACAACGGAAGCAGATTATATTTCTTTGGTGGAGGCTATAAAGGAAAGATTGTTGTTAAGAGGTTTAACTGAGGAACTTGGGTATCAACAGGAAGAAGTCTGTGTAGGGTGTGATTCTCAGAGTGCAATATGTCTTGCGAAAAACAATGTGTTTCATGATAGAACGAAGCACGTAGTGGTGTCAAAGCACGTGGCTTTGAAGATGAGTTTTGTGAGGGATATGATTGATACATGTGATGTGAGGATTCTGAAGGTGTCAACAAAGATGAACCCGACAGATATGTTAACAAAGGTGATACCTTGTCTTAAGTTTGAACAAGCTCTACATGAGCTTGGAGTAGCCAAGTGCTAGAAGAATGGCTATGCTTGACGGTATGAGGAATGAGCTTGAAGCTGTTGATGTCAAGGTGGAGATTGTTATGATATATGACATTCAACAGTGTTTGACGTGTTACTTAAACCGGGTTTTGGTTTAAGCTCAATATGTTGGTACAGGAAGCAATTGGAGATAACCGGGTAGTGTTATTGATGTCGATTGGTTCAGGGTGTACTGGTTCTCGTCTTCTTAAGTGACTGAGAAAGGAGAAGCTCATTATCCGAATCAAGAAAGAACTCAAAGACAGGGTCGTGTAGAGAAGACGAAGGGTAGATCATCTAGAGCTAGGATTGTACTTGGTTCTGTGTTCATTAGATTGATCTTTGTACTCTCTAACATTGCGATTCTAGTGGAGTGTTGCTTGTACCGTCAAGCCCCAGACGTAAGGATCTGTATCGGATCCTGAACTGGGTAAACAAACGTGTATGTGTTCTTGCTTTACTTTCTTGTTCATACAAACGAGTGAATGGTGAGGTGAGAGAATACATACGTCCCGAGAGAGCAACTGCGATCAGGTTCTTGGAAAGCAGATCGGACTTTGATTCATAACAATCCTCTCTCGTAACTCGGCCAAAGAGTTACAATGGCTTCAACGATCTCCCTCTTCTCCTGACAGTACGACCCCCTTTAGTGATTCTTGAGAGTACTGCATCAGAGAAGCAACGATACTCTCAGGCCGGACACCTGTTCTCGCCATCACAGATACAACTCTTGTGTAGTTATCAATACCAAGAGCAGAGAGTCGTTCGATCCACCACTCGAGACAGTCTCTCCCCTTGAGCTCCTCTGATAAACCTGATACTAACTGCTCCCTACATGCATTCATGGCAATAGCCTCCACACAGCTAACAGGAATTTTGAACGTTTCAGACAGTTCTTGCCTCTCTACATGGCAAATGCGCCCACCGAGTTTCTCTATTTTTGTGTTTCGTCTGTGAAACAGAAAAACTCTTTTTATGTACTAATCAACTAAGATGCAAATTTGGAAATATTTTTTTAATAAACTAATTTTGGTGAAAATCTCTATGCAAGTGACACGTCAGCATACTTATTTTGACGTTGATGTGAGGCTGCCACATAACGAATATAATATAAATATATTAATATCATTTTTTTTTAATATTTAGGAAATATTATTCTGTTTAGCTCCCTCAATTGTATTAAGTCGTCCAGGGATATTTTCGTAACTTGTAGTGGCTTATGGGTTTCAGTCAGTCATAAATAGGCTCGGCCCACGTTCTGGCATCACCGTTGATCAATACCAAGGGTGTACCGTCGATCGACATCAAAGCTCTATCTTATTTCAAAATATCAGCTCAATCGCCTCATGGGAAGGTTTCCATCCATAGTTAAACATATGACGCATATGTAATTCTGCACCTCAAAAGACTCCCAAATCACCAAAGTTCTCCAAAACGTACCTGGACCTGAAAACACTCTAAAACATACTCCAAACTCATATACTATAATCTAAATATGACATATACCATGGTCTAAATGAGATTAAATTCATAGTATATCAACTCCCTCAGACTTAACATTTTGCTTGTCCTCAAGCAAAACAAAAGTAACATGTGAAAGAGGTTTGAAAAGCATGGATTCTCATAATGTATAAAGATAACTATCACTCCTACTATATTGCAACCACATCAAATAAGGCTAATCAAGGAAAAGTTTATATGCCTTATCCTAGTGTAGCAACCAAACCCATTTGTCCGCAACTCAACAAATAGTAATTTGACTTACCCCTCTATTGATCTCATTTCTTAGCATAAAATAAAGTGCAGGCTTTACCTTGGGAGTATCGATCAAAAGACACATGGACTCAACTCCTGCAAACTTGCATACATAGGTACAAAGTCTTTCCCAATCACTTTCTTCCCTCATTTATCTCTTCTCCGAATCTTTTTTTTTTTAATTTCAAATTCAATGGACAATGATGTTGATATAGTCCATCTTGCCATCTTTATTTTTTTAAAAAAAATTGGGGAAAGTTGTAGGCGAATAATAGGATCACGGGTAATTTATCTATCCCTCGCTTCCAACAATGTGTGATCATTCATTTCTGGATTAGAATAACGGAGTCATAGATAATTTACCTACCCTTATGCATCTTCTAGGAAATAGTTTCAATCTTTTTATTTTTTATTTAGATGCTGAAGAGAGAGAGAGAGAGAGAGAGAGAGAGAGAGAGAGAGAGAGAGAGAGAGAGAGAGAGAGAGAGAGAGAGAGAGAGAGAGAGAGAGAGAGGGATCAGAAGTGAATAGACTTGTACCTTACAAATCTGCAGAAGGAATCTGATCTGATGTATCTCAAGCCCCAAAGTGAGCAAATTAGTCAGTATTAGGTTTGAGATCATCTTTGGTTCCTTCAAATTTTCTAAGTAAGCATGATCTAATCGCCGGAAGATTCACTTTGGCATCTCTAGTAATCTCTACAATCAACATGTCTAAGAATCGTGCTATAGTGTGGTTAGTCATAATAAGTTTTGATCATAATCCCCTTCTTGACTCAATAAAAACTCAATAAGAACTCATAAAATAACTTAAAAGAAAACACAACATCAGTAGAACCTCCTCCAGACTTAAACAACATTATCCACATTGTTAAACAGTCTAAGATTGGTAAGAAATTAAATTATAAGGACAAAATTAACAAGGAAAAACGGTATACCTGCTTTTGATATGAGTATCGATCGACATAGTTAAGTGGTGATCGATGCCCGTTATGCTCTGTCGATCGATGCTGGCCAGCCATCGTCGATTCTTTGTGCAAACTCGTCTTCCTCGGGTTTTTCTTTCTTAACCTGAAATAAATAAACACAAAAAGTTAGTAATAAACAAAAATAAAATCAGTTGTAGTACTTAGGGATCGAATCTACATGGAGCGTGGGCACACAATAAACTCAATCAATAACGATTAAGCTAGGTAAATAGGTTATTAATGCAATAATTAAAGTAAAGCCAGGTGAACAAATAGTTATTCGATAGATTAATGAGTTGTCTGTGATGGAAGGATGGGTTGCTAGACTTAGGGTTTCATTCAGGTTTTAGAACTCAATGTATAGATTTCTAAGTGTTTGATCCTAAAACTCGATATCTAATGCAAAAGATGACCAACTCTCGCTGTGAGTCTAATCTATTGACTAAGTCCAGTGTTTCAGCCCTCGCATGTCAACACGGATCGAGCGTTGATTGATTCTATGGTATGAGCGTCAATTGACGCTGCCTTAGTCAAGCACTATCGCCCTAATCGATATGTTCACTAGATGCCTAGACCATCTCTCGCATGTTTCTAACAATCTAGCTCAGCAAGATTCAGTTCAGGTAATAGACCGTGCTCTCGCATGCGCCTAACTATTCTATGATCAGGTTTCTAGTTAATTAATCTAGAAACAAGCAGTAAGAACAATCATGTAAAGGACACAATAAATCACCCTAGGAGTTTTATAAATCAGAAGAACATCAAGACCCTAGAAAATCTAACCCTAGCATATGAATCTACTCAAGCATGATAGTTGTCACAAAAATCATATATGAATATTTATATATATAAAAAAAATAGATAAAACCAAATAAGAAACCAAAGGAGTTCCAAGAGGACTCAAATAAATTCATCTCTTCTCTCCTAACCTAAGAACAATGAATAAAAGAAAGCTTAGCCGTCAACAATGGCTTAGAAAACATATAAATAGGGTTTAAGTCGTCTAGGGGTATTCTCGTAACTTGTAGTGGCTTTTGGGCTTTGTTCGGTCATAAAATAGGTTTGCTCTGCATTCTGGCATCACCGTCGATCGACACCAAGGGTGTACCGTTGATCGACATTCCTTCATCTCCTCGACAGCTTTCTCTCGCGAGGCACACATACCATTCTTTACTAAAACGAAAAAATTTAGATCTAACCAATAGATTAACCTCAAACCAGCGGCATCTGAATGCTAACTTAAATCTCTATCTTATGTCAAAATATCAGCATAATGTTCTCATGGGAAGGTCTCCATCCATAGCTAAATATATGACCTATCTGTGCAGTTCTGCACCTCAAAAGATTCGAAAATCACCAAAATTCTTCAAAACGTACCTGGACCTGAAAACACTCTAAAAATACTCCAAACTCATATAATATACTCTAAATATGACATATACCATGGTCTAAATGAGTTAAAATCCAGGGTATATCAACTCCCCTAGGGCGAACTGGCTCGTGGAAGGACCGACCTGGCTCGTGGAAGGACCGAGCTCGCCCTGGGGGAGCTGACTTGTGGACGGTTTGAGCTCACTCTAGGGAAATCTGGTTTGTTAACACATCACGCTCGGACCTTCTTTGGGTTTTTTCGGACGGTTAGGAAAGCGTTAATAAGCTTTTTCTCGTTTTCATCATCATTTTTTAAAAGTCATTTGTCGAAGAGATCAAATTTCTAATTTTAGAATCCGCCGAACAAAATTTTGTTCTCAAACTTCATTTGAGAGTTCTTTTCCTTGAAATATTTCTTAGAAACTTTCATGAGTTATTTCTTTTGTAACCAATTTTTACTCCAACACTGTACAAATGCATCCAGGAGGGTAATCCCATTATCCCTCACGGGATTGAGGATGTGCACACTTTCGTAAGTGTTGATATATGGGTGCATTCTGATTTCATTTGCAAAAGATACATTTTGGGTTGCCTCATTGATCCATTATACCGAGTCTACTGTGAGATTTTCATGGCGAAAGAGCTTGGGAGATCACTGGACAAGAAGTACAGAGGTGAGGACGCTGGCTGCCAGAAGTTTGTGGTTGCTAAATTCCATGACTTCAAAATGGTAGATTAAAAACCCATCATGGATCAAGTGGAAGCGTTCCATCTCATCTTCCATGAAATTGTTGTTGGAGGAATGTTTATCTGCGAGACATTCACAACTCTCAGCTTCATTCAAAAGCTTCCTCTAAGCTATGCGGATTTTAAGAACTACATGAAACACAAAAAGAAAAAGATGGGTCTCGAGGAGCTTATCATGATGTTTCAGATAGAATCCAGAAACTGAAATGATGACAAGATCTATGCTAAATAGCACAGTGTCAACATGGCTGAGCACAAAGGCAAAGGAAAGGCAAATGCCCACTCTCCTGCCAAGCCTTTCAAAGCGGCTACACCATTGAAGGCTTCTAGACCAAGCTTCAAACAAAAAGGCATTGAAATCAATGCGAATGTGGAGATATTCAAGAGCAAATATCACTACTGCCACAAAGTTAGTCACATGACTGCTGAGTGTTGCAGCAAAATCAGAAATGAGAAGCTTCAAGCGGATTTCACTGAGGAGGATCTCGTTACAGTGGGGACTGAGGTCAATATGGTTGAGAGCAACAACCCCAAAGAATGGTGGTATGACACAGGGGCAACCATCCATATTTGCACTGATAAGGCGATGTTCAGCACTTATCAGAAAAGCAAAACTTAGGAGAAACTGTTCATGGGAAAACTGCATACTGCAAGATTGAAGTCCGCGGCAATGTGATTTTGGAGATGACATCTGGACGTGAAGTCACTCTAAAAAATGTGAAGCATGTGTCTGACATGAGGAAGAACCTAGTCTCAAGAACCTTGCTCAGAAAGAATTGATTTGCCACAACTCTTGAGGCGTACAAGCTCGTGATTAGGAAGAATGGTATGTATTTGGAAAAGAGGTATGTCAAGGATGGACTTGTCAAGATGAATGTAATGACAGTCCCTCCGAAAGTTGTAGCTCCAAAAGTTTCAATGAATAAGAAAGAGCCAGTTGCTTATTTGGTTGAGTCTTTTAATATATGGCATGAAAGATTAGGCCATTTAAACTATAAATCTATACAAAGATTGATGAATTCAATTTAATCCCTAAATACAAAATAAATAAACAAAAATTGAAGTATGAGTACAGGCTAAGCTCACAAAAATGTCTTCGCTTCATGTTGATGGAACTAATAAACCTCTAGATTTAATTCACACCGATTTATATGATTTAAAATATATTCAAAGTAAAAGTGGGGGAAAAAACTAACAAACCTCTAGATTTAATTCACACTGATTTATATGATTTAAAATATATTCAAAGTAAAAGTGGGAGAAAAGTACTTTGTGACCTTCAAAATATTTTTATGTATATATATTACATAGCAAAGATGAAACCTTAGAAAAATTCAAAGAATTTAAGCTCGAGGTCAAAAATCAGCTTCAAAGAACTATTAACGTAGTTAGAAGAGATAGAGAAGGTGAGTATAATGTTTCATTTAATACATTTTGTAAAGAACATGGAATAATCCATCAAACTACAACTGCTTACTCACCAGAATCTAATGGAGTTGTTGAACGCAAAATCAAACTTTAAAAGAGATGATGAATGCAATGTTGCAGAAATCTTAGTTAACCCAGAGCAGGTGGGAGGAAGCGTTGCTTACCACTAATTATATCCTCAACAAAATTTCACACAAAGTAACTGGCTAAAATCCATATGAATTATGAAAAGGTAATTTACCTTCATATAATACTTCAAAGTGTGTGGGTGTTTGGCAAAAGTTATGGTATTGCCACCTAAAATGGTCACTATTGGACCTAAAACAGTGGGTTGCATCTTCATCAGATGTGCAGATAATAGTAGTAGTGCTTATCGATTTCTGGTACATAAATTTTAAATATCAAATATCCATGTAAATACAGTATGAAATCAAAAAATGCATCTTTCTTCAAAAATATTCTTCCATGCAAAAATACAAGGTTCGAAACTAACACTAGAAGAAAGAGACAACGACAATGACTCAGAAATTGAGACAAATGTCATTCTGTAAATAATATTTTAGAAAATGAAAAAGAAGATGATCCTAGTAGGAGCAAAAGAGCTCGAATGGAAAAATCTTTTGTTGAAATTTTTTTTAATAGCATTTTTAGTAGAAAATAATCCAAAAATTTTAGCATAAGCCATGTCTTCACTAGACGCTCCATTTTAGAATGAAGAGGTCAAAAATGAATTTAATTCTATCATGCAAAATTATACATGGTATATAACGGATTTACCTCCAAATTACAAAGCATTAGGAAGTAAGTGGATTTTAAAGTAAAAACTAAACTCTGATGGAACACCTGGTAAATACAAACTAGGCTTGTAGTTCAAGGATTCCAACAAAAACAAGGCTTTGACTATTTTAATACATATTCTCCAGTAATGAAAATAACATTTGTAAGGTTCATGATAGCAATTGCAGCCTTAGGAGACCTAGAAATCTATCAATGGATATAAAAAAAAACGCATTTCTAAATAGTGATTTAGAAGAGAAAATTTACATGAAACAGTCTAAGGGTTTTGTCACTCCTAGACAGGAAGACAAAGTATGTCGACTTGTTAAGTCACTTTATGGGCTTAAACAAGCTCCTAAACAATGACACGAAAATTTGACAATACAATGCTGTCAAATAGTTTCAAAAATAATGAATGTGACAAATGCACATACTACAAACCTACCAAAAATGCGTATGTTTTGCTATGTCTATATGAAGATGTATGCTCATTATTAGAAGCAATAAATATGTAGTCAATCAAACAAAAAACATGCTCAAAAGAAAATTTGAGATGAAATATATGGGATTAGCAAATGTTATTTTGGGATTAAAGTCACAAAAAATTCAAACAGAATTATCTTATCCTAATCTTATTATGCTCAAACAATATTAGAGAGATTTAAAAATTACTCTAATAGTACTGCAAAAACTCCATTAGATCCTCAAATGTACTTGACAAAAAATTCAGGTGAAGTGGTTTCACAAAACAAATATGCACGTGTGATCGGAAGTCTCATGTACTTGACCAATTGTACCAGACCAGATCTAGTGCATGCAATAAACTTACTTAGTCGATATACAAGTAATTCATTTCATACACACTGAAAATTTATAAAGAGAGTACTTAATTATTTGCTCTACACCAAAGATTTTAGGTTTCACTATGGTAAAAAACCAGTAGTTTTAGAAGGATACAGTGACGCTAACTGAATATCAGATTCTAAAAACTCAAAATCTACAAGTTAATATGTTTTTACACTATGAGGTGCAGCAATATCTTGAATATCTACCAAACAAACATTGTTAGCCAAATCAACAATGAATCTGAGTTCGTAACCTTAGACAAAGCAGCAAAAGAAGTTGAATGGCTTGGAAACTTTGGAAGATATTCCTATGAGGGAGAAACATGTGTCAGCTATATGCATACATTGTGACAATCAATCAGCTATAGCTCGAGCTCAGAATAATCTCTACAATGGTAAATCTCGTCACATCAGAAGACAAAATACAAATATTAGATAACTTATCTCAAATGGTGTAATCAAAATAGACTACATCAAATCGGCTGAAAACCTAGCGGATCCATTCACTAAAGGTTTGCCACGAGATATTGTCGCTAAATCAGAAAATAATGGGTTTAAAGCCTATAACGAATGAGGAAGCTTGACTGCAACCCTACCTATCATGACTGGAGATCCCAAGACGTAGGTTCAAAGGGAAAACAAAATCAAACAAAATTTACCATAATCACTTTGAGATATAGTAGTCTCTTTCCAACTCCTAAGATGATAAAAGTGCTAACGAATGTGAATATGATAAACATAGCTTTTAATGATTACATAGCTTCTGAAGCAGATTATTACTCAGTACTCTTCATGGTCAATCACCTAATGAATATGAAATGGAGCCGTTTCTGGGTGAAGGAATGCATGGCTATATTCTCTAAGTTCACTCATGAAAACCAGGAATAGTTCAGGGCCACAATGAACACAATAGAGAACTAAGTTCTATGAGTAAATGAAGTTGTATTATGCATGTTGTCTCGGTCTACATAAAACACAATTGGTTCAAGACATCATGTTCACCTTCTGGTAAAGTAAACCCAACATAAATTAACTATAAGTGGTTCAAGGCTTAAAAACGCCACCAACTCAAACACAATGAATTTTTCGCAAATACTCTCGATAAATTTGTCTAGTATAGTCATGATTAGTATAAGTTTAGTAACTAGAGCATGTTGAGTTTACATTTAGTCTAATATTTGTAGAGTTATTTCTATTCATGTAAGGAATTGTTGGACTAATTAATTAAGCCAATGGCTTAAATAAAAATTGGGAAATGATGAAAAAAATGGGCCATAAAAAACATATTTTAATTAAAGGAAGTGATATTGTTTTGTCCCACATTGGACAACAATAAATCTGAGCAATAAATGTACCCATGATATCATGATATAAACAGCTTAGTGGAAGAGAGGACTCCCCATGTGTGCGCTGCTGCCGGCGTCCCGGCGGCTCGGCTCGGCGTGGACATGGGCTTAGGCTTGAGCTTGGGTTTGGGCTTGGATCTTGGGTTTTGGGTCTTGGGTGGAAGCCTCCATCCCAATACAAAAAATTTTGGACCTAGTTAAGCTCAACGTTTTGCCATTTTTATTACAAAAAAAAACAGCATGCAATTCGTTTCTAAACAGCATGGAGTTCGTCTCAAAACGACACGTATTTTGTTTGTTCGCCCAATATATTTTTAAACAAGAAGAGCATCTTGAGGAAGAGTTTTGCAACTCAACTTTCCTCGATCTCTGAGAGATTCTCCCCCACGTGCAACAGTTGTTGCGGAAAGTGGATCTTCTCCTTCTCTTTAAATATTGCCTCTCTTCCTCGTTCATGATTATGATATTTCACATCGAAAACCAATACAAAAAAATCCCTTAGCGTAAGTCTTTCATCTGAGAGTGTTTTGTAGAGTTTATAGTTCGATAGGGCGTTCACGGGTGAAGAGTGAATCGTCTTCCATGATTGTATCATGAGACTCTATATTCGTACAGTCCCGTCTCACTACAGAACAAATATTTAGAATTAAGAAAAGAAATAGTATCTCGACTCAATGTCCGTTTATAAAAACGTTTTCTTATCGGTTTTTCATTCGTCTTTTAATCCGTATTCCGGCTTCTACAATTATACCAAGATGATTTGATGATGATAATGATCTCTCGTCATCCTTGTTTGTATTTGCCTCCATCTCGAGGTCTCGAGAAGACGAGTAGAAGAAGAAGGAAAACAGGAATCCATAGGATATGATGTCACTGACGCAGCAGCCAAGATCATAAGATCAATAAGAAAAGTCTTGTTTGATTTGAGAAAATCAACAGCTCAAGGATTTATCGTTCTGATTATAGTGTCTTGTTACCTAAGCTTCCGCTACGAAGAAAGTGACCGACACTTGTTTTAAGCTTACCAATAAAATTAGTTTTAAAACAGAAATGTATTTATTTTGTTGTTGACATATTTCTTTGGGTGTGTCTTCTTGATGAGAAGCGGTCGAGAAGATGCAGGCGAACTTACAAGAGCTAAATTAGCACCAAGCTAGCAGTTCTTTAGTTGGACTGTATATTCATGAAAAACCCCAAAATTAAAGCTTCCATGTTCAACTTTTCGAATTTGAAAAACATGACAAGCTTTGCAGAAAGAGAAGGGGAAGCTTCATGACAAGATAATGGAAATGGAAGCAAAGCTAAACGAGACACAAGAGCTGGAGTTGGAGATAGAAAAGTTGAAGGGTAACACCGATGTGATGAAGCCTATGGTGGGAAGTGGTGGTAGTGCAGACTTTTATGGAGAAGATGGTCAATACTCAGATAGAGCTCGAGGCTAGACAAACGGCTTTACAAAATAAAATGATGACTATGGCACAAAACAACGTTTGACCAACGAAAACTATCAAAGGGTTCGTAAAGAGATGATTCATGTACAAAACAAAACAATCTAAATCTGTTTGTTCTAAATTAATCTTGCTCGGAGTTTAGAAAAGACTGTGTCCTTTTAATTTGTGGTATTACTTTAGTACTTCGATGAGCAGTTCCTGAATGAGCAGCTGCTTAATGAAGAATTTACAATGAAGGGTAAGTGCAATGATGGAAATAGAGGAACATAATGCAAGTGGTAGCTAAACAAAGTATGTGATGTTGAATATATGGAAGACTCTTGTGGCTATGAAGAATAAACGAAAGAGTTATTATTGATAAGCAAAATCTACATAAGAAGATATAATAAGTAACACTTTAGAAATGGCTACTTTTTTCTTCTTTTTAAGACCAGCTTAATTAATCTGATACAAGTTGCAAGTTTCTTCGATAGTTTTTTTCTCCACTTTATCTTGTGTTGTTATTTTATTTTGTAACTTAAAACACAAAAGTGTTTAGTGAATGCTAACTAGAGCTTTGAGGTTGTATGCCAATGATTATATGGAAATTACATACCTCTAGGTCAAAAGCGTTTATAGTCCAACAGTTAGGATAATTGCCTTCCAAGCAATTGACATGGGTTCAACTACCGGTAGACGCCAAATTTGTATTCTTTGGGATCTCCAAAGAGAGATTGGCGTTCTGCAATTTTTCCTGAAAAAAAATTATTGTTAGAACTTGAATAATACAAAAATTCATAAATCTAGGAAAATTAAACAAATAACCAGAGACAAAATATATAATAATTTGTGAGAGGAAGAATAATAATTGGAAGGCCAAAGTTACCACGAATCAAGAAGACACATGTCTAAACCAACGAAAATATAACCACCAACTTAAAGGTAAGAAGCACCTCATAAACAAAATAAGTACATACAAGGTCCAAGCCAACGAAGAACCATAAAGTTCTAGATAAAAAGAACCAAAGCTCCATGCGACTAACTCTGCACACATATACCAAAGGAAGCATGAAAAGAAGAGAAACAATCAGAGGAAGGGAGAATTGAAGCCAACCAACAAGAAACCATAGATCAAGCTTGAGAACAGAAACAACCTTTCAAGCCCACAAATCATACACGGAGGAAAGTGTTGGGGTCAAAATCGGTTACGACAAAATTAACTCCTGAAAGTTTCCAACAAATATTTCATGAAACAAAACGCTCAAACGAAGTTTGAGCAAAAAAGTTTGTTCGACGAATTCTTGAATAATAAATAAGATCTCTTCAACAAATGACTTTTAGAAAATGACGATGGAAAGGAGAAAATGCTTACTAACTCTTCCCTAACCGTTCGAACCACCCAAAAGAGGTCCGAGCTTGGTCATTCCACAAGCCAGATCGCCCTAAGGCAAGCTCAGTCCGTCCACAAGCCAGCTCGTCCTAGGGCGAGCTCGGCCTGTCCACAAGCCAGCTCGCTCTAGGGCGAGCTCGGTTCGTCCACAAGCCAGCTCGCCCTAGGGCGAGCTCGGTCCATCCACAAGCAAAGATCGCCCTAGGGAGAGCTTGGTCGGTCCTTAGGCCAGCTTGCCCTAGGGCGATCTCGATCTGTACCCATGCCAGCTCGCACTAGGGCGAGCTCAGTCTGTCCTCAGGCCAGCTCGCCCTAGGGCGATCTCGGTCCTTCAACGAGCCAGCTCGCCCTAAGGAAAGCTCGGTCCATCCTTAGGCCAGCTTGCCCCAGGGCGAGCTCGGTCCATCCTCAGGCCAGCTCTCCCTAGGGAGAGCTCGGTCTGTCCACGAGCCAGCTTGCCCTAGGCCAAGCTCGGTCTGTCCACGATCCAGCTCACCCTAGGGCGAGCTCGGTCTGTCCATAATCCAGCTTGCCCTAGGGAAAGCTCGGTCTTCCCTCGGGTCAGCTCACCCTAGGGAGATCTCAGTCCCTCAAATGGCCAGGATGCCCTATGGCGAGCTTGGGTCCTCGGGTCAGCTCGCCTTAGGGCGAGCTCGGGTCCTTCCAAACCAACTCGCCGTAAGGCGAGTATGACTGTATCATGTCAATATCAGGCACTCTCATCTCGAACCGTGACCATACTGCCCTTATTTCATCTCGATCGTTGGAACTTTACGATAAAAACCGTGAAATTTGTTTTTGCTTATAAGTTTAAATCGATCTTATAAAACGGCTACGGTTAACTTAAAAACACCATATGCCTCGACTATATGATTTATTAAATTTTTTAATAAAACCAGCGTCGTATCAAAGACGATTTCTCAAACAAATTGCAAAAACATTCAAAGTCCAAGAACGGCCCAAAGAGGTCTAAAACGCGGCTAGAGGCCCACTTGCGGATTTTAGACGAGAATGAGCCCAAGATTAGCATGATGGTTTATCTTTTGTTTGTACGAGGAGATAAATGTTAAGTTTCAAGGAAAATGATGAAGATCGAGGGAGAAAATGAATATTTCCGCGAAGCAATAAACTCGGCCCATGGACAGAAAAGGAAAATGCAAACCGACCTAGAAGGAGTATATAAGAGAAGCCATCGGGAGAGATGCAAAGGGCTCTCTTGAGACTCTAGAACTCTTTGCACTTAGAAACCCTAGGCTTTATCTTCGACAAGTTCGGTTTCTATGGCTTGCACTCATACTAGACAAACTCGCCTAGGCAGTTCGATCTCTTGTTTAAACTCTCTAACTGAACTACATTCGGCTTGATTCTCGAAAGGGGTACGTAGGCAGCCTTTCATAAGTTCCGGTTCGAAATCAACAAAACCTTTTTGTGTCTTCTTCGTCTTTTGTTATCGAGAAGGAAAGTGCAAACTGACGTAGGAGGAGTATATAAGAGAAGCCAACATGAGAGTTGCAAAGGACTCTCTTGAGACTCTAGAACTCTTTGCACTTAGAAACCCTAGGTTTTATCTTCGACAAGTTTGGTTTCTGTGGCTTGCACTCATACTAGACAAACTCGCCCAGGAAGTTCGATCTCTTGTTTAAACTCTCTAACTGAACTATGTTCGGCTTGATTCTTAAAAGGGGTACGTAGGCAGCCTTTCATAAGGTCCAGTCCGAAATCAACAAAACATTTTTGTGCCTTCTTCGTCTTTTTTTTATTGACATGCGACTCAGTTAGGTTTAAGGTTTTAGGTACCTTGAACTAGATAACTCGCTAATAGCTCTTGCGACCGAAAATTTTATAATCTTTTGTAACAATCGCAATGCTCTTACGCGGATTCGAAATAATTCTATTTTTTCTAGATTCATTTTGTTATCTTTTATGTTTTCCACATTTGTTTGGTTACTTATCGTTGGCTCTTGCAGAGAATTCGGACCTCAAGGAAAGTAGGATTCTCTTTGCTTTCCTCCATTCACTAAAATTGACAATGCAAATTTTGGTTCCCACAGAAAGCACTATCCGAACCTAGAGTGGCAAACATAGGAAAAAGAAGAGCTACCAAAGGCGCGAGAAGCGACGAAAGCTGCTACGAGAAGAGAGAACATAAAGGAAAGGGGAGACAATATGAAATCAGAAAACCGTGGAGCCGGCCACGAGATATGAAAGAGAGCATAGAAGTCAGATCACCAAAAAAATAGATCTTGAAAACCAAGACGATTAGGGACTATCTAAGCCAAATCAACGACAAGAAAAACAATATCAAAGATGATTAAACTTTAATCCAACCAAAGAGATGCAG
Source organism: Sinapis alba (assembly GCA_012274485.2). Taxonomy (NCBI): domain Eukaryota; kingdom Viridiplantae; phylum Streptophyta; class Magnoliopsida; order Brassicales; family Brassicaceae; genus Sinapis; species Sinapis alba. Next base: position 27,498 of record MU105956.1, on the reverse strand, counting down.
TCCCTAACATCAGTCAAAATCTAAAGAAGAAAAAGAGCATCTTATATTGACCATAACATCCTACATCGCCGTGAGAAACAACCACACAACTTAGAACTCATAAACCTTATCAATAACAAATATCATATAATCTTACAGGAGAAAGGTAAAAAAAAAATATGATTAGTGACGGCTCAACGTCAAAATATGAAGAGAGGGGAAAACATCTTAAAAGAATAATGTTAAAAAAATTGAAAAAATAAAATATAATTTTGACTCTGAAACCGTTAATCTTAGAATAAACAAATGCTTAAATGCAAAGTTATTGAAATTCAATATGCTTTACATCATAGGCTCACTTCACCACTAAGTACTCGTATACACATAACAACATATTACTGGAAAAAAAAAAAACACAAAATATATTAACATAACACCTACTACTACATAACAAAATAAAAAAACAAATAATGCTCTTAACTACATCATCCAAAAAATCATACTTAACAACAATAAAACATATATCATATCATGCGTGAAGCGCGGATCGACTCTTAGTATATATATACTAAGTTAAAAGAGTTGCAAAGATTAAAATTTTAAGGGGGGGCAATTCTACATAGATTAACCAAATTTTATTTTACCTTGACAAACTAACAACAAAAATAAAAAAAAAATCGGGGGGAGGGTAAGTTGACCCCCTCCTCATGCAATCAAGGGGATATTATAAAATTTTGGGAACTATAAACATTTTAGTGAAGTTTTAATTTAAAAAAAAAATTGAAAGTGATATACTAACGTTTCACTTGGCAATGTTCAGGACTGTCATGCATGCTAGCTGCAGACCAACATATGAAATACATTATGTTAATCCTTCAATATCAAATTCTAAGCAAATATTTTGTAGTGTTGAAGTAATCAAAACTAAAGTTACCAAAAAAGAGTAAGTGATGCGAAGATACCTCTTGGTATTACACTTGCATATTTTTCTACAATCTTAGACTTTTGGTTTCTTTAGTTATATATAGTGGTCAACATAACTTTGCATCTTTAGTTATATATAGTGATCTTATGGAATTACCTTACTTTTCGACACCAAATGCTCATCCGACCATAAGTTTAGTTGGTCAATATTTTTGTGTCTAGATTTAGCCTATCACTTTATTTATCACAAAAGAAACTATAAATACTACACTTTGGAGTTTTAATTCTTTAGATCCAAAAATGAATCATTTCATTATTTTTACGTTAGTTATTGCTCTGTGTTTTGGTTTTAAAGAAAGTTTCGGATCCACTCCAAACACTTTACAACTTAAAAACCAACTTGCATCTCGTCGTATTCTCCAAATCAAATGCGATCCAAACATTTTACAAATTAAAAACCAACTTGGAGCTAATCGTATCCTAACTGTCAGCTGCTGGTCCAACAGAGGCGAAACCAAAGTTGTCAATCATGCTGTAGAGTTCAATAAAATATACAGTTTTCCGGTTAAGGAAAAAGGAAAAAAAAGAATAGTATGGAAATGTGAATTAAGGAATCAGGAGAATCGCAGTTTTGTTACATTATGGACAGCATATAGAGGAGCCTCCATAGCTCGATGTGGTCAGATACGCGAATATATTGCTGATATGAAAGGTGTTTCTTTAGTAAGAAATAAGAAACCGACCAAACAATTTTTTGCTTGGACTAAATAATGTTTTTTCATCCTCTTCTTCTTTTTGGTGCCTTGTAAGTTTAAGTTATTTTTTAAATTTGAGGTTATAATAAACACAAGAATAATAAAATAATATATTAATCTTCTGAATACATTAAAGATATTAAAGTATGAGTTTAAGTTTGATAGCAATATCATATCAATCTTCTAATTTATATCACAATGCTTTTTCCTTGTAATTTGTATATGTATTTTCTCTTCAAAAATATAACTCCACTTGAATATTCTCTTTGAAGACAAACATAAAATTCACTTGCATGAAAATTGAATAAAAACAGTTGGGATTAAACACATCATGGTGGTCCAATGGTTTCCACTATATGAAGTTTTGCCATGTTAATCGAGGTTAGGGAATGATTTTTTAGGTTGAAATTGCTAGCTCCACGTGTGACTAGACGTTGTGGATTTCTAACTCCCACGTAGAGCAATTCGGCTTGCATGTCGCCGGTAAACTGACCCACAAGAGCATGATTAATTGGGCATCGGCATGGAATCTTTCCTATTTAGTCAAAATAATAATAATAATAAAATTAAATATATTATAATAAATAAAACCATACGAGCGACATGCAAGTGACGCAAAACGATATAACATTACGAACAGAACCAAATTTACGTTAAGCAAAAGAAGCTAAAAAAAAATTCATGGCGAAAAGCGAGATACCCCTTGCCTTACCTCACAATACGCCATTTTTAAACCAATGTGCAGCTGCTATACACTTCACTGCTACCATCATATATAGTTGATAATACAGCTAGTTTGCTATAAAGTTGTATAATAAATGAGTTACTTTGTTTTTATTTCAGCATATATACTAAAATAACTGTAATGATTGACAAACAAAAGGGATTGACTATAATTGTCTAAATGGTTTGTATGTTTGTCCCATATAGAAAACCATGCAAATGTTAATATGCAATATGATTTTACAACATATCATAAGTTGTCTTTTGTCCTTTAGATATAGTGAATTTTTATTTTGTTTCTTCATGTAAGTTAAATTGTGGGCAAGTCTTCTAAACATAGAACTTTTTAGTTTTTGGTCTTTAAATAGTTCTCAAAAGTTACATTGGCCAAAAGAGATTCATCAATGGGTTAACTAACAGTTCTAACCTCAAGAATAATTTGAATTACTTATATATTAAATATATAAAAATAAATAAATTTTAAATTCGAAAATAATTAAAAAACTAACAATTTTTTTAGAAAAAAATCAAATATGTTTTCAAAAAATTTCAAACACTTTTTGACTTTTTCTTGAAGAAAATTGTTCTAAAAAAAAGTTTATAAAGATCTTCTTAGACGTGTATAATATTTGGGCGATTTGCAATTATACCATCAAGTTGATACATTTAATCAGTTTTACCACCAAACAAATCACATTTTCAAAAATAAACAATTTATTAAAGTATAAAATACTAAATTAACATCACCTTATCTACAAAACTTCTTCCCATCTCTAAACCCTAAAACATCAACTACAAACCCTAACCCTAAACCCTAAAACATCAACTCTAAACACATCAACTCTAAACCCTATATTTTTCAAAATTCAAACCCTAAACCCTAAAACATCAACAACTCTAAATCTTCAACCCTAAACCCTAAAGCCTAAAACTTCAACTCTAAACCCTACACAGTAAAACATCAACTATAAACCCTAAACCCTAAAACATCAATCCTAAACCCTAAAACATCAACTCTAAACCCTAAACCCTAAAACATCAACTCTAAACCCTAAATCCTAAACCCTACCCCACCTCTCAATTCTAAACCCTCTAGATTTTAGGGTTTAGGGTTTGAATTTTGAAAAAATATAAAGTTTAAGGTTTAATGTTGAGGGTTTAGGATTTAGAGTTGAGGGTTTAGGGTTTAGAGTGGAGAGTTTAGAGTTGAGGGTTTAGGGTTTAGAGTTGAGGTTTTAGGATTTTCATGTTTTAGGTTTAATTAGCTAAGGGTACAATAGTATTTTGTCTATAAAAAATTTAATGGTAAAGTTGGTTAAAGTATAAATGAAATGTAGTATAAGAAAAATATCAACTCTAAACCCTAAACCCTAAAACTTCAACTCTAAACCCTACACAGTAAAACATCAACTATAAACCCTAAACCCTAAAACATCAACCCTAAACCCTAAAATATCAACTCTAAACCCTAAATCCTAAAACATCAACTCTAAACCCTAAACCTAACTCATAAACCCTACCCCACCTCTCAATTCTAAACCCTCTAGATTTTAGGGTTTAGGGTTTGAATTTTGAAAAAATATAAAGTTTAAGGTTTAATGTTGAGGGTTTAGGATTTAGAGTTGAGGGTTTAGAGTTGAGGGTTTAGGGTTTAGAGTGGAGGGTTTAGAGTTGAGGGTTTAGAGTTTAGAGTTGAGGATTTAGGATTTACATGTTTTAGGTTTAATTAGCTAAGGGTACAATAGTATTTTGCCTATTAAAAATTTAATGGTAAAGTTGGTTAAAGTATAAATGAAATGTAGTATAAGAAAAATAGTAAAAGTGACAATTTCGCATAATATTTTTATGAATTTGTAAAAAATTATATAATTTAGGAATGATTTCATAATTGTATTATTAAACTTTTTAATGTAACTTGTATGTATATTTATGAAGTTCTTCTTAATTGTGTACTAGAACATAAACCCAGCACGGATTAAAAAAAAAAATATATTGTTCAAACTTTTTAATTTTATATATTTGTACCACTTACAATTTTTTGATAGATATTTAATATGATTTTATAGTTTATATATATATATCTCATTTTTGTTAGTATTTTAAAATTGTTATTTAATTTATTAAAACTAAAATAGTCATGTTTGATCGAATAATCATGATATATAATGGAATGATTTTTTTGTAATACGTTTTACAAACTTTGGTATACAAAAGTAGTCAATTGAAATTTGGAAAGTTTGGATTTGATTGTTGACAACGGTAAACTGATGAATAATATAAACTAATTGTGAATGTATTTCAAAACCAATTGGTGTACAAAAGCATTTAATTGAATTTTGGATAGATATAATTGGATTGTGTAGAAAATACTGCTATAATTGGTTATGAATCACATTTAAATTTGGTTAACAATGGAACTATAATTTCGCTGTAACTGAGTATTAAAAGCAGTGGCATGAAAGCGTAATTATAATAGTGAAATAAAGGTCATTTCAAATTTGTACTTCAGTTTTAATAGTTTAGATATCATCTTCATGAATTTGATTTATATGCATATTTAGAAAAATATGACTTAATATATCATCTTCAAAAAGTTATGAAGATGCTTTAAATATGTATAATATATTTTTTCATTGGGTTTTTTGAAAAAATGACTCAAAACTTGAAGTCAATTGCAAAACCAACCCATGATTTTTTTTGAAACTTCAATTTTCCATTTTCATCCTAGAAGTTCTGATAATTCACGAAAATGCCATTTTTTTTTTGAAAATGATTGTATTACCATATCATCCCAATCTTCATCAAGTATTTACATTATTGTCATTGGCTTCACACCAACCACCATAAACAATCAATTTGAAGCTTTTAATGCTTCTATAATCAACATCTATATATTTATATTCTTATTTCTTACACACACAAACTATTTTCCTTTCACTTCCTCTCTTATTCCTTCCTAAAACCCCAACGTGATTTCAAAATTTATAAACTTATTAATGTTACTAAAGTTCATGATTCTTGGTCAAGAAGGAGTATATTAATCAATATTGGAGCTCTTGAATTAAACTTATAATTAAATTGGTGATAATTATTAGCTTATCAATATTCATATTTATTAATGTTTCTAGCTAATAAGAGAAGACTTCCATGAAAGTCTTCTAATACATTATATGCCAGAAGACTTCTATTATATTATATGCTAAAAGACTTTCCAGAAAATTATAGAAGACTTTTGAATTTGTTTTCAGAATTCTTCCAAAAAAATTTCAGAAAACTTCAAGTGAGAGTTTATCTTTTCTGAATTTGATTAAGTTTTCTTAAAATTCTTTTTTTTTTAATTTTAGTAAATTTAACTAAGTTTTTGTGTTGTTGTGTTATGTTATAAGGGTTAGACTAAGTTTAGTAAATTTGAATTTGATACCAATAATTTTAATAATATTAGATACTTTTGGCAAGATAATGTTGTAGACATGAACATATTTACCAAAAAACTTTTTTTGACATCTCTACAAATTTATAAAACAATCTACAAATAAAAGATTACACATACAAATCACAAAATAAATCATAAACAAAATTATTATACATGAAACTATAAATCATTCCTCCACAAAGATAATATTAGACTTCACTTGGCATGAGAGAAGACTTTGTCAGAAGATCGTCAGGAGGTCTTCTTATACATTATGTTAAAAGACTTTTAGAAAGTCTTCTGACAGAGTTTCTAACATATAATGCACTGGAAGACCTTTTGGAAGTCTTCCCACTGAAAACAAAGTCTTCTCAAAAGTTTTATAAAGTCTGACTCAGATCTGAAAAACCTGCATATCCAAAAAATCCAAATAGCCTGAAAACAAAGAAGAAGAGTTAGAATATGAGATATATCTACCTTTATAGAACACACAAAAATACATATTCATCATTTATATATATATATATATATATATATATATACCTTTAAAGGACTATAAGATGAGAACCAAAATATCTGCAAAATATGATAAACTAGTGAGAAGACATGAGATAAAAATGAGAATTTATATAAAGTTTGTTGTTTTTCAAGTTCAAAAATATTAGAAAGAGGTTAGAGAGTTTTAGTTTCCGAAAAAATGTAAGAGCTTTAAGCAATAAGAAGTTACCAAATGATGAAAATCAGACATGAAAACTTATTAAAACACTCAAATATATTATGAAAGAGGAGACATGGAAGAAGATTCCGTCAGTAGACATTCAGAAAGTCTTCCATATCTGAAAAAATTGCAAATCCAAAGAATAAAAGATAAGAACTATAGAATAAAAACTTGCAAAAACAAGATAAATCAGTGAGAAAGCATGAGATAAAATGAAAAATTGATATAAAATTTGGTGTTTTCAAGTTAAAAGAGATTAGAGAGAGGTTTGAGAGTTTTAAAGTGAGAAACATTACATTTTCTTGCAGCAATTTGAGAGAAAGAGAGAAAATGTGTAAATTTTCTTTATATAGGAGCGAGGAGACAAAAATTGTAATTAGGTTAAATATTTTCGATTCAGAAGACTTTCAGGGAAGTCTTCTGAGAAGATATAAGACTTTTCTTCTATCTTTTCTTCTTAGAAGACTTCCCTGAAAGTCTTCCGAGAAGACTTCCTGGAAGTCTCAAAAGACTTTTCTGAAAGTCTTCTACCCTTTGAATTTACTATTCGCTCAGAAGACTTACATGTAAGTCTTCTTGCGTAATATCTTTTAGTAGACTTAAGTCTTCTAATACCCTAAACTAAATAACAAACTAAATATCAATAAACACTTCACTAAATTTAAAATCAACTCCAAAACTGTTTAATATACAGAAAACTAAACACATATATGTAAAAAATGATTTTTCAAAAAAATTGGTTAAACTTCCAAAATCTAACCCTAAAGATACATACAATACTATAACATATGTTTCCAAACCCTAGGCCAAAGAATATCATGAGATGATATATTCACTCATCTATGTTGAAAACAATTCAATTTTACTAGATTTTAATTTATATTATTTACAAATATTTATTATTACATGATTTAGATTTTTTCCCTATAAAAATATTTTTTATATAATTTATAAATTATTTTTAAGATTTACTAAATGGGAAGACTTCTCAGAAGACTTACAAAATCACAGAAGACTTAAAAAACAGAAGACTTAAATAGACTATAAAGATAAAAACGTATACAATTTTTTTGTCATAAGAGACCTGTTATAATTTCACTACCCTTTTAGGTTACTTTTGCATTTGATTAATGTTTGGGTACACTTTTGTATTTGAGTTCAAGTTTTAGGTTGGTTTTGGCAATTTGCCCTTATAAATTTAGATAATAAATTCATGATAGTCTTTCAAAAACTATAAGAAAAATTATACATATTTAAGAATACTTTACTAAATATACATATAATTAAAGTTCAGTAAGATATTTATAAATATATATATTCATAAAGTTTTTCCTAAATAAAAATTTAAGAAAGTATTTTAAAATACACATTTACGAAAATTTTCCTTAATTTTATAAAGATGTTATACTAATTTTTTAATATTTAGTTAGTTTTTCTAAATGAAAACCAAGAGAGATATCATACACATTCAGTAAGATTTTTCTTAAAAAATTAAGAAAAATAATTTCCAAAAGTCGAATTTGAATATTGAAGATTTTTCTTAAAACATGTGTGTGTGTGTGTATAATTGTCATTTATCTCTTTAATAAAACATACTTTGGTCATTTTGCTTTGAAATTATTTTGTGATAAAAACTCTAGGGATGTTTTAAGGTATTTCTCTTATGTTGATTTTGCATAATAGCATTCTAAATATCAATTTAGTAACTTTTAAATCGTTTTTAATTTCTATTATTTGATATTGATTTATATATTTTTAAATGATATAAATGTTTGACTATTTCTAAGATTTAACAAATATTTTGATGTTATTGTTTAAGAGGTAGCATAAATATCAGCATAATTTAAAGATGTCAATCTGGTTACACATTTCCCTGACCTAGACTAAGGGATCTCGTTGAAGAAGACCGCTTAAGCACAATTGATCACATAAGTTTGGATACTGGATATATTAAGATAGTTGTATAACACACTCACTCTTATAATAATATCATGATAAGAAGATCTCACTATTGCCTATAAATACATTGAATGTTTTGTAATGATATACAAATAAAACAAACTGAAAACCTCAAACAAAAAGCACAACCAAAACACATCAAATGTTTTGTAATGAAACATAATCTATTTGTTGTCACAAAACATCTGATCTTTTATTCCTTGCAAGCACTTACTTGGATAGATCAGGGAAGGTGTCGATACCTCCTCATCTCATATATTTGCATGTTGTTACTTCCGTTTCCTTATGCCGAAGATGACTGATCCAGAGTCTAATGATTTCTTTCAAAGTACGGTAAAGAATTATTGAGGAACTTCTCCATGTAACTTGTCCCAGAGCTGGAGATAATAGGAGGTCCATTCAGACGTCACTCTTTAGTTTCACATGAATATCAGGTTTTTGGAGTCCGTTCTCAACATGAATATATGAGTTGATGCAACCTGTCCAATCCAAAATTAGATGATGTCACCAAATCAAAATGTTGATCATATGAACTACAGAAGAAATAGTAATGACTGAGACAAAATTAACTATATACAGCATGTGCTAACTTGCATGTGATGTTTGTGAATCCTCAAGTCTCTCTCCATTACTCGTGTGTGATACTTTCTTCTGTAGATAAAATTACTTGATCATATGTAACACATAGTATCCTTAAAATGTGTATTTCAGAGGCTTGTTTTGGACAGACAATGCAAAGTGAGGTAAAGTAAATTATATACTAATAAAATGTATTACATGAATACCCTTTTTATGTGGTCTCTCATCTTTTCTAAGTTTTGATGTTGCTAAAACTCCTGATGCAGTAAGCATTTTTAACAAAGATGGGTCAGTGTGACGCTTCAAGCCTGATCCAGACCAAACAACATCAATCCGTAAAGACAGCAAAAAAATTATAAAGGAAAAAACTTGTAAGCCAATTGAAATGTATTTGCAGTGAACAAGGAACTACTCTTTTAGCAGGTGTTTCAGCAATGGCAGCTGCCGGTTATCTTCTTACTTCAGTTCATCAGGTTTCTACACCAAATTTGTTATTTTGGCCACAAAGAACTTCCTTATACGTCTTACTAAAATGGAAAATATTAGTCTCAAGTATCCTTAGATTACTATCCCTTATATTCACCAACATACCAAAAGCACAACATGAAAGCTAGTAGTATGTGTCATCTCATCTGCATTGTGAAGGCCCTTCTTGTTCAAGAACAGCTTTAAAGACATCAAATTCCCTCTCTAGATCAAGAGCTGGGTTCTTTGTTGATCGTGTAGTTGAATGGTGAGTAGGATTGAACATGTTGAATTTTTCTACCAGTTGAATAAACAAAAAAGGGGGCCCACATTTGTCATGTGTCTCTTTTCTATTGGATTGAGTATATTATGGATTTTTTTTTCTTACCTCAATTATTTGCAACTAAATTAATTTAGTTTTATATCAAAATTCATAATTTTCTACTCTATAAATAAAGACAATGTTCATTTTATTTGGATGAAAAAATTATATTTCTACTATAGTTTTCTATCATTCTGCCCTTAAACTCATGTTCGTTCTCTTAACTATTTTCTCTTAGGAAATGAATACTAATAATAACCTTTCTATTAATATAAAAATATGGGATAACATGTTGATTTTTAAGTTTTTGTAAAACTTTTTAAATAATATAAATTTTATAAATAATTATTTAGTGACTTTCCATTCTATAATTGTTATTTGTACAAATATAATAATTTTATTCTTTATGATTTTAATTAAACTATTTGAAAACTTTTATTAATATAAAAAGATGGGATAGAGTGTTGAACTTTATTAAACAAAACTATTATAAAGTATAAAAATAAGTGTGTATTAAACTGTTAGATGGAAGAGAGAGAAGATAATATGGAGTGCAAAAAATAAAAAATGGAGTGTTAAAAATATATTTAATTTTATATATTCTAACTCTTATTGTGATGTGGCATTTTGGAGGTCTCCTATTGGCTGGTTTTCTTAGATGAAATGGACATCTTCTCTATTCAAATTATCTTCTTATTAGTATAGTATAGACTTAAAAATTATTATTGATAATTTTTATATTTATTTATTAATAATTTAAAAATTACTCAAAGATTATATAAAAACTTGTCCATATTATTTAAAATATATCATGCAAATATACAAAATTATATAATTAATTTTGAAATATAATATACATGTTATTTTATTCTAGAAATACAAAATAACAAGATCGTTTAAACGATAATCATTATCGATGCATATATAGAATTTGATGGCTCAATATTTTGAATGATGAAACGAGTGAATTTAATTTACAATGTTTTTAGATATATAAAATAATTTTATAAATGAATATAAATTTATTTAGATTATATTTGTATCACTGATTTTTATATTTATAAAATATAAATATATTATATGTGTCTTCCAACTACTTTGCTCATTATCAATGTCACCGTTCATATATTGTTTTGAACTGGTTGACGTAGACGAATAACAATTGTTCTGCAATATATGTTTCTCTCATATAAACTGCAGCTAAACCGTAACGCAATATTTAATCCGCTTGTTTCGTACCGCTCAATCCATTGTCTCCATTCATAGACGTAGTATGTTTATGATGGTCATTACGCATATGTGAATCATAAGGGAACAGAGGTTAGAGATCTCCCTTGAACTCTCTAATTAATATATGTAATACTATAAATCAAGTGAGTCTCATATTTACTGTCACAATTTAGTTGGTCGAGCCTATATCTCATAGTTTCTTTCTCCTTTCCTTATAGAATTGTTTTTTCTTACAATCTTGTCTATGAGATACATTGCGACAAAAAGGTTTATTTCCAACCAAACTTTTTTGTCGTACAATTTTTTGCATGAACTCTAGAACAGTGCTTAGTCATTATAAACTGAATATAATCTAATATTTTTTTTTGAAATTGTGCTTAAATGTATATTGACCACAGTCAACTGACAATTGTATATCTGACTTGCCTTTTTCTTTTTTCAGTTACATTCTTTAGTTAATTTTATTATAAAATTAAAATTTGATTATTTATGGAATTGAACTTGCACCAAAACGCTTAAACTTAAACACCTAAATTACTTGGCTGAAGAAAACCAAATAATATTTTAACATATTATTTAATCTCTGTTAATTAAAATACTAATTTTATTTATACACAAAACAAAATTATTCTTTTTTCTTTGGTTTGAAGCCGACAATATTGAGTTCCAATTTTGTTTTTTCTTCTATTGTAAACTCAATTTAGGAGGTTTTAATAGAAGAAAAAAAAGAATTATATCTTAAATAAAAGAAATGCAATATTTTAAATGACACAAACTATATAATATGTGGGTTCGATTTTCATAAATGACCAATTCTTTTTTGGTAAACGATATCGTTTTAAGCGACGGCACCATAACAGATGTACAATTAGCAAAATTTGACAGCGATCAACGTACATTTAAGCATAACTTCAAAGTTCATATGAGTTTTTGAATTTATATTTCGTTTAAGGTATAATATGCACTATTATAAAGTTTTTAAAGGAAAATGCACAATGAGAAAAGTTCAAATTAAAATGGACCGTTCTTCATAATTTTTTTTTATCACTTAATGCATAATTAAAAAAACTCGTAATCAAACTTAATAACATAGCGGGTCTCTCTTACATCTTTGTCTTTATAACTTTCATTAATCTTATAGCGTGAAAATCCCATATATGTCAGTTTATATGCATTTTTCTCTGTAGGTTACATAATCGTTGGATATGATTCATAGTAATGTGACATCACATGATTAATCCTTACAAAATCGACTCAAACAATATATTATTTTTCCTTACAAATTTATTTCAAATATATATATTTTTTTATTTATTAACTAAAAATTATAAATGTCAAATTCAAAACACATGTGGTTCAAAATTCTAAGAAAGCTATTAAAACGCACTTTACAATAGTCTATAACTTAAGGTGTGGTTTGATATTATACACTCATAAATCATGTACAAATTTGTCATTTTCAATTGAATAATATCATATGATTATTTTAAAATATCTTCAGTTAAAATTTTGATGGATTTGGATACTTTGAGTCTTTTTAAAAATATACCAAAAGTGACCAGACACGAAACATATCCGAAAATAAAAAATTTTACATTTATTTTATTATAAATCTGAACCTACTTGGATCCGAAAGAAACCGATTCGAGTCCGAACCAAAAATTTCTAAGTACCTAAATAGATCCAAATGTTTAGGATTTGAACAACTCGGACCCTAAAAGAACCAATCCAACATGAATGACCATGCCTATTTTAAACCAAAACCAAATTGGAACCATATGTGATTCATTTCTGTTTGAATTTTATAAAGAAACATAAAACTGATCCGAACAGATTTGAAATATTATCGGTTATTAAACATGTTAAAAACACCCAATCCAAATATATATCATCATTCAAACATGGTCAATTCTCTTAAATAGCTATTTTTAAGTTTTTGTCACAAAAATAGCCTTCGAAAAATCAAATGACCAAAATAGTCTCTTTTTTTTTGAAATTTTTATTTTTTAAATTTTTTTTTTTTGAAATTTGAAACCCTATCCCCAAACCACCCATTAACTCTAAACCCTAAGTCGAAATTAGTTAACCATAGGGGTATAAATGCATATAAATGCATTTTTTAGCTTCTAAAAAAATTATTTTAGTCATTTCTTCCTTAAAAACTAATTTTGTGAAAAATAAACTAAAATGGGCTATCTAAGGGAATTTCTCTTCAAACATTTATCCCTAGTATTTATTAGATATGTTACCATTCACATATTGTTTCAAACAATTTGTTTTTGATAAATCGATGTTATTCCGCACAACAAGTTTCTCATGCACAAACCACAATTAAACTGTTCTACAGTATTTAAGGTCTGAATGTTCACAACCACACATGCACTGCAGCATAGTTAATCAGAGACATTGATTAATGCATGTCTATTAGGAAAAGTCTCTTAGCTTTTAACTAAAAAAGCTAAGAGACGTCTATTAACTTTTAACTAAAAAAACTACGAGACGTCTCTTATATCTCTTATTTAAGAAATGTCCCATGTATTTTTTTTTTAAGTTAAAAAGATCATCCCTAAATACGATGTTAGGGCAGGATTATCGGGGTCTTTAAGCAGGGTTGCTTAATTAAATTGTGATTAAAAATAAATGAAAAAGGCATAATTAAGGTAGAGACGTCGCTTAATTAGGAGGAAGATGAGTCGTCTCTTCTGGGACACGCGTCATTACACGGGGCGAGTTCTCTCTCTCATCTCTCTTTCTCTCTCGCGACTTCGGCGACTCCGTCGGTTTCGAATCAAAATCAAGGCGTGATTGATCTCACATCGACGGAAGAAGCAGTCGATGATTCCGTGTCTCTTCGTCGATGATCGTCAGCGTATCCATTGGTGGTTGTCGTCGATGAATCCGCCTCGTTTTTGTGATCTCTCGTCGACGGTTTTCACTCGGCATGCATGTATCCTCTACGACTCCGCCTCTGTTTCTTCATCAGTGATTAAACCACCCTTATGTCTCTCGGCTGCTGTCGTCAACAAAGAATCACTCCACCTCTTCCTCGGTGGCTCTCTGGGACGAAATGCATGGCGAACTCAGTCTTGGTAACTCTACTTGACGGAAGCAAAGCGGCGACCCATCTTTCGTTGTCTCTCATCAAAGAATGTAAATGGCTCAGCGGTGATGGTTGTTCGAATGGAAAGGTATGTTTCTTAAATTGATTCTATGTTAGTTGTGTTCGTTGGTGTTTGTTGATTATGTTTCTTTTCCATGTTTGATAATTGTTTCTTGTTATGATTCTCTGTGATATTTTTTGATTCTTTGTGTGGGAGATGGAAGGCGCATTGAAGAGACATGAAGGTTGGTGTGGGAGATGAATTGCAAGACATTCATTTCGGTTCTGTGAGATATGACTGCAACACAGGTAAATAATCAATGTGTAATTATTGTGTTAGCTATTGGTTAGGTAATAAATAGATGATGTAGGTTAGATAGAAATCAATGTTTTAGTGTGATTATTGTGTTAGCTATTGGTCAAGTCGAATTGGTTGAGTGTGATGAATGCAGTTAGGTTAGGAATTGTGATCAATTGCTCCTTTGGTTAATCTCTTGTATATATAACATATTCATTCCCCTCTTCTCCTCCATCTATCAAACACTCATTTCTGTTCCTTTATCATCAAAAAAACCCATTTCTTTTCTTTCCTTTCCATCTCTCTTCTTTCCAAAATTCAGAAATGGATGCTAATCCATTTCAGAATTTTGTTGATCTTCTTCAAAGTCAAGAAGATAGTCTAATTGGTAAACAAGAACCGCTTGAAGAGTATGAAGAATCTCTGAAAAAAGCTCATTACTGAGCTATTATCTAATTAGTGTAAGTTGTCTAAGTTGTCTAAGTTGTTTAAGTACACACTGCTCAACAAGGAGGTTGCGAGTACTCTTTATGAGCAAGCATCAAAAATAAGGTAATGGGACTACTCATTACCATCAAAGCCACGTACCATGTTCTGTTTTGAAACTAATACAGTACGTGGCATTGATAGTAATTAGTATTCCCGCTACCATATTGATGAGAAGACCCATTGATGCATTCTTGTTCTGTTTTAGTTGTTCTTCTTCTGGTTTTTGATATATGTTGTTTGTTTTTCTTGTTCTGGTTGTGGTCGATATTGATATATGTTGTTTGTTTTGTTTCAGGTAGCAGACTGTTGGACTGTGTACTGGAGCAGTGTGTATTCCCCGTGAGCAATGGATCAGTGTGTAAGCAAATGGAGCAGTTTGTTTTTCCCGTGACTTGTATCCTCTTGTTTTATATTTCCCGTGACTTGTACTTGTATTTCCCATGTGTGTAGTGTCAATGGAGCAGTGTGTATTTTGTTTTTCTACTGTCTTGAGTGTATTTGTTTTGTCACGGATGCTAAGTTTTAATGTTTTTACTTGAGTGTATTTCCCGTGTGTGTACCTTGTACTTGTATCCTCTAAATTGTATTTGTATTGTCACGGACTTGTGGCCTCATGTACCTTTTAGTTTTTGTTTTATGAGCATTCTTCTATAAATTGTTAAGGCTTCTCTTATTCTTTCTTTGTAACCGAAAACCAAAAATCTTCATCTTCTCAAAACACTCATCTTCTCACTTTATATCTAAAAACTCTTTCATCATAAAGCACCATATATGGCTTCATCCTCTCAAAACAATCAAGAGGATTCATTTGATGATAAATTTGATCAAATATTTGATCGACATTTTGATCAAACCTTTGAGAATTTTACCATTCATGGTGATCAAGAAGAACGAAGAAGAAAAAGAAAAAAACGAGCTTATATCGAAAGAAATCGTGAAGCAGGCAATATCCGTTTATGGAATGATTATTTCAGTGAAACTCCAACGTATCCTGAAAATTATTTCCGACGCCGTTTTAGAATGAACAAACCATTGTTCATGCACATTGTTGATCGACTCTCCAACGAAGTTCAATACTTTCGGCAAACGGAAGATGGTCTTGGAAGGTCTAGTCTCTCTCCGCTCCAAAAATGTACAGCGGCTATTCGTGTCTTGGCGTATGGTTCTGCGGCTGATACGGTCGACGAATACCTCCGGCTCGGTGAAACTACAACTCGGTTGTGTGTGGAACATTTTGTGGAAGGAATAATAAATTTATTCGGCGATGAGCACCTAAGAAGACCAACACCGGCTGATCTTCAACGTCTACTTGATATTGGAGAGCATCGTGGATTTCTCGGGATGATAGGAAGCATCGATTGTATGCATTGGGAGTGGATGAATTGTCCCACAGCTTGGAAAGGGCAATATTCTCGTGGTTCGGGTAAACCAACAATCGTTTTAGAGGCGGTTGCTTCATATGATCTATGGATATGGCACGCGTTTTTTGGACCTCCAGATACCTTAAACGATATCAATGTTCTTGATCGCTCACCTGTTTTGATGATATAATAAAGGGTCAAGCTCCACAAGTCACTGACTATGTGAACGGAAAAGAGTATCATTTGACTTACTATCTCACCGAAGGCATTTATCCGAAATGGACAACTTTTATCCAATCTATTCCAATACCACAAGGGCTGAAAGCTGTTTTATTTGCTCAACATCAAGAAGTTGTCCGAAAAGATGTCGAACGTGCTTTTGGAGTCTTGCAAGTTCGCTTTGCCATTGTTAAAAATCCAACACTTTTTTGGGATAAAGTAAAAATTGAGAAGATTATGATAGCATGTATCATACTCCACAATATGACAGTAGAAGACGAACGAGAAGGATATACTCAATTTGATGTTTCAGAGTTCCTACACGGAGAAGACACCAGAACTTCATATGTTGATCTCTCGTATTCTATAGATATCCCGACAAATGTTGCCAATATGATGGATGTTCGGACTAGAATTCGTGATAGACAAATGCATCAACAACTGAAAGATGATTTGGTTGAACATATATGGCTTAGATTTGGACATGACGAAGCGAACAACTAATCTCAATAGGCTTATTTCAAATAATTTTCAATTATTATAATAATTTGTTTTTCATGTTTTAATTTTTAAGTTTATGTTTAAAATGATATATTATGTTTAAAATATTATATTTTAATATATTTTATTTAATATAATTTTTTTTATTTTAAGAACCCCAAAATAAGAAACCTGTAAAACCATATAAATCAAAAAATTTTAACCGGGTTTTCTTATTTTACTTTATGCTTTAATTATGTTTGAGCTTCCCTACCTCTCACCGTTAATTGAAAAACGTCGTAATTATGTTATTGTTCGCAGCTCATTGAGGTCGATCCCGTCACCAAGAACTCAAATTGTGTTTCTCTCGATCAACATCATCATCAACATCATCATCATCATCATCATCATCATCATCGCTTAATTTCCCAAAACCTCTCCGGCCAGAATTTTTCATAGCGGAAGAGTTTCCCGTTGACCTAACTCACCGGAGTTACCGTGGAATGGACTCGATTGTATGCACCGCACTGGAGGAAATCTGTTGTCAGGGTAACACAGGGATCCCTCTAGTTTCCCTCTGGTCACGGCTCTCTCCTCCGCCTCTATCTCCTTCCGTCAAGTCACATGTCTGGAGAAACCTGCTATCAATCCCTCAGCTCCAGTTAAAGGCGAAGAACACTGTCTACGGATCATCAGATCCTTCGATTCAACTGCTGGAAGATGCTCATAGACTCGATTTGAGGATCATCGCGAATGAGAAGCTCCGAGGCAACTTCGTTGGCCTGTACGACGCACAGTCTAATAACACGACTATCTCAGACATTCAGCGACGCGTTCTGGAGCGGCTAGCTGTTGCTCGGTAAGCTTTTTGGTTTCTTCAATTCAGTTTTAGTTACTCTATTAAGAGCTGTGATTGTAATGCAGATCCAACGGTGTTGCACAAAATCTACTTGCTAAAGAGTTTCGCATCGAAGGGAGGAACTTCTTTTATATCGTGAGGCAACTTGAGTCTCGAGGTTTGATTGTTAGGCAACCTGCGATTGTGAGAACAAAGGAAGTTGATGGTGAAGGAGCTTCTAAAACCACTTCATGCGTTAGCACCAATATGATATACTTAAGTAGTTACTCCAAACCTTTGGGTTCTCAGCAGAGGTTTGAAATCTGTAAAGAGGACCCTTCCTTGGAGGCAACTGCTCCCGGAGATAGTACACAATCTGAGATTACAAAAGAGGATACGCTCATAAAAGATTTTCTACCAGCAATGCAGGCAATTTGTGATAAGCTTGAAGAAGCTAATGAGAAGGTTGATAAATGCAAATCATTTTTTTTTTTTATCAAGCTGGATCTTTCTAGCTCCATATAAACTTTTTCTTGTTGTGCAGGTTCTAGTCGTCTCAGACGTTAAGCAAGACCTTGGTTATCTGGGTTCACATTCAAGGCATAGAGCTTGGAGAAGTGTAATATATATTTTTCTTCTTGTTTAATCGTATAGACATATCTTTAAAACTTAATTCAAGTTCAGTTATGATATTCTGAATGAATCTTCTCTGGACAAACACCAGGTTTGTCGCCGATTGACAGAGTCTCATGTAGTAGAGGAGTTTGATGCTGTGGTGAACAATAGGGTGAGCTTTATTACCTGTTGTATCTCATTCCGTCAGTCTCTACATATGCTGGCTATTTGCCGTTATGTAGCGTGTCTGTCCTGTTTTGTTTGAATTTAAAACTGTTTTCTATGTTGGTTGTCATTTTTGTAGGTGGAAAGATGCCTCCGTTTGCTAAAAAGTTTTTCAGCAAAAGATTTTACCTATTGTGGGAAAAAGCAACTCCTGAGATTTGGAAGGAGTACTCAAAGAACAGAACAAACTTTGGAACTTCCAATAGATAATCAAATTTATGATATGGTTGATGCTGAAGGATCTAAAGGATTAGCTGTGATGGAGGTATTCATTTGATGGGTTTAGCTTACAGTTTTTTTTGGAGAAAATTGAATACTTGAAAGAGTCTTAAATTGTTACTTTTACCAGGTATGCGAAAGACTTGGCATTGATAAGAAGAAGAGCTATTCTCGGCTTTATAGTATCTGTTCACGAGTCGGCATGCATCTACAGGCAGAAAGCTACAAAAAGACTAGAGTGTTTCGAGTTTGGACTTCTCGTAATGCTGGGACCGATTCTGCTGATTTGTTTCCTGATAGAGCTGAAACTATTAGCAGGGAAAGTAACGTACCGACTAATGATTCCAGCACACCTCATGTTACTAGTGGATTGGCCCAGCCTTTCATCGAACACAGTCTTGCAGCGGCTGATGCTGACTTTGCGACGCCTCCAAGGTTAACTGATTCTGAATGCAACTCAGGCCAAGTTGCTACACCTGGAAGGTTAACAGATTCTGAAAGAAGTTCAGGAGTTCTCCATTGTTCCCCATTTAATGCCACAGTAAGAAATGTGCTTGCATGTCGTAACTTGCAAGAATCATTCCATGAGATAGGTGGTGATAAGGTTGATACTGCAATGGGATCCCCTGATTTGGCTTTATCAGAAATGAATCTCGTTCTACCGAAGCCGTCTAAACCAAAAGTGCATCAACAACTTCCTATCACTGTTGAAAACGCTCGAAGAGAGCGGAGGATACTTGAGCGCTTGAATGTACTCACTGTTCACTGTTTTTTTCTCCATAATTTTCTTATGTTCCCTTCCAACTAACTGATTGTTTCTTCTTTCTTGGCTGGTCAAAGGAGGAGAAGTTTGTTTTGAGAGCCGAACTACACAAATGGCTTGTCAGCCTTGAGAAAGACAGGAGCACCAAGGTGGATCGAAAAACCATTGACAGACTCCTTAGAAGGCTTCAACAAGAAGGACTCTGTGAATGCATGGCCGTTAGTGTCCCAAATGTAACTGATTGTGGTCGTAACCGTAGCTCTGTGATTGTTTTACATCCATCTGTTCAAAGATTGACTCCAGAAGAATTTGGTGTTATTCACGATAAGATTAGGTCTTTTGAACTAGGACTCCGTGGCCAGAGTTTGTCAAAGAGAAAAAACAACGAACCAATTCCGATTTTGAATGACATTCAGAGAGGTCAAAGTAATGTGGATTTGGATGCACGAGCTAGCAAATCAGGAGCCATGCGAGCCAACGGGTTCGTGCTTGCAAAGATGGTTCGCGTGAAGCTCCTACATTGTTTCCTTTGGGACTATTTTAGCTCCTTACCTGGCTGGGACACTGCCTTTTCTTCTTCACATGATCATAAATTTGAGAATTTGTTTGCACTTGAAGATGCTTTTAGAGCCATGCCACTCGAACTGTTTTTACAAGTTGTTGGATCTACTCAGAAAGCTGATGATATGATGAAGAAATGCAAACAGGCTATGCGTCTTTTCGAGCTTCCTAGCGAAGAGTATAAGCTTCTAATGGATACTCTTGCGACTGGTAGATTATCCATGCTTATTGATATTTTGCGTCGACTAAAGGTAATAATAATCGAATTGCATCTCAAGTACATATTTCATGAAAGTGTGCAGTTCAAAAACCAGGTAATTCTATTGCTTGTGCCTATTTTTGTTTTGTAGTTGATTCAGATGGTAAATAATAGATTCAGGCATGATGAGATTGAAGAGAAGTATGCCAATTTGACACATGCAATGGAGCTTATGCCTTATATAGAGGAACCTGTGTTTGTTGCTGCTACACCAAGCGTCATGTCTCTTGATCTTCGCCCTCGTATTCGGCATGACTTTATTCTGTCAAATAGAGATGCTGTAGATGAATATTGGCTAACTTTAGAGTATTGTTATGCGGCTGCTGATCACAGAGCTGCTAAGCAAGCATTTCCGGGATCTGTTGTTCAAGAGGTATAAGCATTTCCGGGATCTGTTGATCTTCTATAGCATGGCTTATTATATAGATACAACAGCAGAATGTATATTTTTCCTTAGACAAAAAAAACTAGAACATACTCATAATATGTATGTATGTTACGCGTATATCTGTCGGCTATATTATCCTGTGATGTTAATTTTCAGCTGCCTGGTATTTAGAGAACAGCTTCTAACTGTCATTTCTTCTAGGTTTTCCGTTTTCGTTCTTGGGCCTCAGATTGTGTCATGACAGTAGAACAGCGTGCTAAGCTCTTACAGCGTATTGCAGCTGATGAGAAGGAAAAACTCTCATTCAAAGAGTGTGAGAAGATTGCTAAGGATCTGAACCTGACCTTAGAGCAGGTAAATATATGTTATGTGCGGTGGCGGTGCTGTATAATTTTTTTAAAATGTCAAGGTGAATTAGTTATTTTGAGACCAGGCGGTAATTTGGCCATAGTTTTCTTATGTTTTTTTTTTTAATCTTAGAAATCATGCCGACTGGGAACCTTGATTCTTTAGTGTTTCAGCAGGAATCTAATTAAAGTTCGATTTTAAATCTTTCTCATCTCTGGTTCAGGAATAAAACCGACCTGGATGTTCTCTGTTTTTTTTTTTTTTTTTTTTTANAAGACGCCTGAAATCAAAAGATAAAAATCACGCTGTAGAAAATAGCCCTTCTCCATCTTCTGGGAAAAGAAAAAGAGAAACTCCCGTAAAGACTACTGGAAAAGGTGTCAGATCCAAAATAATAGATGAACAAAAGGTTCTGTATCCAGATGCTATTGATGCCTCAAATAGTGAGAATATTCTAAATTCGATACAAGAAGAACAAACCCACATTCCGATGAATCAACAAGAAAATGAAGAGACAAGGGATCTTACTGAAGATGAGGGCCAGTGTTCTTCTCTAATCAACCGGTATGCAAGTTCAAAGACCGCATCAACTCCTGCACAAAGATTTTCATGGACAGATGAGGCGGACAGGTAAGCTTGACACATCCAGTGAAACTTCAGTAGTATAGCTATGTCTTTATATGAGTTGTGATAAAAAAAAGCAACGTGTTCTCGTTGCAAATGTCCAATTTAATGTTGGTTTTAGGAGTCTCTCTTCAGGGACTTAATGCTTCGGAGGGTTCAATACCTCAAGAGTTCCATATGATTGAGTGTTCATTAATTCATGCTTTAGGCATTCTCCTATCTGATTAGGGTATTATAGCTGATTGGGTTACACAACTGACAAATATTCTTTGGTCAGGAAATTGTTGAGTCAATATGTTAGACACCGCGCAGCTCTTGGGGCAAAATTTCATGGAGTCAATTGGGCTGCAGTTCGTGAACTGCCCGCACCTCCTTTAGCTTGCAAGCGACGGACTCAAATATTGATGAAGAATGATAAATTTCGGAAGGCGGTCTTGAGGCTTTGCAATATACTCAGTGAGCGCTATGCAAAACATCTAGAGACGAAACAGAAGTATTTGCCTGAGAGCAGTAGTTCACATGTTCTTGTTAGAACGGACCCTGGTTTTGTTGAACATGGTAAAGATATTTTTTCTGATGATGAAAAATGGGATGACTTCAGTGAAAATAGCATACGTCAAGCCTTTAATGATATTCTTGAGCTCAAGAAGATGGCTAAACTGGTGCCCCCTAAACGGGCGAAGCCCAGCTCTCGGGAATGGTCAAACAGAGATATATTTGATGAGGTGCATACTTTTGCTTCCTTTTCTTTTGTTTTTCACCATCTTTACAATTGCTTCGCCTCACTTTGATGTTTCATTTTATTGCTACATTTACTGGAACCATTTGCCATCTCATTCATCCTCACCTGGGAGGTCTTCCTTTCAATGGTTCGTCCTTTTTTGGCAATTTATGATAAATTAAAATTATGAACTTGCAGGGGAGTGAAACAGTTCCACCTGCAATTCGCTCAGAGAACATTCAAAATCCTTCTGTGGATCAAGTTAAAGATACATCTCGACGATCTGGACACTATCGTCTTCATCAAACTATTAACCCTTTAGATGGAAACGACAATGGTAATATACAAGTAAGGAAAGCTCTGGCAGTTTCTACTGCTGTAGAGCTGTTAAAGCTTGTCTTTCTGAGCATGCCCACTGCACCTGGTATGCCAAATCTGCTGGAAGATACCTTAAGAAGATATTCAGAGAGAGACCTGTTTACAGCCTATAGCTACCTCCGAGACAAGAAGTTCCTGGTAAAACTACTGATCACTTTTCTGTTGCAGAATTAAAATTGCTGGCTTCTGGCCTTTCTTATAGGCTTCTAGATTTTATGAAGAGGCATATGAGTGTCCATGTGAAGCTCCATGTTTGACTTTGATGTATTATCTCTTCTTCCTTTTGCTGTCAAAAACACATTGCGTGCATACTT
The DNA here is from genome assembly GCA_012274485.2 of Sinapis alba. Classification (NCBI taxonomy): domain Eukaryota; kingdom Viridiplantae; phylum Streptophyta; class Magnoliopsida; order Brassicales; family Brassicaceae; genus Sinapis; species Sinapis alba. The sequence goes on along the minus strand of MU105956.1, from coordinate 4,232 downwards.
GATGTTTAGATGAGATGGTGGATAAGAAACACCTTCCTTAACCTCACTTTGATGTTTTCATCTTAATATTCTATGTCAAAGCAAACTGAAGGTCATTACTTTTATGAATACGTTCCAGGTTGGTGGAAGTGGCGGACAGCCATTTGTGCTTTCGCAGAACTTCTTGCATAGTATTTCAAAGTCTCCATTCCCGGTTAATACTGGGACAAGAGCAGCCAAGTTCTCCAGTTGGCTTCTCGAAAATGAAAGAGACATGATGGCTGGGGGAGTCGCTCTTACTTCGGATTTGCAATGTGGCGATGTTTTAAATTTCTTTTCACTTGTTTCTTCCGGTGAACTCTCTATATCTGTGTCCCTTCCCGAAGAAGGTGTTGGAGAGCCCGGAGATCGAAGAGGTTTAAAACGTAGAGCTGAGGAGATAGAAGAATCTGAAGCTGATAGTGCTAAGAAACAAAAGCTACTGGGCGAAGGTGATATCAACTTCCGAAAGGAAAAGGGTTTCCCTGGTATAGCAGTATGTGTTCGCCGTGTAAGTCTATCAACAGCCAACGCAATAGAGTTGTTTATAGACGATGATTCTCGCACTGGTGAACTTCACTTAAACCGGGTCGTAGCAAATAGTGGCTGTGAATCTGATGATTTGAAGGAACTTTTCGACTCTACAGATGCTACGGTCGTACCCGGCAGTCTAGATGATTCTCCCTGGCAAGCGATGGCCAGTTATGCTAGTGTTATTATGGCCAAATGTGCAGGCGAGCAAGTGAGTGTATTCAGTCCTGGTGTTTTTGAAACCATTTCCGATGCCCTTCAGAAGGCTGGTGACCAAGGTCTGAGCATTGAAGAGGTCCGACGTCTTATTGATATACCAGGTAAAAGCATCAGGCAAATTGGATTGTACGCATGTGTTATTTCTAACCTCTGCCTCTTGTTCATCTGCAGGCCAGGAAACTTTAGATTGTGTTGTAAATGTTCTTCAAACATTTCGGATAGCTTTGAAGGTTTCGTCTTTACATCTCTTATTTGACGAAACTTCCATGTTCTGGGGAAAATTTTCATTTAACACGGAACTTTCTAAATGTTTAACATTCAGGTAAATGGGTATGATAATTCCCGTGTTGTCCATTCCTTCTACCGATCAAAGTACTTCTTGACATTTGAGGAAGGCAGATCCTCAGACAATAATCTTCAACGGCCTCTACCAGTGAATTACCTAGAGAAAGCTGTTGGGGAACATAGGTCAAACGATATCTCTAGGATCAACATTGCTTCACAGGACGAGCGTGAGCACGTTGCTGGCAACAGAGTTCACAAGGTTACAATTCTTAACCTTCCTGAAACGGCTCAAACAAGCGGTTTGCACGAAGCATCTATGAAAAGTCCATCTGTTACATTTGGAATGAGTTTCGGAGGTGAAACAAAGGAATCTACTTGTGAGAAATCACCTGTGCCTATATATCCATGGGTAAACGCAGATGGGTCCATAAATAAAGTCGTCTTTAATGGACTTGTTCGCCGTGTTCTAGGTACCGTGATGCAAAATCCCGGTATACCTGAGGTAAAAAAAATACTTCTCCCTTTTCCTCACAACTATAATGGCTTCAAAGCTCTCTGAAATTATTAATCAAAATCATTCCATTTATGGCAGGACGAGATCATAAACCTAATGGATGTACTAAATCCCCAGGTAATTTACAACCCATCTGTATCCTAAACCCTAAACCCCTTCTCCAACGGTTTCATATGCAAAAACTTATCATGATCTCTTAATGTTCGTCTTGTGTCTCTCTACATATGATCTGTGGTTGGTCTCTGATAACATTATGTATGTATCTCTTTTGCAATCTCAGAGCTGTAGGAAGCTTCTGGAGTTGATGACACTCGATGGGTATGTGAAAGTGAGGGAAATGATGCAAACCAAGTTCACTGGTCCTCCGTCTCTGCTAACCAGTCTTCTCATTACCGGCCCCAAAAAACCTGAGCTTATCAGCCGCAGACACTTGTTTGCTAACTCCAAGGGACTCTTTGCCTTATAAATGTAGTAAGACATCTCTTCTCACTAGTCTATAGTTCAGTCCAAAACACTGTTATGCAATAGTTCACTTTTGTTTCTAGATTCTTATCTTCAAGAATATTGTATACTTCTTTCAAGTTCCCTAAAGAAAATTGTCTGAAGTAGCATTATATAGAAGATATATATCCAAAGTTAAATGTAATCTTCCTTGGGCGAACAGCGTGTTCCTTTAGTTTAGTTTAAATTAATTATAAAAAACCTTGATCATCATCATCGACGTGGTGCTAGAAGTTCTACTCCTGCTTCTGCATTGATATATGTTGATTAGTACTTCTGATTTGGCTAACTGAATCAGTGGGTATGTCTAACTAGTTGTAGTTATTGTTGTAAAAGAAAAAATTGATTAACCATAGTGTATAATACCAATAACTTCAAATAACAAAATACAGTAAAAACCTCTATAAAAATTAATAATGTTAAGACTCAAATTTTTTATTAATTTATCTATATTATTATTTGCAAAGTGATTTTTCGCAACAGGGCTTTCACATTGAAAGTTAGAGTGGTTAATATCGTTTATACCCTTAATGAATTTTTATAAAAAATACCTAAAAATAAAAAAAAAAATTCAAATTTAATTGATTAAATAATTGATTAAAATTGACAATAACAAAAATTATCCAAAATCTAAAAATATATTTTAAAATTAAACAATAATTCCTATGTATATTGTGTTATTATATGAAAATATGTTAATTAAAATTTACAAATTCAAAATCAGAGAATACAAAACTAAATATTATTCAAGTAAAATTCTTAATTTTACATAAACAAAAATAAAATATTGAGTGATTTTAAAAATTTATGTATCAATAATGAATATAGTATACAGTAAATGTTTTTAAAAAATTATATTATGTAAGAACTTTCAAATGAAAATATAATAATAAATTATCATTATAATTTTTAATTAATAATATATGTATTAATAAATAATTATAAACGCTTAAGCCCGCATGTGCGGGCAAAACACCTAGTAAAGATATTAATTTACAAAAGTTTCTTTTTTTTAGATTTTTTTATTTTTTCTATTTTATGTATAAAATTAAAAAATATTTGATTTTATCGTAGATACATTATTTAAATTTTAGAAATTTGACTTTCATATTATTTTATTATCTTATTTGGTGTATATTTTTATGTTTGATAGAATTGTTATGTAGTTTTTGTTATAATTTTACTAAATATTATCAAAATACATTAAAATGTTAAGAAAAATAGAGGTATTTTCATTGTGAATATAAAACAAAAATATAATGTTTAGTTTGTACTTATATAAAAAAATATAAATATATTATTAACTTATGATTTTAATGGGACTATATATTTACATGAGAGTTTTAAAAATATTATTATCTTATTATTTTATCGATTTATGTCATATTTTACATCGGTCCAGTTGGGATTATCAAAATTTATTAATTTCTAGAGATTATTAATTTATAGAGTATTAATTTATAGAAGTTCTATTGTGGTTTGATTTATTTATTTACTGATTTAGTGTTTGTTTTTGATATTTAATGTTAATTATGAATAAAAGAATGCTGGTTATTAATTATTATAGTATTTTGTGGTAGTAAAAAATCCAAATAAGAATATATGTGCTATAGATTTAACAGTTTAGGTTAGTAGTGACAATAATCTTTATTAATTGCCTTAATCTGATAAAAGATTTTCCTTTTTCAAGGTTGCGTTATTTCCTTTTTTCAACCTCTAGTCTATCCTTATATAAACTAAAGAGCGCATACGTTTTCTACCACCAAACACCAGATTAAGAGCTTTGCTTTAATTAGTCTCTCTTAAGTCTCATCTAGTTTTGTTTCTCTCCAAACTTCTTCTCAAAAGTCATAGTTTTGGTTCAGTAATTTGTTCGAAGCAGAACATGACGATAGAGAAACAAGAGTGCTCTCGTTTGGACGACAAACTCTGTTCTCTCGTTTTCCAGACATTCACATCTTCTCCTGATGCAATCATCACCAACGGGAAGGATGAAACCCTAGTGTCTAAAAATAAGAAGAGAAACAACCTCGCTTCTAACTCGTTGGTACCTTCGACTCGTGAAGTCATCATCATCGACGACGATGACGAAGTAGAGGAAACCCTAGAGTCGAAGAAGATTAGGAAGAGAAACAACCTCGATTCTAACTGGTGGACACCTTCT